>OZ005741.1:231668001-232021875 GCA_963930735.1 Dioctria linearis
ATGAGTCATTTAAATCTTACTCAGGCAAACGAAGGAAACTCGCAGTAAGCTCGATGCCTAGACGCATGCTATCTCATTTCATTGTAATTCCGAAATCAGAGAAATGGAGAAATCTCGGACAGAAAGCGAAATTGTCGTGCTGAGCTCTCTATTTTCTCTCATTCGTAACAAAATCAGAGAAACGAAGGAATCTCGAGAAAAGCTGGAAATTCTCATTTCTTATTCAAATTCGAGATAACTTCGAGAAAGCGACCTCTTCGCTAAAATATTTACAGGGCATAATCAAGCAAAAAAATAACGCGACCATTAGTTTTTCTATTACTGCTATTGGTTGATTGTGGAAATTATTACAATTTTTCACAATTTGTCCGTTCATCTTGTCTAAAATGTAATCAAATTTAGATACGTCCATGGGCATATATTCGTAAAACCGTTATCAGTCTCTTCGGAGATCATGATAGAAATAATGAAATTCTCTTATAGTTAATTTCATAAATGCGGCTTTTCTTTATTTAAGAATTTTTAAGAAATTCCACTTACTAACTTCACACAAAATTTCGTCCTTTTCAGAGGAACTGCAACTAGAGTGTTGAATTCTGCATAAACTATTTAACGAAAATTGTGACTGTGTAACTTCAGAAATGAAATATTTGAGGTTGCTTTAGGACAGTGTGCAGTGTTTCGCTGTGGCCATTAATTTCGCCATGTGCAAAGTGCGATGTTTTAGGGAATGGTTGGTGTAGCGGATTAAATCCACACACTACCACACACTTCTTTTCAAAAAGGCTGCAACCAGCAGAGAAAAAATATTCAACCTTTGACAGGGAAATTTTAGCCATTTACCTAGCCATTAAGGGTTTCAAGTACTTTGTGGAAGGAAAAGATTTTATGGTATACACAGACCATAAACCTCTGACTAACGCACTTTTCTCCAAATCAGACAAGTCCCCACGCCAAACTAACCATCTTGATTATATTTCACAATTCACGAATGATGTCCGACATGTCAAAGGATCTCATAATATTGTTTCTGACACTCTTTCAAAGGAACACATTGATTCAAATAAGCCATCGTACAAAAATTGACGTTCCAAGTTGCTATTAGAACAAGAAAAAGATTCTGAATTCTTGCTAAATTAAAAAAAAAAAACAAATCCACACAATCACAATTACGCACTTACAAAGATTTTTGTCCCCTGATTAAAGAGAAACTTTTATGCTTATTTCACTTGGATCCAAAACCTAGAATACATTGGCTTTAGCGTTGTGAGAGTTGTGGACTTTATGCTATGATCTCTGTAAAGCTTTCACTTGCACAAAGATGGTAATAGTTTACGAGTAAAGCCTTCCATTCGTTTAGTAAGCTTCCAAAAGTTTTTCCAAGTTAATATGGTAGAAATGTAGGGAATAGAACTACAGAAGCAATCTGGTAAATATAAAACTAGCAACATATATAGATATTATGTATATATCGAATCCACGACATAATCAGTTTGACTTTTCTGTTTACTGTTATATATGTATGTATGTACTACATATTTATATGACAAGGCAACTATATCCTTTCGAAACTAAAAGTCCTTAAAAAAATTCTTCCGGATATGTCATCCTATCTTACTCAACCAGGGACAAGAAATCCTATATCACATTTTATTTGTTATATGTATATATCTGGTCTTGTGCATATACAACAGAACAGAAATATGAAAATACAGTAAATCTACACAAATGGTAAAGATTTAGAAGAAATAAACTTTCCGGACCGCAAACATGTGTAATTTTATGTTTAAATCCTACCTCAACATTTTTCACATACTTTACAAAATGAAAGGTACTACGTGGAGCAAGCAGAAGATATTACTGGGACTTCTGTGGCGGGTTTTGTGTGTGTACATATTTTATATAGTTCTTACCGACAACTTTTACCAAAAGTTTTGCTTAATTCCCTTATTATGAAGGTGGTTTAAGCACGTGCTATGTAATAGTTGTTTACATTTTTAATACTGGCACGTACTAAATGGACGGCGAAATACGAAATCGTGATAGGAATTTTATATAGTGGAAAAGCAAATTTAATTTGTTGAACTTTATAGTAACTCGAAATCAGGGTGAGTTGGTTAAAATATCTACAAAACTAAATTTATTTATGTGAATGGTAGATACAACACTTTTAATTGCTTAATTGGTAGTAGTTGGACATACTGAAATGAGAATATTTATAACATGATATTATGTAAGCAATTATAACAGAATTAGCAGAAGGTAGCTATCTTGTATTTTGTTTCCTGGATTTCTAATATTGCCCCCCCCCCTGCACTGTTAATTTTTCTAGTCCTATTTTCTTTAATTTCTAACAATCAGCATACAAACGATTTTTACGCAAACTTTCGAAAAAATTTATATACACTGTAAAAAATGCACAAATTGTTGCCACAAAGTTTAGTTATTTTTCCCTAAAATGTTGGGAATATTTCAGCTTTGTGGCAACAATTGTGCAACTTTTTTACTGTGTACTTTAAGATAAGCTGGAAAAGTGCCAACAATGAGTTGCACTTATAATGAACTTGTATAAAATAAGAACAGTCAGCATCCTACGATTTACAGCACGGCAAAAGTACCTACAGCTACGAGGTAAAGAAAATCAAATTACTAAATGGACATTCCAGGGTCGTTTACACAGATCGATCTAGGTTCTTTATTTCCCGAACCCAGAGACCCGCGAGACAATTCATTCACAGAGAGCGAGCAGGCTTAGGGTAGATACATGCAATTCATTTCGATTGAAGGTGAGGGCAATTTTAAAAGGCAAGGGGCTAAGACTTTTAAAAGGAAAGGATTAAGGAACCTTTTAAGGAATAATTTGAACAGTTCGTATCTCCAAGCAAAGGACCTCGGTCGTACTGATTTTAAAATGTCTTTTGATGCCGATGTTAATATTTTATAAGTTTCGAGTTGTACATTTGGATGGGGGTAGAACTAGAAAGTCTGCTCTTGCATAGGTTTGCGCCTATAGCTCCGCCATTTGGATTTGCATCTGCCGTCTCCTGCATATTTCTGGGATTTGGATCTACAATCTCCTGCATATTTCTGGATCTGTGGGATACTTAGCATCTCAAACATCTTGAATGACCGCCATATCCATTTGTTTGCTTTGATTACACTGTTTGACAAGCCCAAAAATGCAATAATCTGACCTACACAGATTTCGTAATTCGAAATTGCTCAACCCGATTCTGATCTTAGTTTTTTCTCAACACGACACGATTTTTTGATTAAGTCCTGAATATAGCCATTTCGAACTTCATGCTGTCTCGAATTTTAAATTCGTTAACTCGAGACCGCGTTTACATAGAGAGCTAAAATTTTGCAGACGACCTTTTTAATAAAAATGTTCGAATTTTTCTACTAGTTTCATTTACAAGAAATGTCGAAAGGTTTCAATCATTTTTATCTTACGAGTGTAAAAAGTTTCCATGATTTCCCATTTCGATAACAAACAGTCAAAACAAACCTTCCACTATTTTTATTTTAATAAGGGCCGAAATGCTTCTTTCATTTTCATTTTATTGAGTGTCAGATCATTCATTTCCTATAGGTTAAATTATTCTCAATACTTTTCAAGGAGAATTTCATTTATTATTAATTTTAGGTCAGCAATGTTAATGTTCTATTGGAGAGATGTCGAAATAGTTGATTTCATAGTTATTACCACTTTTGAGGTGGGCAATATTAATTTTCTCGTCGCGTCGAGGGATGTCAGAATAGTTCCTTGCAAATTACATATTGCAATTTTGTGACTAATAACAAGTCCAACAAAATGCTTCGGCTTCGTGCGGCTACGTGTAGGCTTGCCCGCTCTAACACCGGCTTGAGTGGTTCCTCTGAATTGGACTAAATTTAAAAAATTGTAGTGACAGATAGGTTTGGAATACGGTTAGAATGGAAATGAGTCTTTACTTTGATTCAAGATTCCTCCCTACTTTCGATGTTCTCTCCGCTGACAGACCAAAATGTAAAAGTGGATGTGCTTTGTTTTGTGTGTGTTGCGCTTAATTTGATTCTTGCGTGGGGTTCAGTTTATTTTTTTCTTTCCGTGAGTTCCACTTTTATATCCCACCGACCTTGGTTTGTTTGTTGCTGCCAATTAGCCTTCCGCCGCAAGTGTGAAATTGGCAAAACAAGCTTCCAGTAATCGGGCGGAGTCTCTTAACGATCATAATGCTAACCCAGCCCATCGTTGGGCGTTGGTGATAACAAGCATGAAATTCGCTATTTGAAAAAGCGTAAGGAGAGACTTACATCACTGGAAGCTGCTCGTGAGTTTTCCAACCAAATGGTCCAACTTGCTACTGTAGCCGGAATGGAACAACAAAAGGCAAGGGAAGTTCTTACAAGAATCCAAGCTAGAGCTGTTAAATTTTGAGAATTTTTTCACCATTCCAGGTATTCTGTCCCCTACGCTACTGCAAGTATCTCAAGAGGACGAAATTTGTGCGGCGAAGCTAGTAGTAGGCCATACATAGCCTGTGTCAACTTGTTGATTTGGATGCAAATTTTAAGGGCATTGTATAGAAAGGTTACTTACGTTAGTGATTTATTTTGTTATTTGATATATTTGATTTGTTACTTTAACTATTTCTTTCTTTGCTTTTTAAAATGTGTTTTTTTTATCTCTTTAGTTAATTTTATAAATAGTTCTCTACTCCATTTGTTTAAATTGTGTCTTCGTCATGTTGATTAAAGTTATTGCTCGGTGTCCCAAGTTGCCTTCTAATGTAAAAATCTACTCGTATTTCAGGATTAAATAGTACCAGAACGTTGCTCAACATATTTTCCCAAAAAACAGAAGGCTTTAACTTCTGGCATTTTAATGCAAGAAGTCTTAAATCACAGATTACTGAAGTGCAGGAATTTTTTTATAGCAGTAATGTGCAATCCATTTTCATCTCTGAAATTTGGCTTAATAAGAACATTTTATCTAACTCGATTGTAATTCCTGGATATAACTTGTTTAGGCGTGATCGTGACTGTCAGATTGGAGGAGGAGTTGCTATTTTTGTGAAGGATGGCTTTAAATTCCAGCGAGGGTGGCATTGAGTATCTGGCTGTTGAAGTGTGTTGTGCTACATAAAAATTGCTTCTTATTACTGTTTATTGCCCGCCTGGTATTTTTAATCTTAACAATGTTGTGGAACTATAGGTAATTCGCTGTGCCATTTCTTACAAAATTATACCAATATAGTAGTTGGCGGAGATTTTAATATAAATGTTTTTTACATTTCTTTCAATCGTGCTTTTTACAAAATATCAATAACGGCTTAGCTACTTACTGCAACTATAATAATCCCTCGCTTTTGGATTATTTCTTTCTATGTGATACCAATAATGTCCTTTTTCATAATCAGATAACATCGCCAAGTATATTCGATCATGATTTTATTTATTTGTCTTACAACATTTGCTTCTTACCTTTGCATAACATAATTCAATTCCGTTCATACGATAAATTTTATGTACAAAATTTGCTTGATGAAGGGTTTACCCTTCCTTGGGTTTGTATTCGGGACTCTTCATCAGTCGAACAGCAACTGAAATTGTTTTATGGTTTCATATCATATCTTCACGATAAATATGCACCTCTGCTTATAAAACGAACTCTCGTGAAATTGAATATCTAATTGCTGAAAGAGAACAACTTTTTCATAGGTACAAGAGATGTAAGTCGGAGGAATGTTTTTCCAGGTACAAAGCAAATAGAAATAAGACGAATACTGTAATTAAAAGGACAGAGAAGAACTATTTCAATAACATATTAAATCCATCGCTGCCTTCTAAGAAACTGTGGTCTATTTGAACTGGTTCGGCGTATGCGGAAAGGGTTGGCCACCATGTGACTTGAATACTGATAATCTTAATATCTATTTTACTAGACACTGTAATATTTCCTTAACACGGCCTGTTCCCAATACTAGTGTGAACGTGTCATATCACAGTAGTTTCAATTTCCGATATGTATCACATGAAGAGGTTTTCAAGGCATGCATGTCCGTTAGGTCCGTAGCCACAGGGTCAGACGATATTTCTCCATAATTTTATAAATTGTTGTTGCCTGTAATTCTTGACAGTTTAATATATATTTTTAACTCTTGTCTCATATTTTCCGTCTTTCCTCAAATATGGAAAAATGCAGTTGTTATACCTTTGGCTAAGTTCTCTGCACCAAAGTCAGTCTCTGATTATCGGCCAATAAGCTTACTATGTTATATTAGCAAAATTCTAGAGAAATTAATGAGCACTCAAGCTCTCAAGTATGTGTCGGATATAAGCTCATTTCGAAATGGCAGTCCGATTTTCGTTCTGGCCACAGCAGTGAAACTGCCTTGTTGAAAGTATCTACTGATATACGCAATTCACTTGACAGTGATACAGTGACTTTGGTACTCCTCGACTTCACTAAAGCGTTTGATTCCGTCAATCACAGTTTACTTTTATCTTATCAAAACTGCAAAAAATGTATAATTTTTCTCATTCATCTTCTAGAATGATTTCAGGCTTCCATTCAAATCGCTCTCAGCATGTTCAAGTTGGGGATGCTAAATCGAAGTGGATTAAAGTTAAATATGATGTTCCGCAAGGCTTAATTCTTGGACCGGTTCTCTTTAGCTTATTCATATATAATTTCCCTGATACTATTGAAGACGTGAACATTCACATGTATGCTGAGATGTTCAGATATATCTAACTTATTCAATTGGGTTAATTGAGGACTGCATATATCGAGCAAACCGTGATTTAATAAATATCTCTGATTGGGTCACCAGCAATCGACTCTTGTTGAATCCCCTGAAATCTTCTTGTATGGTTTTTTAGAGAAGAGACTTAGACTTTTCAAATCTTCCCTCTATACATCTTAATGGATTACTTTTGTCATAAGCCAGCAAGGTTAAGAATCTTGGGGTTTATTTCAATAGTAAATTGGAGTGTTGTGACCATGTTAATTCCTCATTACAAATGATTTGTGGCGGTCTTCGATTGCTTCGTCTGTCGAGTAGCCTGCTCCAGGTTGAGTTAAAGCTAAAGCTTGTTAAGGAGCTGCTAATTGCACATTTCACTTTCTGTAGTACAATTCATTCGCGGCTTGACTCTGTGTGCAGTCGTAAATTAAATGTAGCTTTTAATGATTGCGTGCGATTGGCTTAAGACATCACGATCACGTTTCTGCTTATAGAAATTCCATTTTAGGATGCTCTTTAAATAGAGCATTAGTTTTCCTACGCAATTTGATAATTTCTAAGTTTCCTTTGTATTTATATAGTCACTTGGAATTCTTGCATTCGTCCCGTCATGTAATCCTTCGGAATCCTCGCGCACGCTATATTGTTGGGCAGCGTTCTTATATTTCCATTATTTCTCAAGTATGGAATTCTCTTCCCGTCACTGTTAGAAGGCAAACTAGAACATTAGGTTTTAAGAATGAACTGAAGCGTATTCTGAATTAATCATGAGCTATATGTGCCGATGACACAATTTTTTGCGTAGTTTAGATTAATATTAAACTCTAGTCCTTACAATTTTTTAGTGTTTTATCTTATTATTTTGTTGATTTTGTTTTTTAATTGCTTTTTGGTTTTTACTCTGTATGGTTTTTAATTTTTTCTTCTCTTATTTGAAATTATTATATTATTCTTATAGTTATATTTGGTCTTAAATTTAATTTTTTTTTTCTTTCTCTTTCACTAAATTTTATGTTTCCCATTTGTACTGTGCTAAAAGAAGATGTAGTCTTTTGTACATATCCATGAATAAATCATTATTATTATTATTATTATAACACAATTATTGCCATATGGCCTATGACGCGATTTGGCGTGATGTGTAGTTTAAGCTCATAAGTTATACAGGAATTAAAATACATAATAGGTATATATTCTTCAAATTACTAGCAAACTCAAATTTATAGCAACTAAAGTTACAATAAGTTTGATTTCGTAATGGCACAACACAATTATAGTTACATTTCCACAAATATATAGTAAAATGACACACAAGAAATTGTAAATTTACTTGGGTGTACAATAATGTAAATCAATAAAGCAATCAAAACATAGGGGAGGACCACCAGGACAGCTCTTGAATTCGATGGCGGTGTTCACTCTTCTTTGTTGTTTTTGTAGCAGTTTCTACAATCCTTTCTTGCTGTAACGTTTAAAGTTTTACCAGTAGATAATGATCGTGGTGTACTTTTTCAATTTTAGTCAGCCTATATTGCTGAATATTCGCGTCTCCACGTCTCTGCAATGTGTTTTGTGCTCGAGCTCTATTTATTTCCGGCAAAAACAATTCAAGCACTTATTCTCTAAAATCATAAAGTGACAGACTCCTTTGGTTGGAATATTTATTATATAACATCCGAGCATTTATCAAACTCATCATTAGTGTGTGAACATAAATTTTCAAGTACCATACCTTTCACAAGGATAGTAAAGAAGCATTTGGCCTCGAAGATCTACACCTGACATATTTTGATTGTAGTTGATAATAGCAGTCGGCTTCAAGTTAACTTTGCCGCGCTTACTGGTCACTTCTTCCATTTCATTTAGAAATTCGGTGGATATATCGACTTCCCTATATGGACACCATTACGATAGCATTATATATTTTCACCTTTTTGTTTATCTTTTTAGAAATGACCTCAGATGGATTTTCTTCGTGTTTCTTGTTTAGGGCGTCGTGCAATAAGTATCATTTTCCAATAGATCAACAGCCAAACCATAGCTGTTATAGAAATTATCCATATGTAGTGCATGGCCGGCATTCAATTTGCCTTCTAATAATTTGTTATCAATTTTTTCTGTGTGCCCTTTGCCAGCAGGCTCATCAAACGTACTGGCATAAACATGAACTTTTAAAATGGTTCGATTAGGTTCGGCAACTACGTAAAGTTTTATCCCGTATTTGTGCCTTTTACTCCTTATGTACTGTCGACAAAATTGTCTACCATGCCACAAAACCATCATTTTATCCAACGAAAAATTTTTATTGGGGTAGTAAATAGACTTGATAGTATTATTGAAATTTTCTATTATCAACCTGCATTTACTGATGCGGTCACCATCGTTGTCTTGCTGAGCAAAATGGAGGCATCTTGAAATACTTATATTGCTCGAAAACAGATTTGTATAATCGAGGAACTTTCCCGTGATCAACCAAACGATTCATTTTTGTCGTCCTAGTGTCATATAGTAAGCCAATAAAAGCTTTTTAATTCTTCGATGATTAGTGGTTTCCAGTTACAAATTCGGGACTTGCTCTGATAAGTGGAACTCTTCAAGGTTTCTGCGTATTTATTTGAGCAATTGACGATTTCTTGTATGTAATCATCACTCAGAAATAAATCAAGGTACCCTCTAGGATTATCCGGCGGTAATATCAATAACTCATTTGTCCTGGTTAGAAAGAAATTCTTTTCTCGTCGAACTACTGGCAGTAGTACTCCATCGCGTCATAGATGCCGCTCTCGATGCTTGGTCAGGCAGGCCTTCTGCAACCGATTTTGCAGATGGCGGCGCAGGCACAGGAGAAGAAACTGAAAAAACTGATTGTTTAATGAAGGGAGCAGAAATCTGTTGTTCACTTACGACTTCATTGGAACGTTCCACCTCCAATTCCGGAATTTCATCATCTTGTGATGCTGAACTACTTTTCCTGTCTTCACTGACATTATAGTCAACGTCATCCACATTACTCTCTGAATAAAGGTCCTCATCCGAATCCAGTAATAAATCTTCCAATACAGCACTTCTAAGTTTTTTTTCACGATTTGGCATGGTAGTGGTTCCTTTTGAGGGGGTTCTGGCTTGTCACGCATTAAAAAGGAAAGAGTGTACGTAAATTTGGGGAAAACAAGTTGAAAATCGCAAAAAACTAATTAGATCAACAAAAACGCTCCTACTCAAACGCCAGCGCTGCGTGAACTGTGTGACAAAAACAATATGGCGTACTCGTACACCACGCCCACCACTCGAAAAGTAAGTTCCTTCCGTAGTGACCGAAATAAATTCCACGCACCACACTGTGGTTCGAGTAGAACAATCTCGCTGGACAAAACTTTTTTTTTTTCGTTTTTTTTTTTTTCAATTCATATGTCAACAACGAACATTAGAGTAGAGTTGTACTATGTACAAGATAATATTTATAAAAATAAAGAAGTTTAGAAAATTTTATATTTAATTTAATTTAATATTAAAATTAAGAAAAACATCGAGAGTACCTACATACTAGTTGCCTCTTATAAATAATGCAAAAAATAACAATAAAACAAGAAAATAACGAATTTACAATAATTTATAGTATATACTTGTGATATAAATAATAAACTAAAATAAGACAAATATAAAATTAAAGCCTAAATTGAATTAACTTTGCACACACAGATAGATTATTTCTGTACATTAGGATTTAAAGAAAATTAAGTATAATTAATATAATCGTCATCATCATCATCATCATAATCATCATCACTGTCTTCTGCAGTAGAATCATTTATTAAATACTCCTCTTCATTAGCAGTATTCCTTGTTCCTTGTTATTTTTTTTTTCTATGAATATACCTGAGGCTATTAATTACAACATCAGATGTTAAACAATTTTAGTAACAACATATATTAAGGTCATTGTACGTGCATATCCAACAAATTTTTTATCAGCACATACCTACAGGTCATCGCATTCTATTCAATCAATTTGTTGGATATGCACTAAGTTAATTGCTGCATATGTGAATGCTTCGCTAATTTCACCCGCGAATTTTCTCACTGTCAGTAAATTCCATATTTTCAAGCACGACTTGTGACAGTGAGGAAATGCAAGAATTATTTTAAGTTAATTGTGAATACAGGGTGTTTCCTCCATGGTGGTCCATAGAGCAGGAGGTGATAGTACTCACCTAAACAAACAAAAAATCGTATGGCAGGGGGGGGGGGGGGGGGGCATGTCAACCGTTTCGGAGTTACAGGGTCATTACGAAAAAAAACTAGTTTTTCACAAATCATCCTGTATCTTAAAAAGTACAGGGCGTATGGTCACAGTTAAGAGCTCATTATATGCAGAGCTTCAAGGCCTTTCCAACGACTGCTCAACCAGCCCCATACACACACAGCTTTGCAATCAAGAATTATGGTTGTCCAAACTAAAATTTTTGGATTTTCTTACCTTTTTTTTTAATTTAACCTATATTATTTTTGCAAAAAAGGTCGTTAACATAACTTTGTTTTATAAAAACTGTAAACTGTAGACTCTCCTCTTTAATTTGACCCATTACACCCCGTGTGTTAACTGTAGTCGTTAAACAGTTATTAACTCATCACCTATTTCGGTCACACCGAAACTAGACGATATTTTTTTAAAATGACGTGCTAAGGGAACAAATTATTGTTGAGAATAGGTTTGAAAATAGATTTGAGAATAAGTATATATATATATATAGCACATTGGGTGTAATAGGTCAACTTAAAGAGGAGAGTCTACAGTTTACAGTTTTTATAAAACAAAGTTATGTTAACGACCTTTTTTCAAAAATAATAGAGTTTATATTAAAAAAAGGTAAAAAAATTCGAAATTTTGAGTTTAGACAACCATAATTCTTGAAGGGAGTGGGTTACGGGGCTGGTTGAGCAGTCGTTGGAAAGGCCATGAAGCTCTACATACAATGAGCTCTTAACTGTGACCGTACGCCCTGTACTTTCTAAGATACAGGGTAGTTTGTGCAAAACTAGCTTTTTTTCTTAATCACCCTGTAACTCCGAAATGGTTGATATGGCCCCTCCTGCCATACGATTTTTTGTTTGTTTAGGTGAGTACTATCACCTCCTGCTCTATGGACCACCATGGAGGAAACACCCGTATAAAGAGGAACATTTGGAATAAAGCAGTCAGTTTGTTTTCAATCAGATATCGTCATTTTTCTTTATGTATTTAACCCGTTACTTTTCAGACAATTTTTCTGGTATAGAGGTTTATGTATCGCGTACACCCCATCAAATAACAGCCAGGGTTTAAAATCTTGACTTCGTCTTCATATACGTGAAATAAAATAATTTCACTGATGTAATCACTAACATTATTAGTAAATCACTATTTGTGGCAGTAGGTGACCGCTTTCGGGTGTTATGCTCTCGATATCTCCTGCAATCTTTGTGGCGAGCTTCCTGAGCTTCTTCAGAAAGCTGACCAATAGGCAAAAGGGACGATTGGATAACCTCCGTACCGTTAACTAAAATTTTGTGCAGAGTTGCAGGCAAATAGTATCACGAATAGTGATTTAGATAAAGTGTTCTAGTCTCATTTGCAAATTTTTCAAATTTTTTCAAATTTATGTCATATCCAGAAGATACTGCTCTGAGTAAAAAACTAAAGTTTTTTATTAATGATTCATCCAATCCTGTAATTTGACTACTCATTCGCTGAACCATATCCTGGTTTTGGTTTGTCTACAATGAGCCCCATTTCAATCTTAAACCTGCTTTTGATTTCATTTGAACGTTGTTTCACATTTGCTTTATCTTCTTCATCTCTAACTTGCCATTTTTTTTTATGTCAAGGCTATAGCTAATGTGTAACAAACATTCGAAACATCGAATCCAGGCATTCAATGTAGACAAACCCAAACCAAAAATATCCTTATTGCTAGGGAACTCCCTCGCCTCATCATTCATATGTTTAGGAGTAGCTCCGGAAATATAGCATTTTTGTGATGAAGAAGTTTCGGTCAAAGCATTACACACTTTGCCATCAATCATGGTTAAAAATAATTCATTTTTGACAGATATTTCATTACCATTAATATCAAATATTGATGGAATTAATTGATTTATTTCTTCCAGAACTTTTTTTTACCTTTTTTGGAAAAAATAAACTTAATAGGCCGACAATACATAGTCGACGAAGGTCGAGAATTTTGCCCAACAATGTCGTTACTAGCATGTAAGCGAACCGGAAAACCCAAAAATACAAACAAAAATTCATCGGTATCGCTAACGTTGGGGAATTTCTGTTTATATTTTCTATATCCGGAACTCCCATCACAATTTAGTAATTGTTGATAACTTCAACTTGTGCAGGTAAAAGACGTTCAAGCGTTTTATCCAAAATTGCTTGTAGTCTGATTTCTACACGTGTTTCTGTCACAACAATTTGCTCCTCCGGAGGACAGCATGCCTTTTTACCTTCCCTAATACTATAGTACGATGGAAATACCTGGTGTCCCGCTTTCATACTCCACTTCCGTGTGTGCTTATAGGAATGCCTAGTCGACCTTGAATCCACATAATAAGCCAAAGCTTCATCATTTTCTTTATTACACTGCCTTTCTCAGGATTTTCACTGACTTCTCTAATTACTTTAGTTACATCTCTATTCCTAACCAACCGCATCGAAATTTCAGCAGTGGTTGTTAATTCAATAGCACTTCGAGATTGGATGAGATCATCGACTCGTCGCCTTTTTGTTTTCACTGAAGAGCTTTCAAAACTTTTTTTGGCCTGCCTGAAATATTTAATCATTTCGATGTTGGTGGCTGCAGTTTGTACCGAGATACCACAAACTTCACGACTTCTCCACTCAACCAATCGGAATATTTACTGAGAAAACCCTCCCGATTTCTTCTACAAGAAAACCATTTTTCAGCCAATTTCGCAGAAAATCTGGAAATTATTACTTTAATGTATCTCATTAAATCCGCAGTTATATGAGATAAATCAATCTTAGCTGAAAAGAACTGAAACAGATGTGAGTTTCTGTCATCCTTCAAATAAATCCTTTTTTGAAATAGTACAAGCGTAAACTAAAAAAAAAAACGAAGAAAAAAAATTAGTTGGGCATCATTGTCGCAGCTAAATTTTATATCATTTAAAAGTTTAGAATGTACCTACAATAATACATAAAAATTAGCTCGGGACATTTAGTTTATAATCGTTCCAAATTATAAAATTGGGAAGATTTTTTTTTTTTAGAGATTAATGTTTCTATACCTTTTTTGTATATAATTGAATAAATTTTTCTCAACTTCAATACAAAACAAAATACTACTTACCCTCAAGTTGAGAATCTATTACTAAAAAACTGTATATTGATACCACTAAATGCACTCAAGATGTGATCACAACTATCGCTAAATTGCAAATAATTTGCATACATACGCAACTGAGCTTACCTGTTTAGTTGAAATTCGAACCCTCTGACTCATCCCTAAACAATGTTTGTGCAAAACAATTGTTATAACTGTTACCTGGGGTTAGTTGTTTGTTACTTTTATTTGTTATTTCCTAGAAATGCAAGAGTGACATTTGTACAGGTAGCTTGTTCTAACTCGAACCACAGTGCGCCATTGCTCTGTGGCCGCTATTCTCCACAGCTCATACAAATCTATCAAGAAGCAACACGCGGTAACACGCATGATCGGCTATCGGCTGCCGGGCCGGATCACGCGTATACGCATGATCGACAATCGACGTATTAAATCTATTAAATTCACCCCAGTCGAGATATATTTTACCAACGCACCCCGCACAAAAGAAATAACAACTCCTTTCCTGTGTGCGGTGCTAGGTGCGGTGCGCTGTTAGACTAAATACCTTCATGGAAAACTACTGCGACCAATTGAATTTTTAGGCCAGTAAATAGAGAAAAACTGATTCCAAAATTTAACATTAATTGCAAAAAATTTAAAATTTTGATGCAATGTTGGGTGTGGTAAAACAACAATAAATTTCATTTCCCAGCTATCACCGAAGTGCGAAGAATTGAAAACAAATTTTTTAACTTTTATAAACAAATTTCAAAATTCCTAAAAATTTAAGGAAATTTATTTCGGCTACTGCAACATAATTATTTCTTGTAAGGAAACGGTCTCTATTACTAAGTTATAAAAAAAAATCTACTGCAAGACGGTAAAAAAATTGTTGGCTGCCAATTTGCAAAAAAAAAAAAAAAAAAAAAACTGGTTGCAAACGTTCAAATTGTTGTTCGTTACAATTTGGATAACCATTAACATACACAAGGTCCACAAACTTAAGAAAATAGCAAAAATTAACACCAGTTACACTTTTCGCTTTTTATAGTCTTGAATTCATTTTAAATAGTCCTTCGAATGTTCACCCCAGGGGAATATAAATTTTCAACCTCTACTATAATTACACAAATTTTTACAGTTTGCAAATAAATAATTTCGTTTTATAAAATTAATGCAAAAGTGATACTGCCTGCATGCCTACTGCCAACAAATTTGTATGTTCTTCTGGAAATTTTTCATTTCATATGCAGTATCTGGACGACAACGTACGTTCAGATTCCTCGGTACCCGGGTTGTAAAAAGGTTTTCATTGCATTAAGTTTGCATGACTTTTAATTTTTTTTTTTTAATTTCTGGCATATTCCGGACCTCGGTGATGGTTGCAAAATTAAATTTACTATTAAAAAGTTGTTGGAACTATTTTAAATTGATTGTCCTTTGATTGTTCCTTTTCAATTGTTTATGTTCTCTTAAAAATAATTAAAAAATCAGAGATATTGGAAATGTCCACCGATTCTACATAAGAGACTTTTAAGAGATCTCTTAATCTCCTAAATTTTAACAGAATTAGTATTCTACATTAGTGATGGGTAAAATCCGTCATTTTGGTGACTCAGGTCATACCAGTCTTTTGGTATAACTATTACAAATGTAAAAGATTCGGTCATATGGGTCATTTGATTAAGTTGAGAATAATCATTTAATAGCCTAAAATTACCTACCTCCTAACCAAATGCTTTTAAGTCAGAGCAACGCTCAAAGCTAAAAGTGCACTTAGTTTATTAAATTTGCATTCATTCGCGACTGATGGATCACTGCGTGTTAAACAATCACAATCAAAATTGCGCCTTTGTAACTGCTCAACTGTTGAAATGTGGCATGGCAAGGCCAGTGGGTCTCAAAGCAAGCATTTAGCAAATGAAAAATTGTTGCATTCTCTAAATGATTAAATCAGTCTCCAGTGCTGCAGAAATTTGTATTTGTTTCAATTTATTTCATTCTTTAGTCATAGAAATAACTTTGCCTTAAAAACAACCTTCTAAGGAAATGAAATTATAAACCCTCTAACATGAATCCAATTTAGTTAGATTTAAGTATGTGTGCGTGCATAACCGAACTTATAGTCCCGATAAAGTCGATCGTTGCAGGTAGAGCAAGCAAATATATATAGTTCAGGAAGGTAAGGTATATTTATGAAAATGAAAGAGCGTGAAACTCTCTGGAAAAATAGTTTATAAATAAAGTTTATTGATAACACTAATAGTTTTCCCCTAATGTGGCATTGAAACTCCAATATAAATTTTGTATAGATATATAATTGCATGTAACGATCGAAATCTAGATTTCTGTGTGATATCTTCTGACGATTTGATAATAATTGAAACAGCTTTGGACTGTTCACGCACAATAGAACGATTATTATTGGGGAAGATGTGGATCTCATCTCTAGTAATTTCGGTTGCTTGCACTCCAATTGTTGATGAAGAGATCTTCTTCCTCAAACCGGGCAAGGGAAAAGTTGAGCGAAAACTTTACTCTTCTCGAAGTTTCAACGATCATGAAGACATCAGGGATGATCTTCTACTTCCGAACGCCTTCACTCTTTACCAGACACAATGTCTGCTCTTTTCATAAAGGGACAACTGCAGCTCTCAAACATTTCGCAAAACGTCACGACCTACGTGCTGCAGTGCAAATTTTTTTCAACCAGAGTGATGTTTCTCGAGAATCAATTACTTCGAATGGAATTCGAACCTTTCTGGATGTGTATGGCACTCTAGTTAAACAAGATGATTTGAACGCTACCGTTATCTTTACTTTATGAAAGCTATATGCACAAACAAATCGATAAATTTGAGTTTATTACCTCCCAACAGCTTATGCAGATAAAAGGCACCAGTATCGTGAAATCAGATGAACCCGCCAGATTGAGGATGAATACTCAAAAACGGCGTATTAGAACACAAAAAAAAAACATCGCAACCTCCTGCCCCGGAGCGTCTTTTAAACATGATTTTTTGTAATTGTTCGAAAGACTGTGGCGCATTGTGCGACTGTCGAAAGTTGAGCCTCTAATATTCAGCAGTTCAGCAGTTTGGGGCAATTGTCGTGGGACATCTTTCCTGAATGCTGCTCCAATCGAGGATTCCATAGAAAAAAGAAACGATATCGATGACCTAGAAACCGATTCTATTGATTCCGAGCAATCTTGGAATTTCCCAACCCAATTGTGGGAAAACCAAGAACAATTCGAGGAAAAAAGGAAGAAACTGAAAGAGGATAAGCTACAAGAAATTACTTACTTCAACCAACTTCATTTTTTTTTTAGTTAAGTATTCCTAAATATTCATGAAGAGAAAGCCCTGACCTGACAAGCTTAATATTTTTACGAGACTGTTACACCTTTATAATGTTAGAATAAAAATATAAAAAATAGGAGCGTTAATTTTGTACACTTGAATATACTATTATTTGTATCCAAATGTCTGTAAAAATATCAATTCGAGAAGATACCGCCGAGAAACTTCGTACAAACTAAGTATAATGATCATCCATCATATTCCTTATATATTTACATTTGCTGCAGCCCTTTGCACCCTTTTGCATGTGCAGAAGGTAGGTAAATACAAAAACTACGATTTCGCGACAGGGTTGGCAGATGAGGGAATAGTAGCAATAAAAATTAATTCTGAAAGGACATTTTTCTGGATGCCTAGTAGGATCTTTTTGTTGAGTCTAACGTTGCCGAAACAGAGTTGTGGATGGAGCATATAGAATGTGAAATAGATTTATAAGTTTTATTTCAATGTGAAAAAGTATTAGCTAAAGATCTGACTACACCCTGTAAATCACAAACTTAAGATCGGTTGAAAATATGTCTTTACCAAATAAGTCAAGAAAAGCAGTTTGTTTTCTCCTTGAGTCTAAGTGACCGACCGACTAATGATATTGAAACGGTGACTCAGTTCTTTTGAGTCAGTGTACTGACCCGATCAAAACGATCGAATCGTTTGCGACCGACCCATCAGTATTCTACATACATATTTTTGGATAAATTTTAATTTTGAGATGTTAAAAGGCTTTAGAGAATCTGAACACTGCTTTTCCATTCAGCCCAGGTATTAAAAACAGTTCAATTTGCAAGAAGGAAGAAGAAGAAGAAATTTTTTCTGAAGCGATGATGGCAATAGGGCCAGGCCAACACACACGTAGCTAGCTCGAAGCACGTACATTTTGCTACACTTATGCCCAGACATATTATCACAATCATTTTGCTACGCTGTAGTTCCTTATATGATTATCAAGGTTAATTGCGTGCGTCTATAATCATGTAATCATTATTGATTATTGTGTGGTAAACTCTCAGCACGTAATGTTAATTGAATTGTTATTTTATCACCTAAATCGCAGGTAAAGAACTCCTCAGCCGTCATTACGTCCAACAGGATTTTCGTATAAACCTGTAGCAAAAAAATGAATTGACGCAAAACTTTAAAGTGACGTTACTATTGTCAATCACTTTAAAGGCAAAAAAATTTGACATTCTGAAATCCTTTTTGAATACAGCCTCAGCAATAGATAACGGATCCAAATCGCTCCTGATATTCCTCGGAACTAACCTCAGTGCACGGCTCATATTGTATAATTATTTTATATTTCATAAACATACATTATTTATGTAATATATAAACGTATTATATAAATGTGTACTTACTTTACAGCATTTTTATACAAAATTTCGGAATTAGAAACAAAACAATTTCTGTGACTATCACGATAAGAGATTTAAGCGTACCTTTGTGTAGAGCTCTTATGTTAAGAAATATTTGAGAGCTATTTTTGTTTGCTAGAATACCAAATCTCTTTAAAAAAAAATCTCCACAAAAGTTAAGAGATCATCAGCAGTCTGACATCTGTTAACACTTTACGCAGAATACCAATTTCTGTTAACGGGCTTTGACAGCCCTGTTAAAAGGATATGAGCTCTTATCTCTTACGTAGAATCACGGGGGGGGGGGGGGGGGGGGGGCGGGGGGGTAGCTTTTTTTGAAAATTTAATAAAATAACCGGTGCCTCTTAAGGTTTACATTTATCATTTGTACACACATCTAACTTGAAACTAATTTCTGAAATTGTAAAATAACCACACCAAATTATATGGTCTCCATTCCAACAGTTTCATGAACAATTTTGATGAATGTTTCATCTGAACATTCAGCAAAGCTAATGGTGATAGTCGACAAATATATGGGAGACCATAAATTTCAAACTCCATTTTCACATTCAATTGAACTTAGTTTCGCAGCGTCTCTCATACACTTATAGGACCGAAGTTCCTACTGGAAGTGCTCGTTCTAAGAATTTCTACTGCAGAGCCAAGAACTCTCAAGCTATCGCCATTCTGCAGACAAATTGCGATTTATGTGGGTAAAATAAATTGCTCAGCCATTGATTTCAACACGTATATGTACATATGTATGTGGCTACAGTACTTCTGAAACAAGTTCCAAGTTTAAATTTTTTGTAATTTCATTCATACACCCCCATTTATGAATTAAATTCAGTGCAAATTCAGTGAATTTGATTTTGAAATAAATTTAAACCAAAACAATTTCTCATCAGTAGTTTTTGAAAATTATAGAAAATAAATGTTAGGAGAAATTGTTATCCAGGATTAGGCGTAATTTATAAAATTAGTAGTCAATTGAATGCTTGATTTCGCCTCATTTATATCTATTACCTCAATATCACAATTCTTTTTTTTTTGTATTATAGTATTGAGTTCTATTTTAATTATATTTTTAGACAACTATAATCAACGCCATTATCATCATCTCTGCCACATACACAGAAACTTAGCAAAAAGTGTGGATTAGGCAAAAATTCATCTAAATACACGTAACACGAATAGGATAAAAATTAGTAATGGAGAGGAGTGATGCCGTACGTTTTCATGAATACTTGAGTACTTGAATTGAAATCCACTTGACACTCAAGTCGGGTTTTTGGTTGAATTAATTCGAATTACTTGACTTGAAATTTTCTTGAAGTGTCTTTTTAACTTTGAAGTGTCTTTTTAACTTTGACAGATTCTGTACATAAGTATGCATTTTTGGATAAATATTTTAAGAAATGTGCTAAAAATCACAATCTGAATTGTCAACAATAATCTTGTTCTTACTCCTCTTTGACATTTCATAGTTCGCAGACATGAAAAATGTTCAAGTACTGAAGTTACGTTTTCATGATTGTTTTCAAATAAATCAAACAAAATTTTGTTATTTACTTGACTCAAGTATACTTGAAGTCAAAGCGCGTTTACATGATATTTTGATTACTTGATCTCTACGTGAAGTACACTTAAAGTATTCATGTAAACATACTGATTGACATTTCTAACTCTCAGATCCAAAGTAGAATGAAGAAGTATGTATGTATATATCGGTTACTAATACATAGACAGCTGATAGTACTGAAATTGCTTACATTAACATGGAATCACTTTTCTATAGTTTTCTTATTTTATACCCTAGATCTGGATGATGAAATCATAGATCATACGAAGCTTTTCATTCCGTTTGTAACACATAGAAATAATAATTGTATGGTAGACCAGGATTCTTCCACCCTATGAGGATCGCTTGCAGCTTTTGAACAGGCACTCACTTGAGAAACGTCGGATGGTTGCCGATGTAACTTTTGTCACCAACTCTTAAACGCGAATGTTGATTCCCCGTTGTTACTCGACAAAATCACTTTCCGTGATAATTGGCAGAATTTAAGAAGGCTACGTCAGTTGCATGTTGGCTCCTCAAGCTCTAACTTTAGCATGTATGAACCTATTAACCGCATGTGTAATACGGGTGAATATTTTTCTTGTTGACGTTTCTAAGCATGTTTTAAAAAAGTCTATATAATATTTAATCTTTTTTATAATAGGATGAAGAACCTGGATATTACGACCTTTAAAAACGTTTTATTTTTTCCCTTCAATAGCCTATATTTCGGTCCCTTGATTGTGGCCATCTTCAGGGCCTACAGTACTGTAACAAAGAATTTCAGCATCATGGGTTTTATTTCTAAATTTAAAAAAATATGTACTTACATTTGATAAATAAAATTAATGTTACGAATTTTTTTTACACATGAAACAAGGTAAAAACTAAACACGGTAGGTACATGTATGAAACAAATTACTAAAATAAATTAATTAAATGAATAAACATATAAACGTTACGCTAGTCGGTATATACGTCGTCAATAATAATATAAAACTAAACATCTATTGCTGTAATGTGAGTCTATTGTCGGCTAATCCCGGTTCTGTGCTTTCTCTCTGTGGATGTTAATCAAATGTTTATATTGATGGTTAATGTATGCCGTGTCGACTTTAAAATTAACTGCTTCTGGTTTGTGATATTGTATGTGCAGGGATTTAAAAGTTTTTCCTCTTTCTCCCAATATTTTTCCCTATTCAGAATCATTACCTTTGTCGAAATCAAACCATGGCATGATGCAGGCCAATATCTTATAATATGTGGGTGCCTGATTATCAATTTGGCGTGTGGCTGACTTTTATGTTCCCTGATCCTAGTTTTTATATCTCTACCTGTCCTCCCCTATATATATATCTGTCCACAATCACAATTCACTTTATAAAACGACGCCACAGCAAGGTGTATCAATTTTAGTTTAAGTGTTACTAAAGAGATTATTTAATTTTCTTGTTGGTTTTAACCCAATCCTGATGTTACTACCCTTTGCGGTCCGAATTAATTTTTTCTATTCCCAGTAGTCCGGTCCGAATTAATTTTTGATATTTATCAATTCATGTATATACTCACACACTCCTTACGAAATCTCCTGAACTATAACGCCTACAAACTTGAAATTTAGAATGTAGGTCCATATATGATATAGGCATCCACTAGAAAAGATTTTTGGAAATTCAATTAATAGAACTCGGGGTCGCTGATCTCGAATCTGCTATCGAATTTGGAAATTAAAGATGGCGGATCCAATATGGCGACCGAAATTTTTCCATTTCCGAGGACTGCTATGAAAACTAGTACTTTTATGTTTTCGGGGTCGCTGATCTCGAATCTGCTATCGAAATTTGGAAATCAAAGATGGCGGATCCAATATGGCGACCGAAAAGGTTCAACTTCAAAGGATTTCCGTGTAAATGAATACATAGTAGGGTTTTTTGGAGTCGCTGATTTTAAAATGTTGTAAAAATTTTGATCCTGGGAATGTTTCGAGTTCCAGCTGGAAAAATCAAAAACGTGGAGACATAAAACAGTTTTATACATTCTCCAACAGTTTTACCGCGCATGAATTCAGATTAAAATTGATACAGTTTCAATTCATTTTGTTAAATTTTTATTTACAAGGACAAAGACCGAGACTTGTCTATTAATTTATTATGAACCTAACAAATTTATCTTAGTTTTCATAAGGTTATAAGCAAAACGAAGTATATAATAAGCTGAAAAACAATTAAAGAGATTTATTGATTGCTTTTAGTATAAATTATTTGAGCTTAAATATTTTCTTCGTATGATATCTTTCGAAGCAAGTTCCCCAAGTGCAGCCCCGATTGGCGTGTACATGTTTTACAAATGTAGGTTGTTTCTCTTCTTCCTCCAGGGATTTTCATTTGAGCAGACTATGCAGTCCTTATGCTTTCCCTCTGGGTGAGGTATAATAATATGTAATTTTTCCGTTGAGTCTTTCTTCTTGATCTGAGTGGGATGTGCGACCTCTTTTTCTTGATTGTGTGCCTTCTCGGAAATCTTCTACAAGTTCCTTTAGAAGTTACCTCCTAAACTGGATATGTCTCATCGTTTTTGAACCATTTTTTTTTGCACAGTTCTTTATGCAAGATGTAATGACTTAATAATGGATACCTCCATCCCCCAAAAGAAAAGTTTTCGCCACCACTTAAGTGTTTTCCGTAAAAAATCAATATGAAGAAATATATTGGTCAGCAGTGTCGACTCCCCCCATATTCTTTATATAGTTGACGACGACACTAGGTTTCTTGACCACTATATCTTCCCCCGCAGGCCCTTTCCATTTTTTTTGTAACAATTCAGGTTCTGAGGTACTCCAGGTATTTAGCATATTGATAACTCTTTTGTCACGCCATGAGAGTAAAAGTATGTTATCGTTTCTATATGCAATTTGCTCGCCTTTCTTAAGTTTAGGTCTTTTTATGCAGCTTGGAACGTCTTTGCGTGAAGTTGAAAAAGTCCCAGTTAGGTGACATTTTAGAGCATACAGCTCCCGGGCAAGTGTTACGCTGGTATAAAATCGATCAGTGAAAATATGATATCCAGTGATGTCAGGCCAAGATTCCCTAAGGTTATTGAAAAGGTGAATAACAATTCTGGAAGTAAAAGGAAGGTCTGGTCTTATTTGGCTTTCAGTTGTAACTGTACCGTGGTAAGCAGTGAAGGTAAAAATATAGCTGGTAGCAGAATCTGCTAAGACATATGTGCGGATTCCCCATTTGGTGGGTTTATTAGGGTTGTAGGTTATAAAGGCGATTCGACCTTTGTAGCCAACAACAGCTTCATCAATTGAAATATTTTGATCGGGAATGAACAATTCTATGCACCTTTCATCTATGAATTTTAGGAAATTACCAACTTTTTGTGTCCTTGTTTTCAAATCTGCATTTTGTGGAACCATTTCTAAATGAAGCATCCAGAATATTTCAAAGAATCTTTTCCTCGTGAAAATTTGGGAGAAAAATGGAACCTGGTTTATAAGTTCTTGAGACCAATAATCTTTCATATCTGGTTGTTGAAGTAACCCCATGTTGATTATAACTCCTAAAAATGCCCACATTTCTTCTTCTGTTATATCCGTCCAACTGTACCAAATGGAATGCTGAGATAAGGTTTTTGATTTAATTTTTGCTTTTGCATATTTGTTTGTCTCTTCAACAATTTTTTTTTATTAGTTGTGGAGTAAAAAATAGTTTGAAGAATTGAATAGGTGTATCAATATTTCCAGGAATTTGAGGTCCAATACTTCTTTGTCCTAATGACAAATTTAGTCGAGTAGGCGGGTCATCCCGATCAGTCACGTTCCTGTATCCATCACTTTCTCGCGCAGCACTTATATTACCTTCACCATCCTCGGCTTCTTCGTTCTCAACATCATCATCTATAATTCTCCTGCTGTTTCGGCTTCCAACAAGTCGAATTTCACATTCGGAATCGCTATCAGATACGGCATATGACGGTCCAGGATTAATTCTGGCTCCTGAATATAACTTATCTTCACTTGACAAATTTAAAAAATCTTCATCTAAATTACACAAGTAGTCTTTATCATCACTGCCAAAGTCACTCAGCTCTTTTAACACTTCTTCGTCCATATTTATATAAGCTGTTGATAGGAACCACAAACTTTATGTATTTATGTAATGCAAACAATAAAAATACTATAGAAGTGCAAGTTCACTCACAATAAAGCTAAAAATTTGTCAAGAAAGAAACACGATTGATTGTAGTAGTACCTTCATCAACCAACAGCAAAGATTGCACTGTGCAACCCAGCAAACATTAAGATGAAAAATCATCAGCGCTATAATTGGAAGATATCTTCCAGTTATCATCTTCGGAATATTTGAGCAATACAAATGTATGAAAATTGCTTTTAAGCAATAATTAGATGATATGAGTGCGGTTGATTCTAATTTCAGTTTTACCTGGATGACAAAATGGCAATAAAATAGGAAAACGAATTGTGTGTTTTTCCTCCAGAAGAAAAGACGACCATATTGCTTACAATTTCACTTTTACCTGAATAACAAAATGGCAATAAAATAGGATTTTCTTAGTTTCGCCTGATAAAAAACCGGTTTATGTTTATTTTTAATGAGGTTGATAAAGGAATGATGCGTTACCTGAAAATTTAGGTCTGTTCATTCTGTAAAGCGTTCGGAGTAAATTATATATAATACTTCACTCCTCTAATGTATAAGGTCATATTTAAAAATAATCCAATTCCTTCCATTATCATATTGATATCACTTTCCTCTCTTCCAGGCAATGCACATGTGATACTTCAACATGATTCCCGGGCGATATCTTTTTCTTATCTTTTACATGTATTGCTTTCGTGTCCCCTAGAGAGGTCCCAAGTAGAGAAAAATCACAATATATTCTCCTCAGTGCAGTTCTGCTATACTGCGTTACTTTAGGTATATGGCGACTTTAAAAATTCGTATCTCAAAAACGAAGCCGAACGACGTCGCAATTTTTTGTATGTGGATAGATATGGTTTCTAGCTTCAAAAATAAAAATAGGAAAAAAGAAAGTGCTAGAAGTCCTCTCTAGTGAATAATACTATTTTTTTTGAAAAAATACTATTATTAACAAAAAAACTTTTTCGTTCGGTACTGCTATATTTTTTTATAAAAAATATAAAGCATTATGCTTCATTTGGCATTTGAATCAGAAAATTCGGTTGCTCCGTTGTCGAGATATGATTTTCTGAAAGTGACGCTTCATCGTAAAATCACGAAATTTCTAACCCCCATAGCGGGGGAGTGGGGGTGGTAGGGGAAAACAAAAAAATATATTTTGGTATTCCCTACAAACTGTGAAAATTTCATCCAAATCGGAGATGGTCGGGTACAAAACAAGCACTTTTTGATCGGTTGTGGAATGGCTGTATATCTCTATCTCTCCCTCTCTCTCTATCTTTATTTCTCTCTCTTTCTCTCTCTCTCTCTCTCTCTCTCTCTCTCTCTCTCTCTCTTCTCTCTCTCTCTCTTCGTGAATTCTGAGGGCCTGAGATTCCTTTTGCATACCCCGTACCTCAATCTAAAGCTAAATCTGAATTAAAATGATTGCATTTCCTAAACTTAAAAACTATGTCGAGCCACACTCGACATTGGACCTACTGCAAGGAAATTTGATGTCGAGTCAGACTCGACGTTGGGCTGCAAAGGATATTCATTAATTTGTTTGCTATGTTTTCTGTGACGTTCGGGATATATGGAAATCGTTTGTATGTTACAGTTTCCTGTTGTTCAGTTCCGAATGGATCTTGTCCATTATTTATTGCCAACGTTTGTTTTCTATATTTGACCTTATCGATGATGCGTCTGATGATATGTTGTGGATAATTATTGACGCGAAGTATTTGGCGGATAACCTCGTAATTTTTTGCGTGTAGATGTGTATCGCTTAGCCTAATAATTTTGTTGACTAGGGCATATCCTATGTTTTGTTTCATGCTGTTGGGGTGTGCAGAGAGGTAGTTTAAGATTCTTCCTGATGCCAGCGGTTTAATGTACCAGTCTACTTCTATGTTATTTATGCTTCTCTTAAGTGTCAGGTCCAAAAAATTAATTTTGCCATCTATTCTCGTTCCAGTGTAAATTTCAAATTTTCATGTGTATCATTGAAAGTTTGTATTGTTGCATCTATTTGTTCAGATTCTGGAGTATAATTAGGTCATCCACATATTTTCTTGATTATTTTGGGCCATTCGGTGAGCTTCTCTATTACGGTATCTATGTGGTCATCCATTCCAAACTCTGCTAAGATGCTGGATAGAGTTGATCCCATAGCGAGTCCATTTATCTGTTTGTAATAGGTTATCATTATATAGAAAAAAAGTTGGCTTCTATTATGCACAGTTTGAGAGCTTTTAGAAAATCCTTTCGTGAAAGGCGTGTATGTTGTTTTATGAGTGTCCACCTTTTTAAGACACTACGTAACGCCTCTGCCATGTGGAATATTGGTGTACATGGATACTACGTCAAGGGATATAAAACATCGATCTTTGCCCTGCCTTAATTGTATAATGTATTCCTTAAATTCATATGAATTGCTAATGTTGTATCCATTATCAGTTTTAGCCTTGGATAATATTCCAATATTTCGCTAAGAAATTTACTCAGTTTGTATGTTGGTGTATTGATGGTAGATACTACCGGCTCTTATGCACTTTTACATTACCATATATACGTGGAGGAATGGCATTTTTGCTCATTAGGGGTTTCTTTTTCTGTCTTGTATATATATTTCTTATTGTGCATTTCATTGATTAATACATTGTTACTTTTAACAAGATCCTGAGTTATCCGTCGTGGGTTACTCGTGATAATTTGATACGTGCTGTCGTCTGATAGATGCTCAATCATCTTATTGTGATTCATTTCCCTATCTAATATGACCGTTTTGTTGCCTTTGTCAATCTTTTTGTTTAATGTTTTTGTGCATTGCATGTAATTTCATCCCGTGTTTGGTTTATGTTTAGGTTAACATACTAATACTAACACCGACTACGTGATGAGATGCATGTATTGTTGACCGTTTATTTATTAAACGTGTCCATGCAACGAGCCTGTGTTAAGCTGCTTCTGATAGTCAAAGATGGCCAATTTTATTCAGGTTACACAGTTTGTGGTCCTAGATGCATTTACATTTATAAATATTTCTTTTGTTCTATCATTTTGTTTATTGCGCAAAATAATCGAAATAAAACAACACTAAATAAAAGCTCACAAAGCGCATTTCAAAACTTTTTCAATTCACCGAGCGGAATAGCTACCATTGCATATCACCATTTCTTGCTACAAAACTAGTAAAAAATAAAAATTACTGGAAAGTTTTCCTTCATGTTTTTTTGTGATTTAACAAAAAATTTAATTCTCATGCGAGAGATATTCCAGCTTAAAAAAGTTTAACACAATTAAAAAGGGGATTTCTTCGCGTCGGTCGTTGAAAATAAAAAAAAAAATAGAAAAAAACTGAAATGATTTAAAAACAGTTACGGCAGTCTATAACAGTTCAACCAGTTGTTTTAAGCAAATAATAGAAGAGTTAAGTGGTAAAAGTTTCTCTACTTTGTTCAACATTTTCAATTGGAAGGGTACACTTTGAAGCAAAAGTTCTTGCAAGTGGGCTTTCCGGTAGTCGTAGAAACTTTCACTGTGAATACCTTTCGGAAAGGAGCCTAGACCATGATTTAAGTTGAAACTTTTTGAAACGTTTTACAACTGACGAAAGGTTACCAGCACCACTAGAAGTAAAATATATGAATCGAAATTTGAGTTACGAGTTAAATATAACAAAATATAGCAGCTATCTCTCTATTGAAGTTTGTTTTGTAAGTAGGTAGGTACATACTGAATATTTTAGTAGATATTCTTATGTATAATAAAACAATTAGGAAGCAACAATATTTGAATAATGACCAATAAAGTGGCGAAACGAAACATTAAAATAAGACCTACAACGTTTAAGAAGAATACTGTGAAAGTGTGTGTCGAGTTATTTTATAAGAGGCCTTTCAACTGTAACTTATGTTCGTAGTAAAAAGTTTATAACAATGTGGGCAAAGTTTATTTAAGTTAGTTTCTGCCAAATTTAATGAATGGTTATTGAAAATATTTTAAGCCTTTTAGTCCAGTCAGTAGGGGTTTTTGCCCTACAAAATGTGGGATAGTTTTGATTTCTATATATGTTATTCAGTTCCGCGTCCCGATGAAAAATCCAATTTTTCACCATTAGGGGCGCCCGTGCGTTCCGCCATCTTTGATTAAAGGTACCAAAACTTGGTTTTTACAAAATAATTCCTCAATGGTTGATCCTACGACAAAAATGTAAAAATATAAATTTGAAGAAAACTAAATTCCCCAAATTTTTTTGTATAAACCCTTTTTTTATAAGTAAATCTGATGCAAATTCACCTAGTCCAACAAAAAATTGTATGGCAAGGGGGCGGCATCATCTCAATCGTTTCAGAGTTACAAGGTGATTAAGAAAATATTCTACTCTTTCACAAAATACCCTGTATTTTATATGTATGCAGAATTTCATGGCCTTTCCAACGACTGATCGACCAGGCTCGTACTCCTCTTTCCTCCTCCTGTAGAAGGGGTACTATATGTATACACAGTTTTTTGGAAGAATCTTCACGTTTCCGCCACTGTAACTCGTTACATAATAGACTTTAAAAAAAAGCTTTTATACAAAAAGCGTAGGGAATTTAGTCTTCTTCAAATTTATGTTGTACATTTTTGTCGCAGAGCAACCGTTGAGGAATTATTTTGAAAAAACCAATTTTTGGTTTCTTTAATCTAAGATAGCGGATGCCTCCCTCCCCCCCTCCTCCCAATGGTGAAAACTTGCACTTTTCATTGGAGACATGATCTAAATAACTTATATAAAAATCACAACTATCCCACCTTTTGTAGGGCAAAGCCATTATTTAGTCCCTATTCAATGGATTATTTCAGCAACCGAACATTCTAAAAAAATTTACAAGAAATTAACTTTGCGCCTAATCCTTCTATATAACGCTATATACAACTAATAACAAAGTCATATATTTATGTGCACGGAACACTTGTAAATCCATTATCCAGAGAAAAATATTACTTTTTGGCCAAAGTGTCAGGCAAAGAACCTTGGCAAGCCAAAAAAGCAGCCAAGGTTTCTGGTCTCTATAGTCAAAAGCATCAGGAAGAACTTCAGCAGTTCCTATATACCGTCACTATTTAATAATGGTGAAGTGATTGTGGACTCCCGTGTGGATGTGTACAAGAGGCAATACTTATCCGTACGAGAGCTGTATACAAGGTCCTTAAGGGGATCAACGTCTCCAGAGCTGCAGGACCAGATGAACTTTCGCCCTGTTAATTAAAATCTGCGCCTCCTGCTTGGCTAAGCCTCTGCTTAAACTATTCTGCTGGTCTTATTCGACAGGAGAATTTCCAATCGTTTGGAAACTAGCTCACGTTGGAACCGTAGTCTTCACAATTTTGGTGAGTCCAAAATCGTTACCCTAGATTTTTCAAAGGCCTTTGATAGAGTGTTGCATCCAGCCCTTTTAGCCAGACTTAAAGCACTTGGTCTCTCTCCTCCTCTTCTATTATGGATTGAAAGTTTCATATCTAGTCACCAAATACGTGTTGTATTAGATCGCGTTACATCTGAACCGCATTCCATAAATGCCGGTGTGCCTTGAGGGCTCTGTTATCTCTCCAATTCTCTTTTTAATTTTCATTAATGATCTGCTTTCCCTTACTTTCAATCCCATCCATAGCTTCGCTGATGAGAGTACCCTTGATTTCGCTTGCTCCTTTGACACTTTTGCGGAGTACAGGGGAATGCCCCATATGATTAACGAGATTGCATGATTAGATCATTGATTAACGATCTTAAGAATATCCTCGCTTGAGAAAAAGCGAATCGCGTCGCATTCAATGCATCTAAGTCCCAAAGCTGTATCATCTCATTAAATTAAGATCATGGTTTATCCGCTCCCCTTTCTTTTGACGAATCACTGATCTACGATACACCATCTTTATGCATTCTTAGTATTTATATTTCCAGTAAATTAAACTGGACAGATCACATATTCTCTGTTGCCGAAGGAGCAACGAGTTGTCTTGGATTTCTGAAAAGGTGTAAGAAATATTTCAGCCCGTTAAGTCTAGCGCTCCTCTACAAGTTCTACATTGGACCTAGAATTGAACACAATTCCCATACTTAGGCGGAAGCTGGTCCGACAGCCTTAGCTTCATTGGGTGTTGTCCAAAAGAGTGCCTTAAAGCTTCTTCTCGATTCGGGAATAACTTGTCATATCGACTCACTTGAGCACAGCCGCACTGTTGGATGCTGTTCGCCTTTATCGCTACATGCATTGTCAATGTTCCGATGAAATATGTAGTCCGATCCCTTGTAGAATGATTACTGCACGCATAACTCGGGCTGCAAAGGGCGTACATCCTTTTCCTCTTCAAATTACTGTCGCCCGTACAATAAAATTCCGTGATGCTTTTTTATCCCGAACAATGCGAATGTGGAACAGTTTACCATCTTCTGATATAAATTCTGCGGAAGTTTAAGTGCGACATACTTCGGCACCTCCGGCACTCTCCTCATATCCATCTCCTTTCTGCAATGCTGTGCTTTGCATCATAGGGTCTCCCATGAGCTTGACGTATTAATATAAAAAAAAAAATTAGTGATGGAAAGCAAAAGTAAGAAAGAAACTATTATTTTAGTGAGCAGGCAGCTGTTCACGGACTCGAAAGCTCATAGCCACACGTGAAGTCCAGTGACCAAGCCTGTAGTATCCAATTCCGATAGCAAGCAACTGTTAGTAATAAGTCAAGGTATTGTGATGGCATAATAGCACCGAACCCCAGTTGGCTAAGGAGCTTAGGCTGTAGGTATATCTTTTGGAAAATATTGAATGAAATGCTAATAATATCATATAGATATGTGTAATTAAAATGGAAAATATATAATTGAGATGAGATTTCATAGGAAATCTCCCGAAGGAAATCGAGGCATGTTACGTTTCCAAAATCCAGCTATCAGCATTCTGGAAAATATGGGGAAAAATCACTTACTGATAATTTTTTTTTAAATTAATTACCTAACTGTTGTGGCTTACTTTTACATCCCTATACCAAACACAGAGATAGCTACTTCAAAACATTTTATTTTAGGTCACGTATGAGGTGGATAACCGGAGTTCTTTCGCGAGTACACAAAACAAAAACCAATTCAGGTTGGAGTAATACTCTCTCTAGATAATCCAAGATCACTGGCAGTCCAGGGTATTTCCATATCACCACTGGAAAATTCACACACAACATGAAATAAAATTAATAACAATGTAAATGTACGTAGGTAAATACATACAAAAGTTAAATGTAAAATATTGTAACGATTCATGTACGGTAGAATAGGAAGCGCATAAAAAGCAACGTATTAGATATCAATATATTAGCTCAATTTGCAACAGCATTTATTGGACGTAATGTAAACGTCTTAGAAGGTAATTCTAGTGAAAAAATTATCTAGGACTCCTTTCCTCAGGCCAAAACACCTTCAGAGCATATAGGTTAGGTTGCAGAAAATTAAACTGCTCTAAAAGCTTTATATTCTCGAGGGCGCCAATAATAAAATACAACTTTCCCAACTACGAAGTCTGCGTTATATAAACGATCAGAGATCGCTGAGTCGAAAAGTTCAATCATTGTTGAGGACATTCCCTTTAACTCGTACACGAATTTGTCTGTCTATTTATTTATATATTTCTTTTTTTACTATTTTTGACACTCTCGTAGACCCACTTTTCGGCATCACAGCGAGCTGAAATTCGGCATACAGGTTCATGTCGCGTGACAATTGAATCTATCAAAATTTGAACCGGAAATTTCCATGGAAAACCCGGAAAATCGGGAAAAATCATTTGACAATTTGGTACAAATTTGATTAGTGATAAATCCGTTTCAGGAAAAATGCACAATTTTCCGGAATTTTCCGGAAGTTTTCTAAATTATCCAGGATCAAGTTCCCTATCAACTGGCATCATTATTTTCTCTCCGACAATGGTGAAAACTTCCAGAAAAAATCGAGGAAAATTCATGTAAAACGCTTATCGGAGTTTTTCAGACCAAAGAAGCGTTTGAGCGTTTTGCAACCTAAGACAAAGTTGTAGAGCGAAATGAGTTGCATAAAGTTGCTTTTGTGGAAAACTCCGTGGAAAACCCGGAAAAGCGGGAAAATCATCGGACAAATTTTCATCGATATGAATAATGATAAATCTGTTTCGGGAAAAATGCAGAATTTTCCAATTTTTGTGGAAAATTTTCCGAAAATTTCCGGAATTTTCCGACTTTTCCGGAATGAAATAAGTTTTATAAGCTATGCGGAATCATTTTTTTCCGTCCTACTGGCATCAATACTTTCTCTTCAACAATCATGAAAACTTTGCATGAAAAATCGAGGAAAATTCATGTAAATTTTTAAAAAAATTTCATAGTAATAGGAAAAGTCTGTGGAAAACATGGAAAATCGGGAAAATTCATGTTATATGGGATCAAGTTGGAATACAGCTAAAAAGCGCTGTTTAAAACATAATTTGAATTTCAGAAAACCGTTGCAGTACTTCAACGATTTGATACTCGAAAAATTTTTGTTTTCAGATCGGCACCAAACATGACTTAAAAATTGTTTTAAAATATCTCCATGCAGCACGTAATAACAATTTAGTTATCGTGAAAAAGGCAGAAAATAAAATAAGTAAAAAACGAGTTTTCAAACAAAACTGAGGCCAAGCCGCATGAAAAAGTAGAAAATAAACTTTTCTTCAAACACAGAGGAGGACTCAGATTTTATTCGCTGACAATCACCGATATATTTCAGTATGATCAATCACAGGTAATGAGTGATTTGATTTATGAAGAGAAAGAATATTCAAGAGAAATGTTCCAATCAAAAACTCTATATTCAATAAATTTCAGTCTGTTAGACGAGAAATCTTCTTCGTATAAACGAAATATCCCAAAAATTAAACAAAACAAAAAACAATCGAGTCCTGTATGCAAGTGTAAAAAACTTCCGTCGATCAAAAATATTTAAATTTCTAAGTGCGTAATAATTTGTTTGGCTTGCTTAAGATAATTAATAAATGGGAGAGACATTTTTAAAACAATAGAATCAGAAAAACTTTAGTCATATTAAATTGAACCGATTGGAAAGTGACATGGGATTTTGCGTCGATTGGAAAAAAATTGGAAGTGATTTAAAAATAGGGAGGGGGTAACAATCTATTAATCGCGACCCGAAGTGATCCGAGTTGGTTAGTCTTTTGTCAAAGCTACAAGCTCATAGCAGAAAAGTAATTAATTTTAAATGAAAGTAAAAACATAAAAATAGAAAAGGAACCAAAGGGGAAAGGAGTTGAACAGTTGTACAAAAGAAAAGTCTTGTACGCCTTTTTCTGCTGTATTATTTTAAAGTTTCTAATTACTTTTTGCTCGCGGCCTCGTTGCACCTTTTTTTTGTAATTTTAGAATAGATTTTTATAACGTTTTATTTGATATTATGCCGGAGAAGAAAAGTAACTATATACAGGATATCTCAGTTAACCATTTTTATTTTGATAGACCAAGCTCCTAGAAATAAAAACCGAGGTGGAAGTAGGAATCTAGTAGAATTTATTTCGATTTTTCTCTCTTACATTACTTTGGAGCTATCATACTAAACCACAGGGATATGCATATTAGACATAAAATAAATATAATAGGTAAATTCAAAGGAAATTACTTAAAGAAAGAATCAGTCACCTCAGAAAATATTCATTCTACAACATAACATATAAAATAGTTATAGATAAATGTGCCTACCATAAAACGGTCTACAGAAAAAAAAAATATGTATATCACAATATTGTAAAGGCTATTTAATGTGACAAAAAAAAAACAATTTATACTTTAATTAGAAACATATAACACCTCAACCCATCTAATATTTAGCCACAAAAAGTACCACTCTACTGTGTAATCTCACTTCCAGCCCCCTACCTATTGCGCCAGCTAAACATATTTTATATGCTAAATTGTATTATCCCTAATTTGTCACGAAATTATTACCCGAATAATTTATGGACTACGTATAGGCTCTGAGTTTTGCCCCTAATACGACACAAGTAAGAAGAAAGGTTCATAAGATGGACCGTTCCTGCCAGAGAGTGGATTCTTTCCAAAAAGATCTCTCCAAATTAGTTGATATGTTTGTATGTACTGCACACATGTTTGTATATTATGTTCATGGCTATATGACCCCTCTTGGGGTGTTTGATATTTTCCTTATACACATACTCGTAGAACGCCTTAGGCTTTCTTTAGGCAGGCTTTCAGATTTTACTTATTTATTTATTTGATGCTGCTAGACTTCTTTCAACGCGCAAAACACTGGAAGCTAACATTGTATACATATAGGCCCACAAGCCACAGCGCTTAATAGATGGATGATTTTGACTACCGAGTATGGTGGATAAGATTCATATTACAATACAGGCTATGTATAGGAATGAATGGCTCAGTAAAAGGACCTCATCCATTTGAAATACGATTTACTTGTCTGAAATGCTTTTCTGAAAGGAGAAATGAGTTATGGCGAAGAAGACGATTTATTATTTTGTTTATAAAATTCTAGTATCAGAAAATATTAACTTTCTTTTTATTCGGGGATTTATGCCATATTTTTGAATTCGTTTATGTCGAAATAAAAGTATGAAATCTATTTTAATGAGCGATTCACTGTTTTCGATGGAAAAGTAAAATTTGGTTCGTTCAATTCTATTATCATTGTCTTCCACTAGTATTGACTCGTGTTATTCTGATGTCAGCTCAAACAGTTTATTATGAAAATGAATGTTTTGATAGAACGAAATGCTATTTGTTCAAAAAACTGCTTTTAGAAATTCTCAAAAATATTATTGGAAAAACACTAATGTATTACCTATTACAAAAATAGCAACCTTCGCTCCTAACATTGTTGGAAGACTATTATTCGTAGGGCGACTATACTGAAATTCGATTGAAAAAGACCATTTTACTGTTTCTTAACTTCTTGGATGATATTCTATTTAAAAATTCTTAAAGAGGCTTTACTTTTCTGATTATACTTGTTACGTGCTCCACAGTGCATCGAAAGCTGGCTCAGAAGACGGGGTGTGTTTTTTGGATAATAATTTATATTGAAAGTTGAGCACCTCATGATTTTTTGTTGTTGTAACGGGTGTATCACGAAACTGGTTTTGGTATCAGCTGATTTTATTATGGAATAACCTAACTCCAACAAAAAAAAACAAAGAACACATTATCGTTGTGGCCAATTAAATCTTCGAATGCACATACTCAAAACAAAAGCTACAACCTACTACTGTTGATCGAAGTAGTACTAAAAGTACTACTGAAGTCAACATCTGGCATATAGCTCTGTGTTCGAGATGGAAAGTTTTCTCTGTCTTCTCGAGCCAGTGAGACGGACAGACGTACTTTTAAAATTCGAAAAAAAGAACAAAGATAATTAAAAAGTGCACAAAGTTAAAACAAAAGAAGTTAAAAGTGAAATGTTAAAATTATTAAATTTAATAAATAAAAAAAAAGAACAAAACAAAAGGAATGGAGAAGTTCGAACGGATTTATTTAAAGCTTTGTATGGGATACGAGACAAAAAAATCAGCCAAGTGCGAGTCGGACTCGCTCACGAAGGGTTCCGTACCATCGTATAAAATTTAACACAATGCACTTTTAATTTATTATTACAACTCAGAGTAGGCGTCATTTGAAAAAATAATGCTGTCATTTGAAAAAAAAAATAATAATGCTGTCATTTGAAAAATTATGCCTACTTATGATAATAATAACTTTTTTTTATTTATATACGACTCTTTGACTCTTTTAAAAATTCTTTAAAAATAGGTGACAAAACGCTCAACAAAGTGTAAAAATAAAAGACGCTAGCTAAACTAAAAGTTATAAAAACTCAATACGGACAGTTAAAACAATTAAAAAAAAAATATACAACAAAGATGACACAAAAATGTAAGAACAAATTACACAAAATTCTCAAAAGAGACTAAAAATCGGTTACAAGAATTTTGAAAAGGATGTAAAAGACCTCTCTCATGCGGAAATGTAACGATCTTTGCTCGTAATGGCATGTTGGTGGAACACGAGGACTTTTCGAATAAGGTGACAAGAAAGAACTCGCAGCAAAGTTACCTGCAAACAAAATAGTTTTGTCCAATGATTCTGTATACACATCCCCGTTGTGGATTAGGGGCGGTACAGAAAAACCCTGTGAAGTTGTTCTGACTGTTTCAACAAGAGACCAGAAATTCTTACTACTCTTTCGACTAGTAAAGACTTTCTGTCTAATATTTTGGTCGAATTGGAACTTAGCTTTGCTTAGAATAATGGATTTTCTGGTATTACGTGCTTCTCTATAGATCTGTCTCAATTCCGCTCAGTAGCACAATTTATATACCTAAAATGCAGCTTGTTAGGTTTAATATTCTTGTAACTGTGCGGAATAAAGCTACACATCCCAAACCATAAGATGTTGATAATGGGTTCAGAGCAACTCCCAACACCTCTCGAGGAAAAACACGCAGACAAGTCTAAGTCCCTAATGAATTTGTTAAGTGGTGCCCTATCAGCTTGATCATAGTGCCACACCAACTGCTTTTTACGAGGGCGACTGGTGGGTTTCAGTGATGATATTGAGAATTGGGCTGAAACGAGACAATGATCCGAGCTACCAAGAGGAGACACTGACACTGACGTAGAGTAGGTACTTGTTACGACGAGATATTAGAAACAGATCTAATAGCTTGGCGCTCTGTCCAATTATATCAGGCAAACGAGTTGGGCTATCAAATAGATTTTGCAAGTTAAAGGAGTCGCTAAATAGTTGAACATAATTGTCTGAGCCACTGAATGTTGTGGACATTGAAATCGCCAGCAATAACGATTTCGGAAGTATGGGATTTGATCAAAATTTTTTCTATATTGAAGGATAGAGAATCAAAAGAGCAAACAATATCAGCGTCAGACATATTGGGGCTGCGATATAAAAACCAAAAATAAATGATGTGTTGCTGAACTTTAAATCTAATCCAGAGAGAATTTAACTCTGTATTAGTTGAAGCAAATTCAGGGACAATTGAGAAAGGCTCATCATTACGAATGTACAGAGCGATTCCCCTCTGAGGTGTGAAGAGTGGCACTAAGTGATAGCCCGGTAAGCGAAACTGATTGATATCGACATCAGAAGTAACCATGATTTCACTTAGGGCCAAAACAGCCGGTTTAAAAGAAGATAAGTAGGAACACACCGAGAAATAATTAGGTACTTCGTAAGCCACGACTGTTGCAAAAATCAAAGCAAAATTCTTGCATTGTCCCAAATGAACAAAAGTGCACAAAACCTGAATGAAAGGCACACAGCTATCAAACTGACCATGACAATGAGACCCAACCGCAAGCCAAACCGCTGGTTGAGTACACAGCAGCAGTAGTGTTATGTCAACTGTGCTGACCTTTGCACCCAAACAAGCAGCTTGCATTCAAAGCAGTGACGCAATAACTGAGCTCGGCACGCGTCTGCTGCCCCTGGAAGTTCAAACTCAACTTCTGATTTGAGACACATGTGGAATGGCATCGATTGCTATCATGATCGCTTTCTTGGGTTCATAATTATTGGATGATTTGGCTTTGTAGATTTCTTGCTAGCACTGTAGGACCAAACTGACTCACACTGATTATAACTGTTAACAATCCGCTATGAGGATAACGGTGGAACTGACTTCTAAACCTTCTATGTACAGCACTTACAGATCTCATGCGAGGATATCGGCGCACTATGTTGCTCCTTCGTCCCAATGCAATTATCCATTTTTAGGGTTCCGTACCCAAAGGGTAACAACGGGAATCCTATTACTAAGACTTCGCTGTCCGTCCGTCTGTCACCAGCTTGTATCTTATGAACCGTAATAGGTAGACACTTGAAATGTTCACAGACTAGGTATTTCTATTGGCGATATAACAACAAATAATAGAAATTAAATTAAATTAAAAATTAATGGGGGTCCCCATACAAGAAATGTGATTTTTTTATCGTTTTTTTCCTCGTTTTATTCTCATTCATTATTTTTATCATAAGTAGGCATTTTTTTTTCAATTGACGCCTACTCTCATTTGAAAAAAAAGATTAAAAGGACATAGTGTTAAATTTTGTACTAACAAATTTAATAAAATATCAAATAAGAATAAATTTTTATTTGTAGCATGATTGCTGACCACCCGCTATTTTTCTTCTCTCTGATTCAGATAACAATTAAGTCCAATATGGAAATGGGAAAGAAAAGACTTGTCACTTCAAAAAGGAGATAGGAACTACACCGAAAGCTACGGGGAAACAGTCAGGCTCTTATTAGAAACTCACTTGCCCGACTCTCTAAATCCCGATCAAGGAATAGTTGCTCCAGACCCAATTGAGGTGGACAAGTATAAGGTATCTAACCGGAGCAAGAGCCTTACCGGTAAAATCTTCACTCCTTACAAGATTATTTCAGCCATTGCCACATTTAAGCCCTTTAAATCTGCTGCCAGGGACAGCATCTTCCCCGCCCTTCTACAGCAAGGTATTGAAGAAATAATCCTTCCACTACAAACAATTTTTCGAGCCAGTAACGCTCTAGGGTACGTTCCCCAATGTTTGAGAGACATCAGGGTTGTAAGATCAAAGCTTTCACTAACGGCTCCTCTTCTTGATAACACGGAATTGATATTTTCAGACGAAGTCAAATATCAGGGGGCAACTATAGATAAGAAACTTACCTGGAATTCGTATCTCTCCAGAGTGACGGTTAGAGCGGTGTGAACTCCCTACACGTGTCGTCGCTTCATTGGCAGAACATGAGGTCTGAACCCAAAACTGATGTACTGGATATACATCACGGTTGTTAGACCCATGGTCACCTATGTTGATCTCGCATGGTGGCCAAAAACTAATCAAAAATCGGCTGAGGCTCTGCTTTAAAAAACCCAGCCGCTTGCCTGTCTAGCAATAACTGGTGCCATAAGAAACTGTCCTACAACAGCCATGGAAGCCTTACTAAACCTTCCATCCCTAGATTTTCAGGTGAAAAAGGAAGCGATCTCCAGTGATATTACAGTGCAAAAGGAGAAACAGTTAAAGCCAGGAAATCTGGTTGGTCATTTAAGTATCTTAAAACAAACCAAATGACTACAATATCTGATATAAACACACCCAGGGTGGATTTTGTAAGACTATTCCATGTGCATCTGGGAGACTGACAGCAATGGCGTTCCACTAAACCGTCCTTCCAACACGGATCGCTGATGTAGTATACAGACGGTTCAAAAACGACTAATGGAATCGGCTTGGCCGTACACGGTCACAAATGCCATATATCAAAGGCTCTGGACTCTACCCCTACCGTATTCCAAGCCGAAGAATTGACCATAGTAGAATGTGCCAATACCTGCATTACAAAAGCCATAAATGGATCAACCATTAATATCCTCTTGGACAGTCATGCTGCCCTCAAGGCCTTAAAGTCCTACACTGTCAAGTCAGGGATAGTCTGGGAATGACTACAAACCCTCAAAAACTTATCAAAGAGAAACAAAGTTATCCTCATATGGGTACCTAGACATGAGTGCCACAAAGGCAATGAAATTGCTTATGGCCTAGCCAAAAGAGGAGAGAAAACTCAGTTTGTAGGACCAGAGCTATTTTATGGCACTTGAAACCGATACCTCAGAGCTGCCCTAAACGACTGGGAGAATAAACAAAAATTCCTGTATTGGGAAAGGCTTTAAGGACTTCGTCAGGCAAAAAAGTTTATCGACACCTGTGGCAGAAAAACAAACAAACTCATACTCCTTAGAAGAACAGAGCTCAAACTGATTACTGAGGTCTTCTCAGGACATTGCCCCTTGAGATATACCCTAAACAAGCTGGGCTTGGCTGAGACTTCATCCTGTCAGGATACTCATGAAACCTCGGAGCATTTGCTCTGCAACTGCGAAGCATTGGCCAGGCGGAGATTACTCCTCCTCGAACATGCTTTTTCTCCACCAACCTTTAAATCTTTCAGGTTGCATTGATAGCGGGGCTAACGTCTGCACACCCCTTCACCAATCTAATATAATCTACTTATAATACAAGATTCAATCCAATTGCATTATTAAAGTAAAAGGGAGGTTTAATTCGTAGTTGGTTATATGATTACCAGACATTATCACCCTGGAAACAGCGTTGTGAGTATATTACTGGCTCCATATTCTGTTTTCTGAAACTATAATAACGGCTTATCTGAAATCCCGACGATTTACATAGCTATGTGTAAGGTTATATATCTCGAGGAGACTACTTCTCAATAAACTGGCGAAAAGCGCGCTTTCAAATCTATTGGACTTAATTAAAGCGACCAACCAAATTATTAAAGAAAATAGGAGAATTAACACAATACATTTTCTCTAGCCATGTAAACATACATCATTTCTTAAGTTCATTTCAATAAATTGAATTATCTAGTTATAGTGGAATTGATAACTTATTTTACATTGACTTTGACCCCTATTTAATCATGAACCCAAGACCTGTATAAAATCTGTTTACCTGAAAAGGCACCTAAATCTACTAAATTATCTCTTCTCCGAAAAATTATGCTATGTCGATTCAACTGGTAGTTCGCTCTTAAAGAATCTCTGTCTACGGTGAAATTTTCCACCGATTTGTATTCATAGATAACCAAATTTTTATTGTGTAACTAAATTTGCTGCTTTCGAATGCAAGATTTATTCAAATTTTCCATTCGATTAGACAACTACTCTACGCTTTGAGGCAGCAGTTACGGCACTCAACACAGTACTCAGATATCGTAAAAGGTGCTACATCCTTCTAGGAATATCTTACGGGATGGATATAAATTCAAAACAAATCTGATATTGGTTTTTACCTTTGGTACGAGCTCGTTGCTTTTTATTTTGTTGTTATGTTTTTAGTCTTCCTGTTTGCGTTCTTCTTGTTTGCAAAGGTTTTCGAGGAAGTTCTATCAATTTAACTTGGACAAAGTTTATGAGAACGGAAACCATAAAAGTTCCACGTAAAGCGCGGAAATTTATTTATTTTTTTATTTTTTAATAACTAAATACTTGAAAGTAATTCGCGCTGATAACAAGTTTATTCACTCCAGTCTACCGGTGAATTCGAAATCAACCGACTTTCGATTACATTCGTTTAAACGAATGACAAGTCCTGACTAAGTCAGGATATGTTCGATTTGCTGCACCTTCTCACCTTCGAGAGAGTGGGATTGCGGAGATTTTGGAGGTGGTGCCGGCCGCATGACCCAACAAGATATTCTAGAAATTAAGTAAGTTTCTTTAATTGTTTTTTTGTTCCTATAAATGTTACAAATGTTATTTTTTTTAAATTTAAATAATTGTTTGTTTTTGTTTAGTATTTTTTTTCGGTTCCACGCAAAAAAATGACCCTTTATGTTTTCACTAGAATTAAATGAGCACGGTTGGATTTCGCATTGAATTTTTAATAAATTAAATCTGAAACAAGAAAAGATGTGGGAAAATTTGATTTGAAATTCCGAACAAATAAAATATACGGCATATTTGGAAGGCAAATTTGAACCGACCACAATGCAAAACTTGTCATCTGTGTTCTCCAAGGACGATAACTATCTATACCAAGCAAATCAATTAACCCTTTAATGCCCAAGGTCATAAATATAATCAAAATATGTTAAAATAAATTCCTTTAAAAAATTAGCTAATTATTTTTAAGTTTTTGGACGTTGGTACTTTTAAGCACCGTCTGGTTTTAATTATGGTAATGAAGGTTCAAACAATTGTAAAGAGTTTTTTTTTATTTATTTAATATTAAAAAAAAACATAATTGAATTGTACAAAATACATAAATAAAAATTATTCAACATTCATAGTACCTAAATGAACCAATAAAGTTAAATTAAGAAATAACAACAAATAAAATCAAATATGTAATATAGATAGACGCATCCACCAAATGTTGGCAAATCAATCCATTTGAAATATTACTAGAATAGTTAAATTTTGCGAAACAGTTTTTTTTTTATTGCAACATAAGAAAATACCGCAGTGAGCACATTTTCAACGGGGCCTCGATTGCATTTTGTTGACACTACATAACTAACATCTCCCTCTTTGGTCTACAAATGTGGGCCAGTATATACCCTTATTTCCAAAACGGACATCATTAGAGACAGAATAATTTTTTCCTCTACGTTTACTTGGCGGTGTTGCTGTAACAGTTTCGCTATTTCTTTTTTTTTGGTTTCAATATGTCTTTTATATGTAAGTAGTCCTTGAACTAAGTTGCTTCTAAAATGTAATACCGTGCTCTTTCCGAACAGCTGACAATATATTACGTAGGCGTTCACAAATGATATGTCCATAAACCCCCAAAAAGGCCTATGCCACCATTTTCTGGACTTTCGATCTATTTCATAAATAGTTCTGAGCTGATCCGCGTGGTCAACGCCACCCATAAATTTCTTATAATCAGTTATGGGAGTCGGACATTTATACTCAGTTCTGCTACCATCCTTTCATCTCCTAAGTACAGAGGAGTCCTCAGAGCCATGAAAATTTGAGGTTACATATACAGCTTTTGAATCCATCCATTTATATACACCAATACCGGTAATTGTATGTCGATAGTCCCATTATCCTCTTTTCAAAGCTGCTAGCTTGGGAAGTCCCTTCCTATTTGGTTGGACAATCCCACACGCCAAGGTTTTTTCCATCTTCAATCTTTCTAAAAGATTCAGTGACGTAAAGTAATTATCGGAGTACAATTTTCTGTTCTGGTTCCATACATTTTTGGTAATATGTAGAGCAGCCCGTTCACCCAAGCCATATGTTTTGAATTCTTGCTGTCCCATTTCGTCCTTGCCATCATATATTCGGAATTTCATTATGTAACCGCATTGGTCTGCCAAGCACCATATTTTATAGCCGCGTTTGATTGGCTTCATTGGATTGTATTGTTTCATGGAACTGCGCCCCTTGAAGGCAATCATTGATTCACATACACTAAGTTCCCTTGTTCCGTGATAGACTTCCTCAAATCGTTTGTTTAATTTGTCAAGCATTGGCTTTAGTTTATATAATTTATCCTTTTTATCGGCAAGAATCTTAGAGTTGTCATTCACATGAATATATCGCAGGATTTCATCAAACCGATTCTTACTCATAGTTTTCCTGGCTATATTACATTCGAAGTCTGGACGGCAAGACCAAAAGTGTTTCCAACTGGGTCGTATGTTATAACCCATCATAAAATTCAACCCAATGAAAGCTAGTAATTCATTACTTTTTAGGTTCAATACCTTGTTGCTACTTTGATAAGTATATCGTCGATGACATCACTAACAATAGCAAGCAAAAAATCTGTTGCTGTATTGCATGAGTCAAACACCCCATTTTTGGCACCTAAAGGCATTGTAAATTCGGACTCTGTGGCATCAACAATCCTTTTTCACCATCAGCGAACAACCTCAGATATTCTTACTGTTTCAGTATAAGCTCCACTTGCAACTGAACTCAATCCACAGGTGTTATACCTACTGGGAATCTGCTTTTGTTCCTTGTTTAGGAATAACTGCAGTATTTAAATCAAAATCCTCCTTCTCGTTAAGCTCAGGAAGAATTGCATTATCAAAATTAAAGTCCAACTCTTCGTCATCATCCGTGTCCATATCAGTCTCGCTATAGTCAGAAGGAATATCTTCCAATAAGATGTCTACCAGCTGTTGCTCATTAATTTTTATTCTATCCATAAGTCTGCAAATAATTTATAAGATATTCTAGAATGTTGCAAAAACATTGCTAGCAAACAATGTCCAACTATACTCACAAAACTTCTTTTTCTAACGGCACTTTCAATCTAAATCAAAAATTGACTAATTACCCCACTGTTCGGAACCAACAGTACTTTAGAGTCCAATTAAGTAAAACAGCCGCTGCACAACATTTTTCCAAGAAAAATTCTTTGTATCACTTTCAATAATCAAATAACCCTTTAGTAAAAACAATCAAATGACAAATTCACCGAAATTTTCGGGTACTCTTCTATTTACGTATGGAGGAATCTATCTCATGTCAGCTTGAAAATGTATGAAGAACGAGTAAGCAAATTTTATAAGTAAGAACCATATGAAAAGGAGACTGAAAATTGGGAGCACAATTATATTTGAGAGAGAACTGGTACCGTAAGGCACCTCCGGTTTCCAAAAATTGAAAAAAGGTCCTCTTTGATTTCGTAAGGGTTAAACAATACGGTGGCATTTAAAAGTACCGTCGGTCAATAAAGGGTTAATGTAACTGTCGAAAAAGTATAAACGACAAATATTAGGCTGATTTTGTGAGAGTCAAAAATTGTGAGCTACCTAATCTACCATAAAATACAAAGCCACTCAAACAATACATCCTTCGAGGTACAAGGGATGAAAACCATAGCTCTATGTCAGACCCTCTTTCATACGATAGCTTTTAGTTAAATTCATGATTTTCCAGCTCCAGTTATAATAATTTTTTTCCAAATTTTTCTCCAATACTTGCTGGTTCCAATCTAGGATATTTGCGATATTACAAAGTTCACTGAAAAATCTGAAAACACAAACTCCATAAAGAAGAAAAACGAAAACTACCAAGAATTTTCAAAATAAAAATACTCAAAATAGAAAATTTTCAGTTTCAGTTACAAAATATTTACATATAACAAACAATTTCTATATATGGTATTTATTTAAAATGTGTCTTTTTTATTTCGAGTCCAGGTTAAGTCAACTATAATTAAGCTGTAAAATGAGGCACAGAATTTATGAACAAATCCCCATCACTAGATCTTTGAAGAGCTCCACTAACAATTTTATAAAAATCTAATAGTCAGGTCTGTATATTAATGAACCTGATTCTTCACATTTTCATTAAATAATTAAATTTTTAGTGGAGATACTCAAGGATCTGTTCTTGGACTCTCTTATTTTCATTTGTTATCAACGACCTCCTTGTGTGTGTTTATAACTTGTACATAGCATATATTCAGATGACATACATCTATATATTCCTAGGTCTGGGTTACAGCCTATGCGGACCTATTGAATTATTTCAAATTTAATGTTATAATTTTATGCAAGTATTCTCTGGAGACCTCATACTTTTCTTGAGTAATATCAAATGGTGCCTCATAAAACGGCAAGGACTTAATTAAGAAAAAAAAGGAAGGTACCGGATTACAAAAATAAGCCCGATGACAGATTTGGTTACATTCAATGTTTCATTTGCTAAATTTACAACTTATGTTACTGGATTACGTGTCCTTTCTCCTTATATAGAGTAAACAGCAAACAATTTGGATTTCTCATTTTTATTTCGTCTACCTCTGAATTCGATACCTTAAAAATGTATGCCTAAAATTCTATAGTTAAAGACCTAGGTGTATTATAAAATAGAACACAGAACTGGTTTGATCACATGAATAGCATTCTTGGTCAGGTATGTGGAGTTCTACAAAAGTTGTCCAAGTCTGCGAACTGTGCAAGTATCCTATTCTCACGTTACCTTATCGTCGCTTTTAACTCAGTGGCTCTTTATGAACATATGCAGTGTTAAGCGTTTCAATCATGTTCCATTTTTTACAAAATAGATCGAAAATGGTATATAACCTCAATGCTTACCTTAAATTTACGTTACACGACATAGCGGCAAGCAGAATTGCATTCAACTATTTTTGTAATAAAAATGTTTCTATGTCCGGTTTGTTACTTTTATGTGATTGTTAGTTTTTATATATTTACACATTACCTATCTTGTTGAATTATAAATATTATTATCAACTTATATGCAAACTACATGTGACGGGTACATTAATTTAGTAACACTTAATCAACGTATTTTTATTTTTGTTGTAAGGGAGAAATTTTCCCTTTTTAAATTTGAATTCTATGCCCATAATTTCGTTCACAGAGGAATTTTAATATAACGTAGGTATACAGATATTTGAGATGCTACGAATCCAAAAATTTGACAGATCACGAGAAATATTATACAACAATAGAAAAATAACTATTTGCAAACATGTAGTGATGCAAACAGTATGGACCCTATTTCTTTTCGCAAGGAATTTGACCTACACTAGCCAATTAAGTAGCTCGTAGAAAAAATATTCAGTAAAAAACATTAGAACAAGGTTAACAAGATGACTGTTTGGTTTTGAAAGATCAAAATTGACTACTTACATAAAGAGCATATATAATCGTGAGCGTTTTGAGCGGAATCAATCCTAAGACTAGGGGAAAAATTTTGTTAGACGTTAACTTAAAAATGTCGGCTTCGGCATACATAGCGGCGTACACACGTAGATGTTAGGCGCGGATCTGATGATAAAATAGCGTATCTAGCATTTCTCGATAGGACTTGAGGACGTGAATGTGCAGAATTGCGGAAAGTCGATGTTCTACGATTTAGCTGAATATAGTGGATGTGGCAAGTCTTAAGCACAACTATGCAGATCACCGCTAACATCTACTAATCTGAGGTGAAGAGTCCAGATACTAGCGAGCTAAATTAATGACGGGTCTCTGAAATAAATGTTTATATGTTAAGCCGGCTACAAACGATGCGCAGGTTTCCCACACATTCGAAATTTTAGCCAAATCTGCGTCCACACGACAAGTGTCAAGTGAAGGGAAACGTCACATCGTCTGGATGAATAATACAGATGATGCACTAGATTCGTGTTGGATTTTATGAAATGTGCGGCACATTTTCGCGTATACCAAATCGTCCGGATGTTATATAAATGTTTATGCGCTAACGAGATCAAGTTTGCATAGAAGGCGAAGTTATCACACATCGAAAGTACATCGTACTAACAAATAACGGTAATTTTACACGCTTTTTAACAATTTCCGGACCAGCTGGAGCTCTAAAACTTTCAACATTTATGTATTTCCGAATCCAAATTCAATATTCAAATGTTTTCAACATTATTTGTTTGAGAGATTTAATTATTTTTAATATTTTATGTAGATAAAGACAAAAATAATAATATAAGTATTAAAAAGCGTGTCCTCGATTTTTTTTTTTTTTTTTTAACTAGTTCATTTTAGAAATTAGATAGATGGCAAAATAAAATTTTAAGGGCAGTTGCATTGTAAAATCTTACGAAACACTTTAATAATGTCATATTGGAGATCTTATCGATGTAAGAATTGGAAGAAGTCATATGGAACCCGAAACACCAGTTTGATTACTTAAAATGTTTTTTCGTATCTATTTCGGTTCATCAGACAGTTAAAATGATTATAACCAATTTCATAAAATTTCATATACTGAAAGACTTTTGAGTACAAAGTCATCTGATATGGCAACACCAGGAAGTGGTTGCCCGATTTAGACTATTTTTCAAATTTCATCAACTATTATTAGGGAAACGTCCGTTACCAAATTTCTACATCGACGTGTTTTCAGGCAGTTCCCAAATATATAGTTTAAGACGATATTTTTGTATGGCAATCCTACGAAGGAGTTGCCCGATTGGTTCTATATTCGAACTTAAATTTACCTTTTTTTGTAAATTTCAGCACTCTAGGTGAACGCGCTCTCGAGTTATCGTGAAAACGGACAGACGGACATGCAAAAATCAAAATACGAGTACGTGTCCAATCCATTTTGCTCTAAGTTTGTCAAATATGGGACAAGTGTGCGCATCGTCTGGAGCCGGCTTAAGGCATTGAATAAATAACTAATAAGGAAACGGTATCAGGGGCGCACCGAGAGGGGGGACGAACTGGACCAGTCCCCCTCCAGAATGTCAGTTTTCTGAACATAATTTACAAATTACGTATAAAATGTGGTCTGTATATTATTACAAAGTCCGATAAAATAAAATAAAACCTTTTAATCTACAGTAGCAGTCCTTAAGTGCTTAGATGGGTGCAGGACGCGACTTTAGACCCCTATTTTTTCAACTCGTTAGGACTTGGGACACCTATGGTCCCCCCTCAAAACCAAATCCTGCGTGCGTTACTGAACGGTATATCGGGTGAAAACGTAAGCCACTCGGCGAAATGCATTAGTGTGGTGTGTTTGTATGTACTTGGCGTTGCCTTTGTATGACTGCCATAAATTAGCCAGCAATGACAATTCAATTGTAAACAAACAAACCAGCATTGGAAAATGCAAAATTTTTTGCCAGGGCTATTTATTTTTATAAATATTTCACTTTTACTTTGCCAGAAACACTATAATTAATTAGTAAAGCTATTAAGCTTACTTGAAGAATGCTTTTCCACGACAATAACGCCGCTTGTTCCTCCAGCACAGCACAGCGCACTTCATTATGATAATTTAAGACTCCGGAGTCTCTATTACATAAAACATCGTTCATAAAAGAATATTTTACACTTATTTCACACTACTATTAAGTAAAAATCCTATTAAATTATTTATTTATTACAATATCGCGAATTCAAATCCGAAACTTATTTTCAAAAAATATGAAATGTCAGAAATGTTGAACTGACGCAAAATAGGCAGTATGCCCTCTTGTCATTCCCCCCCCCCCCCCCCCCCCCGTCCTTAGGTCACACTGTCATTGAATTGCTTAAACACGTATACTGTATTCGTACGATACCCCGCTTCCTTATTAGTTATTTATTCAATGACTTAAGGTAGTAATTCCTTATTCAGATTGGTTGTTTTGTTCTGTCATATTTTTTCACAATCTTTGGTTTTTATTTATTTATTTTTTAATTCTTTTCTCTTCGGAAGCTGACAGACTATTTATATTGATTTTTTTTTTTAATTTCATTTTGCGATATCCAAAGCCTATACCTAGCTGGTCTAAGGACAATACTTATGATAACCTAGATGAATGCCCGTATAAAATTTCGTATAGTCACCGATCTATGCAAGTTTGATTTTTGAAGTGGTTTTTCGCATATATTTCTAGAACAGTTTGTCGGACAGAAAAAATGATTATAACCAATTTTATAGGATTTCGTATTCTGAAGAAGTTTTTAGTACATTAAAAATGTCTTGGACTGATCGTGTTCACAGTATACGTAAAAAACCTAAATTTTTATATTGCTAGTACAGCTCTCTATATCGATGCGCTCTCAGGCAGTGAGCAAATATTTAGTGGAAAACGAAAGTTTTGTATGGCAACCCCACGAAGGAGTTACCCGATTTGTCTCATTTTCGAACTTAATTTTACTTTTTTAAAGTCCGTATACAAAATTTCAGCTCTCTAATTATACGCGTTCTCGAGTTATCGTGCGCGCAGACGGACGGATAGACGGACTCGCAAGAATCAAAATAACTTTTAATATTATGCGTGGGTGTCCAATCCATTTTGCTCTACCATCATTATTTCGAGGTGTTACAAACGGAATGACAAACTTTATATACCCTATAGATTTCATCTAGGGTATAAATGTATGTCCCGCCAGAGACGTGCCACCACAGACTGAAATGATTCCAATTGAGTGCGAGTATTCGAACTTGAATACCCACGACGAGATTTCCAAAGCTGGCGCTGCCTCCTCTGGATCTTTCCAGACGTAGATTCAGTTTACGCTGAAAAGAAAAAAAAACAGCACAAATCCAGAAAGAATCATTTCTTTGATTAATCAAATAAAAATCTAAACGTACCTTATGTTTCTTCCCGGACAGAAATAACATCAGCCACCCAGTTGCGATCAACAAAAACAATAGACAAACGTCAAACAGAATGTCTTATTATGCTCTATCAGGAAATCAAGGAGTCGGCAATGCAGTACTACCGTTGAGCAGCCAACATAAAAGTGCGACAGGATCCCCACTTATAGATGGAGACTCGTTCCACACCATTTAATGAATTTCAAATCGACATTAAAGTATTTTTTTATTATTATTATTAGAAAATGATAATTTAGCTTAACAAACATGAAAAATTTGCAGTACTTGAAAACAATTTAGGAATGGCCATATAGTATTTCTAATCGTTATATGATCATACGTCGTTGTACTTGCTGCATACACAGCTGCCAAGGTCAACGTACTTTTCTGTTGCTACCTACGCACAGCTGCAAGAGTCAACGCACTGTTGTTGCTAAGCTCTATTTAAAATAATTTGTTGGCGCCGCGCGCATCTTAGAATTATTTCTTGGTGTTGTGCGCATTTCAGAGGCAATACAAAGCCGTATGCCAGCTTAAATCTGCCCAGTTTTACATCCAGCACTTAGTGATAATGCATCGGAATCGACTTGGCTAGTGGAAATTACTTGGAATTATTAACAAATTTAATTTATTCTGGGTAACGACTAGAATAAAGAGTACTAACATAATAACTTTATCTTGGATTCCAACTGAGATAAAGATATTTATTCTGGGTCTCGACTGGAATATATTTTGTTAACCTAATCACTTTATCTTGGGTCTCGACTCAGATAAAAATAATTATTCTGGGTATCGACTGGTATAACACTTACTAATCTCAAACCTTTATCTTGGATCTCGACTGAGATAAATATATTTATTCTGGGTACAGACTAGAATAGATACTACTAATACAACTTTGCTTTGGGTCTCGACTGAAATAAAGTATCTTGTTCCGGGGAACGACTAGAACAAGACCAGCACTAACACTCAAACTTTGTTTTGGGTCCCGACTGAAACAAAGTATTTTGTTCCGTGGCACGACTAGAACAAGATAATCACTAACTATATAGTTAGTAACCAATGGCATATCCATCCATATTTTAAATTGGTGAGTACGTTGATTAATCATTTATTACATATCTCGTTTTAGATATCACATATATTAATTATATTAATACACATACATATATATATGTATATTGGTGCCATTCTTAAAAGGTAAACTGTTATCTGAAATTAGCGTAATTTATTTTAGTTAAGTTGATATAGTGAAGTTTTATTTATTTATTAAATGACATATAGTTGAAAGTGTAATTATCTTAAGTTATACTAGTGAATGTGAAATCTCCAAAGTATATTTCCTTGTAAATTTCGAATATAGTGTTAACTTTAACGCATTGTGAAATAAACCACTAACTTTAAATATTCATTGACGTTCTTTTTAGTGTTTTCCTTGTGCAGAACAGCGAGCAAGAAACAATTTATTCGGTAAAATCCTTTTTTAGTCTTATTTCACTCTCGGAATTAATTCTCTTTATGAAAGTGAGATTAGACCGAAGGTTGAAGTTTGGCCATATTTAACTTTATGAAAATGCAATAATGGCAAATTTTTGAATTTCCAAAATGAATATCTATGAACAGCCATGCAGATGTATGCCACGCCTACATACTCACATATAACTGATGAAATGCTTGACGAATCGATTTACGTCTGTGAATATTAAGAAATAAATTTAATATTTTGTACCACAACTTGTGTATTTTATTTTTAAATATATGTATATAAATCCCACGCCCACCTCCTCCCACCTTCAGAGAAATGCATTTCTGCCCCTCCTCCAAATTGTTGAGAAAAGGCGCGGGAACATCCTGTATAAAGAAAAACAGAATGTTTCTATGTATGTGTACACTTAGAATCTGCCTACCTTACTTCTTTCATTAGATTTGAGTTTATTATGTCAAAAGTTCTCAAGATATTGGATATTGGATTGGTAATGAACGGTAGAACCGGGATAAAATCATTTTGGTAAGATCACATAGCTTATTTGTACGAAAATAAGCCCGCTTAATGGGACCTCGTTTAATGACACAAACATCATAAAGAAAATTGAAAAATCTCTCGAAACGAAATAAGAAATAATGTTTTCCGGATAAAGTCTCATTTAAAATTTTTGATAAGTGGCTACTTCTTTCTAACTACATACAAAACTTCTCGTGTGCTTCTGGATATTTCTTTATGTGCTTACGCTGCGTGAAATTTTCTTTCTATCAAAAAATTAATTAAATTCTGGAGATGTGAAGTGTGACCAGATGTAAAACTTTATTATCTGAATGTGAAATGGTGCTTAATAAGAAGTAGATCCTTATAAAATTAACTGGTAACCCTATATTCAGTATTTATGTTTTACCTAACCTTAGTGCTAAGTTCTTTTCACCCATTCACTAAAAGGCAACATTATATGCCATTGTTGCCATATATTTCTTTCTGTATTTTTAATAATTATAATAATAAATTTATTAACGGCCAATGTACAAAGATTACAATATCTTATATACGTAGTACTTCTAATTTGATGTAATGGTTCCTGGTTTAAAATAAAAACTAACTAAAACACATTAAAGTAACGAAATAAATGTTAATAAAAAGTAAGAATAAGTAATAAACAAATAAATAAAATAATAAAATAAAATAGTGTAAAACAACAGTAAAAAAAATATACGAATATATACAAAAAAAAAAAAAAACATACCACCACCACCATAAAATAAATAAAAGCGAAACAAATAGATTTAAATTAAAGTTAATGGAAATAAAAAATAGAATAAAAAATTAAACCTAACTTTATAAGAAATAAATAGTAACATAAATAAGTAAAACAAGAAACTAACTAACTAGAAAAAGTAAAAAGTATACGTGCCATTTACGCTCCTAAAAACTTAAATCTTTTAACAATGAAGAAAAATGCTTGATAGAGCCCGTTCGCTGCATATTGGCAGGAAGAAAGTCCTACTTTAGTATTGCCTGAACAAAGTAAGAGCGCTCACCGTATTGAGAGAAACACCGAGGGGCTAGAAGCTGACAACCCCTTCCCGAATGCAAGAAGTGCATTTTCTCATAGAAATACTCCGGAAGCTTGCTATATATCAGCTTGTGCAGAAGAATGAGTTCACGGCGGCCTAAATACGTTTTTAGAGGAGTGCCAAGGAGTGACAATACATTCTGAGACTCATGAGCATTCCGATGAAGTCTATAAATATAGCGTATTGCATCATTGAAAGCAACATCTAACTTTCTCTGGCACCGAGCATCAGGTTTGCTAAAGATCGTACTACTATAAACAACGATTGAAATAAGTACCGTTGTAGCTAACTTTAAGTGCATGCCCACAGAAGGGCAAGCTGACGTTATCCAAAGTTGCCATAAAGTGCCATAGATCTTCCCTATTAAATTTGAAATGTGACAGCAGCATTTGAAATCAGCACTGAAATAAACTCCAAGATTCCTGACGCTGTCAATCTATCGAGAACGGAATTATTTAATAAAACAGGAGGCAGTTCCGATTTATCAATCCGGCTCCTATATATAGCTGGGCAGTGCGATTTAGTTGGATTTAACGAAAGTTGATTCAGCAGTGACCAGTCATATACATATGCTACGAAGATCTTCATTAATGCGACAAATACAATCATCCATCAAACCTATTGGTCTACTCAAATTATTTATATTCAAATGCAAAATAATTTCTTTTAACTTTGCTTGAAGGTATGTGGGCACGACAGCAGTTAGTTGGATTGTGAATTTCTTAGCTACGCTCATCAAAGTTCTTGTAAGCGTTTTGTCGTTTTTTCTTTCTTATATTACTAAGCCAAGCTCAGGGGATACCTATTATTCAAAGCACAGCATGGCACGAAGGAAATAATGAAAGGATTAGGGGATATGAGGACAGTGGCGGAGGTACCGATGTATGTCGCCCTAAAACTTTCGGATTGTATGTCGGAGGAAAGATAAAAGATGGCAGACTGTTCCATATTCGCACAGTTCGTGATAGAAAAGCTTCGCGAAATTAATTTGAGTGGTCAAAGAATGTGCGCGGTTTAACTGTCATATCGGCAATGATCTGGAAGGCTCCCTTATGGACAATATTTATTGGGGCTATGGCTGTTCGAAGAAAAAAAATCAAAAATTGAAGATTCAAAAAAATATAAGCGAGTATATAAAACAGAAATTAGAAATTTTGTTTTGCTTTTAAAACGGGATATCGAGAAAAAAAATTTCAATCGAATTGCGACATTTCCACAATTTCTAAAATTTTAAACAAAGAAGACTTTATCAGAAACAATGCCTGGAATAGTGGAAATATTCAATGCAAACATGTTCGAACAGGTAAAATAAAATTAAAATATATTTTTTTTGTGTGTGCTCTTCATATGTATGTAGATCTTATGACGGATGCTTATAAAAAAAATTATGGTTCTTTGCTCATCTAATTTCAGGAAATGAGAACAAAAAATTCCAATATTAGTGGTTGAATGATAAAAGAACAAGCAAAGAAGCTCGCTAAATTGCTTAATATGACATAGACATGACATAGAAAAACAAATCATGGGTGAAGGACTTTCTGCCAGATTAGCTTAAAAACTATTGTCCTGTGAATATCTAAAACTGCGATAAAAAGAGGTTTCTTTTACAGAGTTCTAGCCGGTGGGGCAATGTGTTTTAAAAGGGAGAATCCAAGTTGAATGGGTCTGACATGAAGATTGTGTGCAATAGGCCGAGCAAATCAATCTTATTCATTCAGAGGAAAACACGTTCCCATTAAATATGTTTCAAATAGAAAGTCGTGGATGAGTGAGATGGCTCTTGACTTAAACAACAATTAGAAATTATTTAAAAAAAGCTGGGTTTTGTATTTAAAATTCTCAGTGTGAATCAGAAGTTATCAATGTTCTACTTTACTTATCTACCAAGGACTTAGAGGAATATATGGACTGTGACATTAGCAACATACCAAGCTTTGAAAAGAAGTGATATTTGAGAAAGTTCAGAATATATTCTGTAATGCCATTTGACAACGAGAAGGAACTGAGGATTCAATGACTAATCGATCACCCCCTCCTTCAAGAGAAACAATCACAGCAATTTCTATCCTGCGACATATTTCGATGTTAGATACCAAGTCAACTAGCATAAGAAGAGCTTGAACAGCAATTCATGAATATCAATCCTGTTTAAAAAATATTTATTACTGCCAAAGTTTACATAAACTACACTTGTATATGTATATGTGTAAACGTTCAATCGAAATTTGACTTGGATGCCGAAGTCATTTTCGACTCGAACTCGAGCCGAAAATGAAGGAAAAGGAACGCTAATTCGAATCTAAATGACATTTCGACGTCGATTCGTCTTCTCTGGGCTTTTTCGAATATTTTTCGCGTATTAGAGTTAAACACAAACGTCATATGTAGGTATTCAAGATTTATGCGTAAAAAATACTCGACTTCGAATACTATTTTCGAAAACGAGTAAACTACTCAATATTAAATTGAAAGTAAACAAGTAGACTTTGCCAAATGCAAATTTTGTTTTCTCAGCACTCATTTTATTATATAGCTTTTCTTTTTCGAAAGGTCGTGTACCAATAAATCTTTCGAAACCTTTTGTAATATTGCAAGAGAGATTCGTAAACACGAAAAAGGCCATATTTAGAGAGAAATTCGTAAATCGAAAAATTATCATATTGTTGGTCTTAGAGAACTTCTCGCAAATGCCAAAACCCGAGAAAATATTTGCTCGGATATGAATATTTTGTTACGAGTGTGCTTTAAAAGAAAAGTAAAATTAAGTTCGAAATTGGAACAAATCGAGAAACTCCTTCGTAGGGAATTAATCTAGATTCTAGGGTATCATAAGAATTGGTCTTAGACCAATTCTAGGTTTCTTACTTGTCACGATATGTATTTTATTTTTCGACTGCGAGTATTATTTTGTTTTTGTTTATGCGCAAATAATTATTAATTTTTGTATATCGCATTTTTATTTTCTATTGAATATGTTAAATGTCTTGTGTTTTCAATATCGGAGCAAATCTATGTTAATTGTATTTCCATAACTCATATTTATTAAAGCTCTACCCTAAGGTAAATGCAAACAATTAGCCCACATTCAATCACAATTTACTTATATTTACAGATTTCCGTTGCCCACTTCAAGTGAATATATTCGGATTCCACTACATACTATGCCGTATTCAATTCAATTTGAAAATGATATTTGGTTATGAAAAACTCCTTGTTAATAAAAAATTAAATAGAAAATCTATAAACCATAAAAGCGCAACTTCTTAACCTCAAATTTAAATATTGCATTTATGTAAATTTTAATTAATTTTTCGAGCACTGTGAGACACATTTAATAAAGAATTTGTGCAAGAAAAAAGCTACTTATTCGCGTTTATTAAAATAATTTTGTGAAACAATAAGTAGCTTTTTTGTTGCTCTAATTCTTTATTGATGGTAATGTTCCAGGTAGTCAAGAAAGGGTTGAAAATCACTCAAATTGATGGTCAAAATTATGATGGCTTTTACCTTTCCAAAAAACTCCAGAATATATTTGAAACCGTGAATAATGTTACTCACTTTGCACTACTCCACGTGATAAAATGATTGAAATTCTTAAAAATACGGGTGATGCGGTCACACTCTCATATGAGTAGCTAAATGCAATCAATAATTAAGGCTATGTAATCAATTGCATACTTTTAAGCGTTTAAATGAACTCATTCCTACATGATCAAATGACGTGTTGCAATAAATTCAGCAAGGCTTTCAACATGTTATCCAAGCTCAAAACCAATTCGTTATATTTCGGAGTAAATTGTTGCGTCAAAAATCTTCTTAATGTAATTCGACCCCATTTTACAAATCTAATTCTAAAATATTAAAAAACTACAGCTGAAATTACTGAAAACAAAAATTTTCACAAATCTGCATCTTTTTTTGAATTTCATATTTGGGTGGTTTTTAATAACCAGAAAATATAACGAAGGTCAGCGACACGGTTCGTACCTAAATTTATTATGATGAATACATTCGTAGGAAAAATTGACCTTAGCGTGTTTCGTTCGTTATATAAATTTTAGTAGTTTTGAATACGATTAAAATAAGTTTTAAAAATTACATACGCAAAGTATATGGTCGTAGATATGCGATTCTTGATTGAGAACAGTCTTATCTTAGAACTAGTTATTGGTCTTCTTTAAAGAAGAAGTTTTGGTGTGCGTATTTTAAATAAGTACTATATACTTCTACTTTAAATTACCATGTCAAATAACGTTTGTAAAACATATTATGATTCAATTATATTATATAAACTAATAAAATGTCGCGAGTACATATTATTGGCAACCACATGAGATTTTTGTACTGCACAGTACAACATACTTAAACATTAGCAAACACGCATAACCATGGGACGTTTTCACATATTACCGTAGAAATAAGGAAGACAAAACCTTTCAAGTAAGAAAGCAGAAGTGAAATAAATGCACGCATTCAATTGAACTTGTGCCTCTGCAAGAGCTCCTAATTTTATACTTGAGGAAAAAATGTAAATTATTTTGCATACCTTTTGGCGTTTCTAAAGCAAGTTGTAAGAATCCAGTGACAGGGGTGCGACATTCAACTGCGTACTACGACAATAAATTAGGTTCTGCGATTGCGCGTCGTTTTTGTTGTTGCACAGCGTGTCCGTTTGTACGATAACTCGAGAATGTGTGTACCTACAGCGCTGAAATTTTGAAGATGGCCTTTTTAAGAAAAACGTTACGTTAAGTTCGAAAATGGGACTAATCGGGTAACTCCTTTGTAGGGTTGCCATAAAAAAAATCGTTTTTCACTACGTATTTGGACACTATCTGAGAACGCGTCAACGTCAGCTAACATTTTGTAGATTGTTTTCATAAAAATAGTAAATAGAATTTAAAGCTGAACTAATTCGGCAAAGCCGTTCTTGGTGTAAGAATTTGGTTTTTCACTGTATTTAACTTTTACTTTCATCCTGGTTTGACCAGTTATAACTTTTCTCTTGTTACTAATTGATTTCCTTGTTGTTTTTTTCTACTGAATTTATAAAACGTTTGGATTTTATTTTTATTGAATAGAGAGTAGGTCCTTATTACTTTGAGGATTATGTGAAATTATGTTATGCTTGAAATTTATAATTTTTACGTTTGAATATTGAGTTTGTGGTTTTTTTTATAATATGGCAACGGGAAAATTTTGTGATGTATAAGTCGAGTCGTGTGATAAAAAATGCGATAATGTTAATTTGAAATATTATAAATCCGACAAATGTATTAAAGTATGCAATCTTACTAATGAATGTAGTATACTAAAAATACCTATGTCTGTTCCCAGCATTTAGCCAATTCGGTATTGTTAAATTAAATTCGTAGGTTCTTATGAAAATTTTTTTTTCTGGAAACTATTTTATTATAAATATTTTATACTGATTTACAAGATCGTTTTTAGAGGTCTTATAAAATACGTAAAAAGCAAGAGTTTTGTAAAGAAACAAAAGATTTAAATTAGAATTCTTATAAAACTATTTGATTCTCACGGCAATAAAACTGAAAATCATAGAATCTTTACACAACTTTGCAGCTACTTGCTTGGTATCAAATGCATTGACGCAACTATATTTATCTAGCTTGCATAAAACTACATGTATTTTACTTTGACACTTTTAATATTTTTCTAGAGACTCTCCTTAAAATTATTTGTCGACTACCCTGAAATAAAATATATGACGACGACTAATGATAAAAGACATTTTATAGAAGTTTTTTTAAAAAAGTTTTCTTAAGAGGAATCAGTACCAAGATTTGCAAGTTTCATACATTTTTCAATGCGAATTTCTGGCAAACTATTTATAGCAGAATAATGATTTATATTTTAAATTAAAGATAACGAAGGGGTCTATTTGAACTGCAACTATTCATTTTTCGTCTTAAATTGTATAATTTTGTCGCATTTTGGATCTCTGTGCTTTACGCTAGATGTCTCTAATGTGGGCAGTGGTCTAGGGCTAGGCTAATTTTATATGCATTTTTTCACTTTCAGGAGACAGACCTAAGTACAGTAAATTTTATTGCCTACAGGTTCGCTGGTATCTAAATTGAAACTTTTGCTGAGTACAGACTGACTCCTCTTAATAGTCAACTAACTTTGAAACTTTATAAAAAATCATTGCAAATAGTTTTATAACAATTCTCGATGAAGCATGTAAAAGTTTAAATTAAAATCAATGAAAATGCTTCATTGTTTTAAATGATGCATGAATCTAAAATTATTAGAAAGATTTGTAAAATTAACTTAAGCATTATTCCTGAATCCCGTCATCTTATAAAAAAACAAAACTCAAAACTATTATATTACCGACAAAAATTGTTTGAAAGTATTCCCTCGTTTATTAACGAAATTTTATTATGGCATCCATCTAAATTTATATTTAAAAGATTAGGTACATATTCCAAACGTATTATATTTAATATGGCAATTACATAAAACAGAGATAAGATAAGTCTGATTTTCCAAAGAATACTTTTCCTGTTTATACATTTTAAAACACTAAAAACTATTAATTCATTCACATCAAAGCAACATAAAACAAATACATTATATTAAGTTTTCACATGTGACTGTCTTGTTATGTCAGTTTTATAGTTTATTTTAGAAGGGTTTAAACGTTTTCTCGCAAACAGCTTATACAGTGTACGCAATTAGCTTTGTAAAGACTCTTTTAAAGTTCATAAAAAGGCTTGAAGAAAAATATTGTAAAAAAGTGATTCAGTCCTGTACTAGGTATGTGAATTTTCAGCATTGAACAAAAATATTTATTCGAGTTGGCAAATGAGGTACTACTCATGGCAGAGAGAATGACAGAGTATCATTACCTTTATTAAACAGTTTATTGTATCCCATTAAGTTCGCACATAGTTTTAAAATTACATTAAAAATTATCATTTCTTTCTCAAAAAATCACAAAATTATTGGAAATTATTTTACATACATTGTACTGAAAATATTTACAATGGGCAATTTTCTATAATTAATTTCAGTGAACAATATTAGGTTTTTGCTGCAGATTAGTGTAGAATTTGAACAGAAAGGATACAAACATAGATTTAATAAAATTTGTATCATTTTTCTCAACGGCACTCAATAAATTCTTAATACATATCAATGTGGCGCAGTCAAGTTTTTCTATTTCTTTTTATATGTTCGGGTCAAGAAAAGGATAGCAAGAGTATATTGTTACGCGCTACAAAGTGACACAAGCGACATCTATTGGGAATGGAAACAACTTCAGGTTAGTGACATCTTAGTAAACTTTGGGTTCGGAGAACGGAATATTCGGGAAGGTTCTAGGATAATCCGTAGAGTATAAATACGGCGTTTCTCACTTCCAGGAGGTGAGTCTTACTTCAACCAGTGAAGTGATCGAAGTAAACTATTTGGATTGCGATAATTAGAAGGACAGTACTAGCGATAACCATAGAGTTGATTTGATAATTATTTGTGAATTTGTGAGAGTAAACAGTAAAGTTAAATAAAGAAAGAACATTTGAATTATATCCGAAACATTGTGTTTTCAATAACGAACTAAGGCCACGCTCGTAACAATATTTTTCTTTTATCAACTCGTGTTTGTCCTCGATATATAAAAAATGGACATTAAAAAATCGAAGAAGTCCACACATTGAATGTAAACTTATCATAATGTAATTCGAGTATACTGTTGTGAGTTCATCGAAGTCATTGCAACCTATTTCTGCAGTTTTTGATAAGTGTTTTCGTGATCTCAGAATATTGTATCAAACGGCACATACAACTAATTAGGGTATATCTGCTAGAAGAGTTACTTAAAAAAGATGAGATAATTAACGAAATTCTAAATTCCTCAAATGCTAAGGGTTTAGACTAGTTTTAAACTAGTTCGCTCATGTGAACGCGGAATGGAAATTATTTTCCATTTAATAACTTCTTTATATTTTATGTCAGAAATTGAGATGCACAAAACAAAATTTTTCTTACTTTATTAATCACCCTATATAGCCTGATCGATACACCCTGTAATGATTATTATTGAGCTTAAGCAAAAGCACCAAATAATTGCATTTTGTGTCATTTTAAACAGAAAGCTTTGCGCTTCTTAAATTGGAGATAAGTGCCAAAGATAAAATACTTAAGTACAAGTACAAGTAGGAAGGCCTGAGTATTTCAACGTAAGTACAACTACTGCATGTATGAAAAGTACTTATCAGTAAGTACTAAGTCTATAAAAAGTACTGAGTAATTTTTGAAGTACTATTTAAGGTACTTTTTTAGGATCTTTGTACGTTGGCAGTAATATAATGAAGTTTATAGAGTTCAGTTAATAGATATTAATAAATAAATACCTTTGAAAACTATAATATGTATAGTAACCAGTGGCTACCATTTATAGTTTTTTTTATAGTTTTTGACGCTGCACGTAGAGTATAACTTTCAGCTCACACTGCTGTACTCATAAAAATTATTAGAAGTCCGTCCAGGTATCAGTTGTCGCCTTCAATAATGCATAAAATTTCTAAAGAAAAAATGTCCAGTAAATTTCTAAAAAAGTATTGGAGCCTTCCCTACATCAGGTCGAGGCATCGTTGATTTTATATTGGAGCGAGGCTTTGTTTGCTTACCCTTGGTTATGTCATCAAGTCGAGGCATCGTCGATTTTATATTCGAGCAAGACGTTATTGGGTTTTTGTTCTACTTGCCCAGTCTTGTTTGTATGTTTTTAGTTTTTCTAAAGTTCTTCATTGACGCGCGAGTGACAATTCTTTGCGTGCTTTAAAATACAACAAAAAAAGGAGTTGCGCTAGAGATTGTGTTTGCTTTTCTACGAAGAGTTAGGTAATACTTAAGTTAGAAATACATAAGAACAAAACTAAGTCTTAAGTACAAGTAAATAGGAGCAAGTACTTATGCTCACGTATTAAGTAGGGCACTTCAAAAGTACTGAGCAATAAGTATTAAGTAACGAAAATGTACTTTAAGTAGTACTTAAGTCTTTTTTTACTTAAGTATTGCCCAGCTCTGGTGTTGATGATAATTATTTTGGGAAAAATAGGAACGCTCCAACGATTATCAATCTAACGTGTTTAATTCATCATTATAGGGTGATTCATAAAATATAAAGGACAACTATTTAATCACTTCGACTTTCCAAACAGCGCATATTAATCTCAGCTTCAAATCCATTAAATTTTTAGTCCCATTCTGCATTACCTATTACTTCCTTCATTAGTGCAGAGTTGATGCAAATCACTCAATGTAAGACGAGATTTTTCTCATATACAGCCCGATGAAAGAATTAAGCATTTGCTTACAACGAATGATTTGTAATCATAAACACTTTGCTATCTTTTTTCCTACCAAGTTCACAGCACCTCTCGATTAGCAACTATCAAGTTATACATTTTTCATTTATTAAAATCGAAAAATGAAACTGAAATTACTTATTATTAATTTTATCTTTGTTTAAAAATTTCTCAGATTTTGATTCAATTATCAGAGAATCTATGTTTTAACAATACAACAATATTTATATGAAATTACAGCATAATTAGTAAAAAGTAAGGTCGAGCGAACTTTGTGGAGATATAGAATTGAGATTTTGTGTATGAGTAGAAATCTGTTAGAAAATATATGTATGTATGAATATTATGTATGTTAAATGTTTATGTCTACAAAAGAAATTGTATTTTGTCGTGTGATATTTTATATTGACTACTGAACTTTTGCGCACTTCTATGGATAAACTTTAGCACACCTCTATGCTTAAAAAAAAAAAAAATTAAAAAGGATTTAGTAGCATCGCCCTTTACGTTAAAGAAATTACATCACGACACTACCAATATTGACGAACCATTTAAGGCCTATTATTCATCACGAAGACCTAATGCTGTGGGATATTTTCCATGTTCATCCAGTACTGTAACACAAGTGGTGTCGTCAACATAGATGAAAACCGACCAACCTTTTATCTGTCGTAATACGTCTGTATCTGTCGTTAAATTGTTGAAAATTGTTATTAGCAGAGGAAAAGTAAAGTTATAAGAAATTAGAAGATGAGCCCAATGGAATTTAAACTCATCTGTATAATACAGTTATCCTGATGTTTATTGCGTGAGCCAAAACATGTATCAACTAGGACTTTCCTATCCCTCGAAGCCAACAGCAGCATTAATACCTACTACTAAAATTTAAGTTGAAAATACTTATAAAAATTCGTTTGAATTTTTCAGAAATATTTCAATTAAATTGAAATTTCAATAATTGTTATCTTTCAATCAATTGGTAGGAGAAAGACTTTTGAAGCGGGTCTCTTGACATAAATGTCGGGAGTTTAAGACACTTTCCACTTGGTATAAGAAAAATGCTATTCCCGATTACTCTTTTCAAATGTGGCCTGATTGACTTGACATTGGACTCCCACAGTTCGCCGAAATTGGGAAAATATGGCGGAATAAAATGCTAGTCTTCGAAACTTCAACATTGTATGCGTAAACTTCTGTTGCCGCATGTGACTTTGTTAAACTCCTGGATGCTCCAATGAAGGTTGTGCCGTTGTCCGAGAATATTTCTGAGCATTTTCCTCTTCTACTCATGAATCTATGTAGTTCTACTAAAAACGCCTCTGTTGTCATATCTGTTACAATTTCCAAATGTATTGCCTTAACTACCATGCATACAAAAGCGCATATATATCCCTTAATCATTTAGCACCATAAAGGTTCTTTAGTAGAACTAGACCAGCATAGTCACATCGCGTTCGTGAAAATGGGGGTGAAGCTTGAACTCGATATTTTGGTAGATTTCCCATGAGTTGTTTATTGACTAGTTTTTTGTAGCGGAAACATTTGACGCTTTTATGAATAATGTTCTTTAGTTAGCTTCTCTGGCCAAGAATCCAGTACTTTTGTTTCAAAATTGATGCTAACCAGTGTGAAGTTGTTTCGCGTCACATTCATGAACAATGAGCGTGGTAAGTATGTGATCCTTAGATAGAAGAATAGGATGCTTTGTGTCAAAGTTGCAGAGTGATTCATCAATCCGTCTACCAACGCGTAAGATCCCATGTGAATCAAGGAATGGAAATAATGATGATAGTAGGAAACTATCGCGTTGAGCTAGTTTGATGCATTTAAGCAAGGAATTTTCGATTTCCCTTGCCGTCAAAAATTCATTCTTTCTGAACTGTATTGTATCAGGATTATTCGTATTAAATCGTTAGCAATATGCCATTATTTCAATGAGCTTTGATAGTGTTGAATAATTTGAACACAATTTGCTGAACCATGGTGGTGCTGATTCACTGTAATGAATAAGTGCATAATTTCTTCGCTCTTCCATATGGTGCTTGTCATGATGAGAGTAATTAAATTGACTTGGCCATGCTATTAAGTCTTGTCGTAACCACAAAGGTTCATGCCACCATAGGCTGTGTTGCATTAATGCATCCGGATGGATGCCCCTTGATGCACAATCTGCCGGATTTTCTGAAGTGGAAACATGTCTCTAATGCTGACGAGGCAATCACTCAATGATTTCTGATATCATATTGGCTTGGCTACAAATGTTTCCCAATGACGCTGATTGTCCTCTAACCATTCCCAAATAATTGTCGAGTCTGTCCAAGCAAAAGTCTGTATATCCGATATCAATAGTGCCTCTTTTACAAATTTGAGTAATCTTACAAGTAGAAGTGCACCACATAATTCAAGACGTAGCAACGAAATTAGCTTCAAGGGTGCAACTCGACTCTTCGCAGCTAATAAAGTGATGTGAGCTTCAATATTTGGTAAATTTGCCTACAGTACACAGCTGCAGCGTAAGCCTTTTCAGAGGCGTCACAAAATCCGTGCAGCTGAAACATTCTATCATGTGTGCCTAAACAACGAGGGACCTTTAGGTGTTCAAACTGATGTAACCTTTGATGAAGTGCCGTCCAATGATTTGCAACTTCTGTCGGAATAGAATTATCCGAATCAAGCTGAAGAAGCCACAAACGTTAAAACAAAATCTTTGCCAATATAGTAGATGGTGTCAACCAGCCCAGTGGATCAAATATCTTAGAAATCTCTGATATAATTTGACGTTTGGTGCAGTTTATATTTAAGTCCAGTGATACTGTAGACGAAAAGAAGTCTTGATCTGGATGCCACTGTATTCCCAAAACCTTGAGAGACTCTGTGTTGAATTGAATTTATAATGGAGAAATTTCTCGTTACTGTGATGATATATTTTGCAATACCTCTGCACTGTTTGAAGCCCACTTACGGAGCTCAAACCCTCTAGATTGTAAAAGTGATGATAGCTCTTAAATAGTTTGAAGAGCGTCGTAGATTGAATGAGTCCCAGACATAAATTTCTCGAAGTAAAAGTCCTGTTTTAACAATCTTGCAGCATTGGGAACGGTGTGACCTTCATATTCTGTTAGTTGAAGTAATGTTCTCGTAGCTAAAAAGGGTGCAGGTGATGTGCTATATGTAACTGTGTTGAGCTGAAAGTGTCGGATGGGATCCTTAACATTTTCACGTCATACTGTAAGTTCAAATCCCGCATCATCTAGATCTACAAGGACTTGCCTATACATCTTGGCAATGTCTGCGGTTAGAGCAACCTGATATAGGCGAAATCTTATCAAATTGGATATGAGATCATGTTGTATGGTTGGTCCAAATAAAAGGGAATCATTCAATGACAACCCGTTTGAGGTCTTGCATGACCCGTCAAACACTACCCTCACCTTGATGGTCGAACTTGACATTTTAAAGACACCGTGATGAGGCAAATAGAATTTGTCGTTTGAATTAATCTGTGTTATGTGTGCTCATGATTTTACCTTCTCGAATAATTTCAAAAAATTTATCTGAGCCAATAATGATGTCTATAGGTATTGGTTTACATTTGTCGAAATCAGGATCTGCCAAGTCTAATGTTGTAATATGACTCCAATCTATCGAGTTGATAGAAAACGATGATATGTGTGCAGTGAGTCTCGATAATATGAAAGCTGACAGATGAAAGACTCCGTGAAAATATTTGCTGTGAGACAACTCCCCGTGTTATACCAGCATCACAGGCACCTACGCCTGATACTGGAAATTTGGCAGGCTGCCGAGAAAGGTTGAGACGTTGTACACAAGATTCTGTTATTAAAAAAATTTGTGAGCCAGAATCTAGTAGTGCTCTAGAGGATTGAGCAACTCCGTGACTGTTGTGAATATACACAATTGCTGTTGGAAGCAGAGCTGTTTGAAACTTTACATTACCTTTTAGAAGACTAGTCCACACAGCTTGAACGTTTGGGTGTCATGTTCAGAAATTGAAATTAATGCATTCTGTTTTGATGTACCATTTGCTTCTACCATGTCACTGGAATTAACATTTGTTGCCGAAGACTTGCTGGGACTTTGTGTGTGATATATACAACAAACTATGGTGTCGTTTTGAACAATGATGACATGAAAGTTTAGAGCGACATTTTGCTGCAGAATGCCCTGAGTGAAGACAATTGAAACAAATAGAATTCTTAATTGTTAAGTCTCTACGAGATTCAACATTTAATAATTTAAACTCTCTACATTGATTAAGTTGATGACTACCTTTACAGACAATACATGACAGAGCTAACGACGTGGAAGATGTAGAGACTGTTAATGATTTCGTATGAGAAGTTGGAACATTTGATTTACGATTTGTACAGCTTTCTAATTAAACACATCTGCGATTCAAGAAACATAATAGATCATTAATAGTTGGTTGATACTTTTCATCCTTTTCAGACATCTTCTGTGCCCATGCCTGCTTGGTCCCTACATCAAGCTTGTTGATAATGATGAATAAAAGCCAGCCAGTGACCGCGTGTTTCTGCTGAAGATCCTAATAATTTCAGGCCTCGTATTACTTCATCCGCAGTATTAGATAACTTCCTTAATGAACTTCTTGCGAACTGGTGCAGTGATGGTATATCAATGAAAGTTTTACTAAAGGACTGAATAATCTGGCTAGTTTTACCATACTGATTCTTCAGTTTCTCCCATGCTTATGCATAACTGGCATCAGTGGTTGGAAGGTGATGAAGGAGAGCTGCTGCTTCATCTTTTAAGATACCTTTCAGATATTGAAACTTTTGTGCAGATGTCAAACTCTGATTATCGTGGGTAAGGCTAACAAATAGATCTTGAAAACTGATCCATTCCTTATAATCCCGTGAGAAGGTGGAAATGTTAATCTTCGGTAATCGTAATTCAGATAAACCAGAAGAGTTTTTAGGATTAGATGAGTGACTCTGCCCTGTAAAATGAGTGCTATTCAAAGCTGTTTTGTTGATCTACTAAATTGGCTACAATATCATGTTGGCTAATTCGAGGTGAACATTGCTCAATAGCTAACTTTAATAATGCTTTAGTTCGATAGTATCTAGTCTCGAATTCTTCAAATTCAAACGTTTGACCTACAAATTGAGGATCAGTAGAATAATGTGTACATATCTCATCTTCTACATCCATGAAATCTTGCCAGAATTCTTTTAACTTATCATATATTGACTGTAATTAATGAATTGGAGTTTCTGTGGTAATACTAGATGCAAAATTTGCAGTTCTGGTCAAAGAACCTTTGATTCGACCTGTTTTAGCTTTTAAACCTTTCATTTCAAATCGAAAATTAAGAATGAAAGAGAACAAAGGATAATGCTTAGAGTTTTGCGTTCGGAAAAGTCAATAATCACCAAATTATTTATTGTTCGAGAAAGCACAATAATATTATCACTAGCTGTCGCGATAACCGATATATGTAGGGTCTCAAAAGAATTCTATAAGGTTGAGTCCATAACGACCAATTTTTCTGGATAATACGATTTACGGTACCTATTTCAAAAATAAGATCAGCAGAATTGTTAAGCTCTAACTCAAGGTTGTGGTGAGCAATCGAATTATTTATTATTTCCAAAGAGGCTACGGAGAGCATAAAGTATAGCGTTTAGGATTTCGAAACCTTGCTAACAAAAGTAATACCATTGGCAAAAAATTATTAAATAAAAATGGGATTAATACCACTATTACCAGAGATTTCGAACTTTCCTATCGAAATTAAATTTTTCTAAGACCAAATATTTACGTTATATAAGTACTTGAAAAAAAATAGAACACAAATGCAATTGTAGATAAAAAATTGATTTTTATTATTCATTTTCACAATCCTTGAGAGAACAATTAAAAAAACAAATTAAATTTTTGGGTGGGTGGCTCAAAGCTTTCGCGATATTAAGTCAGCCTACCTCATTACTGTCAGTGACTAATTTTATATTATCTGACTTCGGAGGCAAGGTACTGAATTGAAAGACATTGCGCTTAATAGACTTCCTTCATGGAGTTTATTTACCAACCAAAAACTAAACTAGCCAACAAGTTCTGAAAAGGAAATATATTAAGCTCAATTTCTGTAAATTCGGTACGGTGTCCATTGTCCCTGTTCCCGGTGCTTCTCAGTCTTATAAAACTTTCATTGTGTATATTCGCAAAGGTTTCTAAAGCTATAATTTTGATATTCTCAGGATTAGTAGGCATTGAGTCATAGATAAGAGGAAAACCGGCCCATTTTTTTTTCAGTCTCATAGTTGCTGAAAAAAATGTTCTAATGTTAATTAATAAGATTACTTGTTGGGTTTTAAAATTAAAGATTGGTACATAAATTACTTAAGTTGATAAAACATTAAAATTAAATTTTCTAGTACATATTTTGCTTAGTTATACTTTGTAGTTTCCTATTTTTATATTCGCTTTTGTTTCGCCTTATATGAATAAAAATACTGCTTTATATAAGCTTGTAGGATAGAGTAGAATAAATAGTACAAAAACTTCAGGAGAATTCAGCTTATCAGTAACTTCATTGCTAGAAGACACCTCTAGTCCTTTTCCTGATTAGTAATTAAATAACACTCGCCACTTCAAGTTTTGAGTCATAGCAGCTACAAGATTGGTGTGTCGATAGTCGATAGAGAATCTGCTATATTTAATATTGTTATCTTGTGCATCTTAAGTTACCAAATAATAAGATTTTAAGTAACATCAAAATCTCGGTTGTTTTATTTCGTTTAACAATTCCAATTTACTATTGCGTCCGTCTGTTGAATATTATTCAATTAACATAGAGCACTTATGACCATGGAAGAAAGAACTGTAAAAATATATACGAAATGTAGTATGTGGGGTGTATGTGACCTATGTGCGTGAAAATGTGTTTCCGGTGGCTAAAACGTCCCGAGAAAGTTTTCCGAATCAGGAAAAAAGTACACCATGCCGAGACCTTTAATTTGATATACAATATGCCGTATTGGAACCCCCTCCCGTCGGCGATTCTTACTCCCCACCCTAAAAGTATGCAGAGAAAAATTGTCTTCTAGGAACTGTATCTGATAATGAGCTGAGGCAAGCAGTGAAACTCGTTTGCCAATCGGACATAACCCTACCGAGTTAAAGCCGATCTAGGGTGCGAAAAATCGACGTTAGTTCGAATACAAAAGAGAAAAATTCTAAAAAAGTGTGTATGAGGATTGCTATTCAAGCCCCCGTATATAGGAGTGTGGGTACTCAAACTTCTACTCAGGACCTAAGGAATGTGCTAGATCAAATTTTGATGCTAATAAAATATGTTGAGAGTATTATAATGCATCTCACAGTAACGTACCCAGGATTTGGCTTTGAGGGGAGCGGGGTCACAGGTGTCCCAAGTCTTAAGAGGTCAGAAAAACAGGGCTCTAAAGTTGCGTTTTTCGCCCATCTGCACATTTAAGAGCTGCTATTGTATATTTAAAGGTTCTGTTTTATTTTATCGGACTACATTTTATACGGGACCGGTCCCGTTCGTCCCTCCCCTGGGTGTGTGATCTCTTATGTCTGTTGATATCGGGCCTAAAATGGGCATTCCCCATTCCATTTTCGTCCATCTGTTGTAAAATTTCGTACTTTTCCTACTAATTCAGCAGCTAAGTCTACATTTACATGATTGAAGACACCTATTAACTCCATTCATATTTGCCAAATCAATATAAATTGGTGTCCTTTATTTATCTATTTTTGGGCAAATATGCTAATTATCGCTACAACACATTAATTTGAAGTTAGGTACAATGTATTCTTAATTAAATATTCCAAATAAAGCAAGTTTACGAATAGAAAATAAATCTATTATGAAAATATTCTTTAATGGAGTGACCACGCGCAATTAGTTTTCTCCAGATCAAATGCATTCTCGTAATATATGATTGAATCCATAAATTTCGATTGTCTATCTCAAGCCTAATAATTGGCATATTTCCAGTAATTATCACACTCATAAAATTATTAGACTTGACATCATGAAAAATGTCAAAATGGGTAGCAAATTGAACATGACTCGTAGAAAAATCGCAGTTTATATTTGGAGTTCCATATATTCCAATATAGCGCCATCTATACTAACTCTTTGCTTCATTCGTAAGAAAAACAAAAGTCATCCATTTAATTGAATTCATTCCATTAAATGCAATCAAACCAAAACTTATTTTTTTTTTCAAGACTCAAGGAAAAGAGTTGAAAACAATGTCAAAGATAGTCTTACCGACAATCTTTATTCTTAATTTATTTTCACTTCTCGTTATTGCAAGTGCCTGACGGTGAAACTTTTGGCAAAGTGGCGCGAGAAACTCCCTATTAGAAGTCATACAGATGTTTACCCCACTCAGCAGCCACATCCAGATGAAAACCATCAGATCAACTGATTTATATAGGAAGTTTTTCTTCTACGGCAATGACCAGGCTGGTCGAAAGCTCCTTCGAGAATAGTGGATATCGGTTCTTTTCTCTGTTTCCGTATCTGAAAAAAAAAGTTCCAGACACATTGAAATTGTTTGCGACAATATTTAAGATCGTTTTCCCTACCTTCGGATTTATAATCCTAAGTTGGAATTAAAAGTTCTTTCCCAAGAATACGTTTATAGCGAAAACTTGTTTATTGATGATTTTTTATGTGAACTCTATAGGAAAAGCAAAAAGTAATTTTCACCCGAGTTAAATTACTATTTCCCGACATGTTATCACTTTAAGTGAAATGAAATTGTTCTATTTCCACTGAGAAGGAAATTGTTAAGTTACCAATAAATGAATTGTACGTGGAGAATTCAGCTAGAGTTCCCGCAAAAAAATCTTTCTCAGTCCCAGAATATTTTGTTCTTTTATTTTCTCCTTACTACAGGGAATGGAAACAGGCGAAATGCCGTGCAAAGCGCGTTAATTTTGTGGCAATAAATTCTCTATGGGAGATACATAATTAAAGAAGAACGCATTATATGCATATATCTATTGCTGTAAAACTTTAATTATTCTATATAAATTTTATGTGCACTATTCGAACCATGCTTCGAGTATATTCATGATGTTCTCAAAATTAGGCCCAAATTTTGTTATTAGATAACTTCTAAAAGAAGTAAAAAATAAAATTAGTTACAACACAAAATGACATCAAGTTGAAATTAATCTCAAATTTTGTAATGAATTTTTCAAATGTTATCAACTATGATTTCAGATGAAGATATTTATACTGATTTCATTCACGCAAAGTGAAAATTTATAAAAAAAAAGAGTGTGCTCCTTTGAGTATTATACGAACGAAGAATTTGAAATTTTTTTATAGGCAGGTATAAAATAAGATTTATTAAATGTTAAGGTAGTCAAATTTTGAGCAGATTTAATATAAGACACCGCAAAATTTATAGTTGACCTTGGACGAGAAGATATCAACGCATGAAAGGCAAAATGGGATGAGCGACAAAAAGTAAGGTTTGCAGGTGAGCTGTTTAAAGTTTAAAATTTCGGAAGAAAAATCATTAAAAATCAGAAAATGATTAGATTTTTTAAATTTATACTGGTAAAGGGTCTTGAACTTCATCTCAAATTAATGGTATTGATATTTTTTCAAACTATTAGTTGAAGAACAAGGAGGGAAAGGCTTAACATTAAATATTGTGATCAGCCTATAGCCTGTGAGATATTTCATGTTAGAATTTCCCTCGATAAGTAGCAAAACGTCTTCGCCAACATCTTGGTCAATACTTACCCGATTTTGATGATTCGAAGGTTTATTTGGGGTAATATGTGCTGCCCTATCTAAAGCTTTATACCATTTGGCCACGCATGAACTCTGTCGGAGGGTTGGGTAATAGGGGAAAACCGTGAATATAAAAATATATAGAAAACTTCGGACATGCCTCCACTCTTTGGACGATTTCTCCTCACCCTCTTCATCGATTCTCCTAATTCTTTTTGCATATGGTAGCAAACACCCAGCCCCTCTGCATCCAATACATCTAGGAGCTGGGACCTCCTGTAAACTTTTTCTACAATCGATTAAATAGTTAAAAACTAAATCAAAAACCAACCCCTTTTTCAGCAATTCACCATTATTTAAAAATAAAATATTTCGACGCCTTTTGGGCGATATTTTTTCTTCATTTGGGCGGTTAGTCCATGGCATAATCTGACATCACTGTCGGTGGGTGTTTAATAGAAAATCGTATGAAATATTTCCGGCTTTCTCATGGCAAACTTTCTAAGAACCAACGAAATTACGAGAGAAAATTTTCCTAGCGAATTATTATTGTTTGCTGGTATTTTTTCAATTTTGTCTGGTTTGTCTGTTTATTGTGAAAAATATTTGATTTGAGATCGTAGAAATATATTATAATGGACAGTTGATAATAATATTTGTAATCGCCTTAATTACTGATTGTTTTATAACGATTCTTGGTTTAGGCTCAGGAAGAGAAATTACACCCATTGCCCCCCCCCCCATTATATCCGCGCCTGCGCTGACTAATTCACTATTCTGGAGCAACCATCTTAAATCAATAACGTCACCCTAACTTGGGTGATTGAAGTCATTGCAAAGCAACTTTGAGGTTATCGACCACCTAGAGTGTTACTATTCAGCAGAAGTTTAGATTTTGGTTGTTTTTATTACTATGGAGGCTTCCAAAGCCAAGATACGACAATAAAAAATAAATTTTTATAATGTTCACTCAACAGGAAACAAAGTGCTTTTACGCCCAGCAATGGGCTAATAATGGACCTATTCACTGGGATGATAATGATCACTGTCGGTTTTACATTGAGGATGACGAAATAGTCAACTGCGCATAAGGATAAAACATCTTAGAAAATCTGTTACCAAAACTAGAGGATATAATTAAGATAGCCTGAGGAGCACTATAGGTTTCACTTAAGCGTTAATGTTCCAAAATATCATAATGATCGAAGTGAACAAACGAAAGGCGAATTCCTTGTTTCACAAATTTCTAATAAACAAAAAGCATACCTCTATGGGTAAAGGTTCTTTCGTTCTTTGTAATTTCGGATACGGATTGTAATATTTTGTAGATGTGACTAGTTCCTTTTCCTTGATTTTAATGAGAGAAACCTTCTGCTCTCTAAATTAGGCAAACTTATTGGCAAATATTAATAATTGTCCTCATCAATTAGTTTGAGGCTCAGAAAGAAATGATGGATATTTTAACCACAGTCTTGCATCGATCAATTACTTCGGTTAGAATCTGATGAAAGGTTCCAAAATTAAGTTATTGAAAAGTCTAATCAGCAAATTATTTCTGGTGATATTTGAAGACATCGAGTTATAAACACGAATCCATTTTTATTTACCTTCCTGGTCTCTTTTGTAGTTATTTTATTCGTTAATTCATTCTCAGACTCAATTTTATACTCAAAATAATCACCATCCATAGCATTTCTACTACTTACACACAATACGATTGTTTGCTACCCAGTTTCAATAAATGCATTGTCAGAGCCATCTGTAGGACAATCCTACAAAGTACCTCTCAAATTTAAACAATACCCACTGTACATGAAAATGGAAACTAAATTATCGGGAATATTTTTGGTAAATATAGAGATTAGCTTTGTCAGCTTAGGGTATTTCTGCACTAGCGTAATAAGGTAGGCAGCTCTCGCAGATGGGTTTCTTAGTATCTCCTGCAGCCTAAAACTGGACTGCAATATATTATTATATGGTTCTGCACAAATAATTTCTGATGGATTGTCATGTTGACAGGCGGCTGATTATATCCATATGGGGGGGGGGGATATAAAATGGGCAACGAAGGCATCGAGTTGAATAATATTACGAGTGTTATAAATTGTGTAAAAGCTAGTGGAAATTTTTTGCGGTGTCACCCTAGTCAGTTTTGCTAAACCGAACCCGAAGACCGAATTGTAATACAATATTACAGCGCTTTTACAAACAAATTTTCGAAGGAAAATCTCTCCTATGTTGCGAATATTCAGTGCACTCGATATGCATTTTATGAGACGTATTAAGAATCATTGACCTTGGCGGAATTATTGCATTTATCTTTAGGGTAGAAAGGAAATTGTGCGACCTTCTTGTGTTTTGGTACGTTGCGTTCAGTGGAAATTGTAAAAGCAGCCGCTACTATCAATTAAGATTCAAATAATTTAGTGGTAGAGATTTAAGGCGAATGTACTTGAATTAGAAGGAACAACATAATACAAATTTGAACAGCTTGCTCATCGGTTATACGTTGTCAGTTAGGTGATAAATCTGGATTCAGTATTTGATCACAGTACGGTGAGTTAATTGTCAACTGCGATTATATCGGAATAATATCACCAGCACTTACAGCTATATGTATTTATTATAAAGGAAAATGAAAATGATATACTGCATTTATTTAGCCACTTACACCTTATAGTATTAAAGTCTTAAAGCTATTCAAGCTTGAAAATTTGAACAATGAAAATTTGTATAAATAATGCACCTGAAAAGGAAGAAAAGTAAAAGCTATAATTATTTATCGATTCCAAGTTTATTTGTGAAACCTGGAAGTTTCTCTTAAGAGAACTCTTTCTATGAAAAGATGAAATAATGGTTTTCTGTATCATATGGATTTTCAAGGTAAAGCAGATGTTTTGTATTTTGAATAGGATTTATTTACATTACTATGGATTTATATTAGATTAAATACCAATTTTCTGGTCTGCATAATCTCGCATTTGTTTTCTGTCGAAATGACACTCTAAGTTGTTTGATTAGGATATTTAGATTCCGAAGTGTGAACATTCTAAAACTAATAGCCGGAATAGTTTAAATCTCAATTAGTATCAGAAATAATGATTTTGTAGAAAACTTGCTGTGTTCAACCGCCCTTAGGTAAATTTAACTAAGATTGCGCTAACCAGCATTTTTCTTTTTAAGAGTCTGCAATTCTAACAGCGATGGTAGCATTATGCTTATGACAGACATGGGGTATCGATATTTAGATATTCAAAATACCCCGTTTATACCATGTGTGTCATCAAATACTCTCAATATATCAAGAAAACTAGTGGGTATATACTAGATATCTAAACATTAATATCCTCACAAAAATATTGGGTATACCCTAATCATCGGCACTTCTTACGTCGCACAGCGCCATCTAGTTGTTAATAATACTATCGTAATGTGTAAAATTTAGAAAAATATGTCTGTGCCTTCTCAAGAAAGCAAAAAGAAGAAGAAGAACCAACAATTTTGATCAACATACAGTCGAAAGGACCAAATTGTGTACTTTCCGGGAAAAATAAGGAAAACAAAATAAGAAAATAAAAAACATTCGACAACGGTTTAATTCGTTTCACACAAAATTGTGAATTGAGATATCACATCCGCCGATACATTTTGCACCTCAACCAGGATCTTATTGCAAAATAACACATTTTTTTTCACTTCAAGTCATGAATTTGTCGTATATTTAAAAGTAACTGTTGCCGTTTAGCCAGCATTAAAACTAATTTATTTGCCACTTCTATTTCCAAATTATTTACGCTTAAAAACTTGTGAACTGCATTGAAATGTCAAAGTACGGATTGTCAACTCAATGCCCCCTTTTATGTCTATCAGTGGTTCCATAATATGTAGATATTCGGAATATCTAGATATCGATACCCCATGTCTGTCATAAGCATTAGAGAGCAGTGGCAACCATCTAATTTTTTTGTAATATACCATTTGCAAAATAACGTTTTTTTTTTCAACATTAGTCGTTAAAGGTGCAAGTTTTCAATGGAACTGGATTTTATAAAATCGGATACTGCTATAATCTCAAATACTTCTATAGCTAATAGGTTTGCTCTTTTGAAGAAGAACAGAAGATTTTTAAGAATTGTTATTCTTAACGATTCTAAATCAAATCATAAATACAAGAGAAAAAACAACCGTTTCGTCCGGGGTTTGAAACCGGCACCTTCCGCTTGCCGGGCGACTGCTCTTATCACTGAGCTAACGAGACGAATCATTCTTCCTTTTGTATTAATTATTTTGTAACTGGCCTACTTTTTTCGCTTGTATTTATGATTTGATTTGGAATCGTTAAAAATAACAGTTCTTAAAATTCTTCTGCTCTTTTATTTCATATGTGATCCCCTAGTTACCTTACATTATGCGTTTATACTTATAGTAAACTATTTAATAGGACACTTTATAAGATAGTTAATATGACATATGAGTTGAAATATTTTTCCTGGTATTCCTTCTATTTCCAGATAACCTTGCAAAATAAATCTAAAAAAATAGCCCTACATATACAGTATATACTACTTGAAGACTTTAATATGATTTTCTAGCTCGTAGACGATTGCCCGCATCCAAATCTAATCCGAACTCCTTCAATTATATTTGTGCTTTACCCATTTGTAACCTTCTTTTCACTTAATAATTTTCAGTGCTAAGTTACGAAATTAATCGTCAAACACATATATACGTATGTGTACATATATATGTATGTAGTTCTGAAGTTTCAATTAGGTGCTACAGCAGCACAAGTATCTTAACAAAAAAAAAACTTATTCCGTAGCAAATAAACTCGACACAATTCTGCAATTTCCTGAAAGTTTTTGTTCTAAAAGTAAGAGACGTGTGTCGCTGGAGGCGTATCCCTGTGTACTGTTGCCTTTGTACGATGGAAACTCAGTATATAATTGATGTGCTGTGATCCTGAGGTTGGCCTTCTCAAATACTTTTTGAAGTTTTCTTCATGTTAAAAAAAAAAAAAAAAGTTATCCTTAAGAGCCATTCACTATAAGCTTCCCTTCAAATTCATTAGGAACTTAAACGAATCCTCAAGATTTTGTTGAAGTTATATTCTTGTTACAATACTGTTACTGAGGTAAGAAACGAATACAATAGAAAACATCATTTTCAATTTCTATAACATCCCGGTTTGAGGAGTTCTCCTCAAGTAAGATATGAAGTGTGGAGAAATTGAACTAACCTAATGACTGCTCTTGATTGATTTTCAATAATTGCAATTGACCAATTTTCATAGAAAATCTCATATCTGCTTCTCTATATTATATTTTCCAGGTACCAACCAGTGATACACAATACATTCGGACAGTCGATAACTTAATAGCATCAAGGATAAGTCTAAAACTACATCTGCAGAGCTTACATTTTGTTGGCTCAAATTCAGGAGGGCATCTAATGAACAGCATTAGTTCAGGTGCACATAACGGAATCGTTCTCAAGTGTACAGCACAAATTGGTAACTTGTACCAGGAGTCTACAGAAATTGAATTGGGTGTACCACAAAGGGATCCCATTCCAGCCAGAGGTAAGAAATTTTAACAGGTTTTTGTGCTTCTCTTATTGTTTTTTTTTTTATTATTATTATTTTAAAGAAAGTTATCTCTTTGCATTTAAACAATTATCTTCCAAGTCTAATGTTATCAAAAGATATTCAAGTAGAATTGAAAAATTTGGCATTGCAAATACATTTAAAATATTTTACTGTCTTTAACTATAATACCGTAACATAACGTTAAAATTGCAATACGTCATTGGATTTATTAATTAAGTGTAAGAGTAAAATTGTTACAATTACAAATGCGCAAAGAATATATGAATTATTGCTTTTAATTATTAATACTTTAACTGAAAGGTAAAAGGTACTTTACTCATACAGCATTACTCACTTCATTTGTTGTAAACCTTTGTTTAATCTATATTTAAACGGTACGCAGGAAGGAGGCAATTATATGATAGTACATATGGGCTGAAAATTGTATATCTATAAAGCATAGGCCATAATTTTACAATTTATTTATATATAATTGACAAAGCTTCTGAAAACTTCCCCAAATCTCTTTTCAACACATTTTTCTAATTATGAAAAAATCTTTTTTAATTAGCACCAAAAAGTACATGCTAGCAGTACTAATAAAATTAGACTCGCACACGAACGTACTATCGTACAAAAATTAACACTGTGTGCATTTTAAATCGTGCAAAAACAAAAGTTTATTGTGTGGGGACCCCGTTTAATTTTTAACTTTATTTTATTTTCATTATTTGTTGCTATGGCATTTATAGTATTACTCACTCTTTGAAAATTTCATGTGTCTATCTATTACTGTTCATGAGATACAGCCCGCTGACAGACAGACGGACAAAAGGACGGACGAACAGCAGAGGCGTAGTAATAGGTTCCCGTTGGCACTCTTTTGGGTAGAGAACCCTAAAAATTGTTTTCTTTGTCAGACAGGTGGCACCACACATCACAAACATTGGCAAAAAAAACATTTCTCAAACATTTGCCAAACAATTTATAGGCAATTGATAATTGTTTGATAACTATTTGTCAAATGTTTATCAAACATCTGATATGGTAAAAATGTGATAATGTTTTCCAAATGATAAGTTTTATTCGTGTATTCTCCGAGTGAAGTAATGTGCATTGCACCATCTTTCGTCGTACTTGCCTTAACGTTTGAGGAAAATTTTCGAAAAAGCAGATCGTGGAATAGAAAATTTTTAGGCAGGATCATGGTGGTCATGGTTTATTGACTGATAAATTAACGATTTTTTCCGTTTTCGAAATATCGTCTGAATCTAATATTTTTATTAATTTTATTATACTTATCTTGTCCCATTTCTCATTCATGGTTGAGATTAAAAAATTCAAAAATTGACTTTCACAGCTTTTGATAACTGACTAAAATAACTGTACAAACTTTAACAAATATCTAATATTTTCCATATCATTTGGATTTAATTGGAGCTTTTATAAACTTCTAATAATGGAAAAATTGGCGTTCTCACCCATCAAATATTCCACAAAAATTTGACAAATGTTTAACCGACGTTTAACAAATGTTAGCCAAATATTTGCCAAATACTTCCCAAACATTTGGGAATATTTGTTATGCATGAACGCGCTTTAAAGTAATAAACAAGAATTTAGCATGCTAAAGATAAACATACTCAAACACCAAGCCCAAGTATGTTATATCAGCCCCATTATGACAGGAAGGAGTTAGGGAAAGGAATGGGGGCATGATGAAAATGGCGGAGGTGCTGATGTACAAATGTCACTCTTAATTTTTCGCAGCTTGAAAGCCGGAGTAAAGATAGATGATGATGGACTGTTCCACATTCGCACAGTTCAAAGCGAATCAAGCATCACAGAATTTAACTCTGATTGCCAATGAGCTTGTATTCTCTCTATTGGACAATATCTATTGAAGCTAAGGCTGTGCGACTAGCACCGGCTCCGATGTAGGAGTTGTATTTCATTCTGGATCTTATATAGATCTTCTAAATGAGCGCTAGATTTGTCAGGTTGAACAATTTCTTACACCCTTTCAAAAATCCAAGACATTCCGATGCTTCTTTGACAAGAGAGAAGATCGGATTTGTTCAGCTAAACTTACTGTAAATATTAATGGCCAGAATTCTTGGTGTCATTGTATATATAATCAATGCTCCATCAAAACGTTAGCGGTTAACTTATGATTTTGTTTTAACTTTTTACATCTAAGATTAAACTATTAAAACTATGGCTGGAATTGACAGTAAGGAATAGATAATCAGTAATGAAAGGGAAGAGAGACCGAAAAATAACATAGCCCTGAGCCACATTAGCATTTATAAGTTGAGGTTCAGATGTAACAGCATCTAATACAACCCATACTAGGCGACCAGATAAAAGACTTTCAATCCATAATAAAAGAGGAGGGCATAGATCAAGTGCCATAAGTTCGCCTAAAAGAGCAGGATGCCATACACTATCAAAAGCCTTTGTGAAATATTTAGGGCAACGATTTTGGACTTATCAATATTATGAAGACTACGGTTCCAATGTTCGGTAAGAAAAGTGATTATCGATAACTTAATGGATCGCTACCCTGTCCTTTCTTTAGAATAGGCTGAACATGGGCTAGATTCCGAGCAGTTGGAAAGTTTTCGGTCGAGTAAGATAAGTAGAATAGCTTGCGCAGAGTTTTAGCTAAGGATAAGACGCAGCTATTAATTAACAGGGACGATGATAATCCATCAGACCTGCAGCTTTGGAGACTTTTATCCCCTTAAAGACCTTGACCACATAATAATAATAATAATATATATATTTCCTGGCAAACGATACTACAATATTAACAATCTTTTACATTTGCATCTATTGAACATACGGGCAATTCAAAGACTAACATTACAAATCAAAACTAATAATATTAAAAATAATAAAAATAAGTAAATAAACAATCTAGAATCAAGATTAACATTAAAAATCAAATTAAAATCCAAAACAAAATCAAAATTAAATGAAAAATTTAAAATTCAGATCAAAATTAAAAACAAAAGCAGATCAAAATTTAAATTAAAAGAAAAATTAAGATCAAAATTAAAATAAACAAATAAAAATTAAAAGCAAAATCAGAAATTCCAAAACAAAATGAAAATTCAAATTAAAGAAGAAAAGCAATAAAATTTAACAAATGCGTGCGTGTCGCAGACAAAAGAACTTTACTGAAGAAAATCAACAAGAACCCGTCTTATTGTTCCAAATGAATTTGCCCGTTGAACGTTTCTGTTTGGAATCTAAGTAATAAAAACTTACGTCCTCTGGTAGAGTTAAGAAACCGGACCAAGCTAGATAGCTTGTATATAAAAAATAAAACTGTCCGCTTCAGATACACTTCCAGCGGGCATGCAAGTAGACCAAACGGGACGTAGACATTAAATGCGACATTTAATTTTCTTGCGCAGCTTGAATACAACTTCGTAAAAACAAGGCAGCCATACGTGCTGAAGGACTAAAGTCTTTATTAAATGGCAACGCAATTGAGGCGACAGAAAACTAGCTGGTAGCCATATGCGACAAAGAGTTGCGTAGATTTTAGAAAGGCAGATCTGAATATGGTGGCAACATCTCATATTAGAATTAAGTATAATGCCCAAATTACGGAACTTAATCACGTACGGAATCACAACTCCATCCACAGTGACAGCTGGTAATTCCGAAGAATCCACCGAACCAGTTGAGAAAGCAATGCACTGAGACTTATTAGGATTTATCTCAAGATTATGTGCAAATGCCCACTTACTAATTTCGAGTAAATCGCTGTTGATCCACTCCACACAGTCTTCCATCAAAGCTATGGGGCGACTTAGATAAATTTGTACGTCATCGGCATAAATATGAATATTAACATCACAGGCGGCAAGTCGTTGATATATAGGATAAGAGTAGAGGATCAAGAATGGATCCCTGTGGAACTCCACTTGTTAATGGAAGAAAATGCGAAATTTTTTCTTCACTCAGGCACACACGCTGTAATCTATTGGACAGGAAGTTATTAATTAAAGGAGTCGCCCCATATGAAAAATGCTGTGACGTTTTCTCAGTAATTTCTTATGTTAAACGCTGTCAAATGCCTTCGAAAAATCAAGGAGAGCAAAATAGCAATTTCTCTGTTATCGAGTTATAACTAAATGTCAGTTGTCACCTTCAAGATGGCACTTTCACAACTAAGCCCAGGATGGAATCCGGACTGCCATTCACTTATGGGGTTATTCCTTAATATGAAACGTTGAACTTGTCAATACAGCAACTTTTCCAGCACTTTGGAAAGAAAACAGAGCAGGCTGATAGGCCTACAATCCTTAGGACGGACACATGTCACTTTTTTTTAAAATGGGATCTACATTAGAAGTCTTCCAAGACATAGAAAAGACTGACTTAGAGATAGAGGTATTAAATACATGCAGCAGCGGACAAATAATATTTGGAGCGATAATCTTAAAAAATTTGGGGGACATACCATCAGGACGTATAGCATTTGATTTGATGGCAAAAATAGCATTAAGTAGCTCAGTCCTATCCACACCATGAAAACTTAAATCTGTCATGTTATCATCAGATATGTTTGTCCAATATTGGTGTATATTGATCGTACGAATGTGTATTATCTCTTGTTTACATCACCACGGGAAATGCAAAACAGGTATTTGTGAAATGGGTGAAAGACGAGAATTTGGAGCGAAACTAGCTACCGAAATATTTGCTTTATCCAGCGTGTCAACAACCACTTTACCATTGCTAAGTAGTGAAGGAACAGGTGAAATTATTCCTAATGGTTTGGACGAGAGAACATGTTACCTTCAACTTTTTTCAGATACATACGCCCTTGTTAGGATTGCATATTAGTTCAATAAAGAAGGATAGGTTGGATGCCATCTCAAATTATAGGTGACTAAGATAATCGGATCATATTGCTATAAAACAAAGTAAGAAAAACACAGGGACTAGGCACTTAAAAGTGTGTGAGGGCGTTCACATTTGTGTTCCTCATTTATTTTAAAAATTTCACTTTATATTGGGGTTCCCACCATCTTCTTCCCCAACTATCCTTTCTCTTTCGAAAGAGAAGAAATGTAAATATTAAAAAAAAATAGTGGAAATTTCTAATTTAATTTCATCTTTCTGATGGAATCCTTCAAGCGGGAAGTAAAACAAAAGTGTAACAAAGGTCAAATGGATATTCGGAAAATTATATTAGTATTCTCCTGTAAACACTGACCAAGCTGAGAAGAAATCTGAAATCAAGAACGAATGGTATACGCTTTTGAGGACATTGGAGACGAAGACGGTGAACGTTACTAAAGGTGACCCTTCTGACTTGAAGGGTATAATCAGTACAGTGAGAGTGGAAAATGAAAAATCGTTCTCCGATTCTACAGTGTTGCCTTCTTCTTCCTATATTCCTATATATGTATGGGGTCTGGTGTTTTCTGCTGACAAGAACCATAATCAGTAAATTTCTTCTTAGAGATAGTGACCGAGCTTTCTGAGACACCTTAGACATTCATTGCTGGAGGTATGGCCCACTATGCTAGTTTTAAAGCTCTACCTAGAACATCACAAGAAAAAATTCTAATTTTCTCGTAAACCACGTTTTCTATTCAGATTTAATTACTTCATTTCACTCACGAATTGTACTAGATATTCATTTACATTTTCTAATTTCCAAAAACCAACGTATGCATAAATTAGAAAGGGTCTTACAAGTCGTCTATTCCAACGTTAATTAAATATGCTTCGCTGAAACTGTATTTTTATTATTATTAAGCATTTTCCAGGACCAAAGTGATAGTGCTATTGTACGTAAACTGACACTATTTACACTGGGCTCGTACAATGCATTAACTTTTTCCGTGAAATTGGCACATCTTATCCGTTATTTTTTATTTTTTTATTTTTTTTTAGATATCTTCACATGCCTTGTTCATTATTCTATATTTTACACACCATTGTACAAATTGTCACACAAAATTCATCCTTCACTTGTTGTTTGAGCGAGAGGGTCTTCTTTGAACGATCTATCAAAGGTGTATGACTTAAATACTTTAGAAGTAACTTAGCTTCCATTCTGCTTCCCTAAGTAATCTCAGAATAAATCTGAGCTGTTCACTTTGCAGATCCTCAGATTTAAAAAGAAGTAGCTAGCTAATTGCAAATCTCTTTTATTCATCAAAGCGAGGCACTCGAAACGTACGAGTTTTGGACGGATTCGATTTCCTCCGAATCCGTATACAGCTCCTGCAAAAATTGTTCGCCGTTATTCCTCGTTTACTAGTATGGTCTCTTATATGACCCCTTCTAGATTCCTGGTGTCAGTTCCACTGCCATTAAGGAGTTATATAAATCATATATCAAAAATTAAGGCAATTTTTTGTACATAGATAGATAGGCTTATTTCAAAATAAAACTATAAAAAAAGTGCTTAAACTAAATAATACCTACTATTTTTTATACTATTATTAACAAAAATTTTTTTCCTTCGGTGCTGGTACATTTTTTTATGAAAAATATTAAGTTTCATTTAGCATTGCAATGAGACAAAAATGATTTTTTGAAAATGACGTTTCAGCATAAAATCGCAAAATTGCTAACTCCCTAGCTTAAGGGAGGGGACGTGGGAGGGGGAAACCAAAAAATATGGATGAGCTATTTTGGTAATCCATACAAACTCTGAAAGTTTCATGCAAATCGGAAATGGTCATATCTAAGTGCGAGATACCGGTGCATAGAGGAAAAACTTTCATTAAGCGTGCGTCTGTGAAAGTTTTAATGGCTGCCTGACTGTCAGTATATATGTAGATGTGCTGTATGGACTCTCTGCACAGGACACTGAATTTGTCGGAAAGTGTAAAAAAATCGTGCCACTACCAGTCTCTGAAGTATACTCCCGCTCCCTTGTCCGTATGCCTATTGGAACCATTCGTTAAAATAGAAATGTCGGATGTTATCTCCTTCCCTTCCCAGTCAATACTAATGGACATCATTATATTGACACCCTCACAAAAAGTTAGGAAAGGTATTTGGTAGTCTGTTTCTGTTTGTCTGTTTCACTGCAGTCTACCTTCTGAAGTACATTGGAGTTTTGGGCACCCCTCTTCATTCACCAACCCCCGCTCTTAGCCTGACAGCGCTGATTGCCGATTCAGTCTTGCAGATCTAGGTTACATTTTCTTGTCAGTACCGTCCACCAGACCGTTAACTATCCCTATGTACCACCCTGAGTGTTAATCCCGAATTACCAACAAAAAACCAAATCCCTAGTACGAGTACGAGGTTCACATGACGGTCTTGCATTATTAGTTTTTCTACAGCATTAATGTTTGGTTGCACAACAATCGATTTTGGACGACCTTTACGAAATTCGTCGGTCAGCGAACAGCGGCCACCATTGAATTCGTTAACCCTTGTGTACACACCCGGCTACCCGGGTAGCCATTTTCCCTGTAAAAACTGTTAGTAGAAATATACTAGCTCGAGGATCCATGCCATCCCAAAGTTACTTGGGATATGTCGATCTATGCAAAAAACTTTTATAAATAATTTATAATCTTTTGGCTTTTTGAATTCAAACTTTTTTATCCGTAGTTAACACACCCAGGCTACCGGGGTATCCAGAGATATTATATGAGAAACTTTATCACGTGTGTATCCGCTACATATGAGCTTGCTACAGGTGCATCAGGATTTTCTGGTGGCATCACGTCGTCTTTTTGGGCTGGTCGTTAGACAGACATAACATTTGCCTGTCTGTGCGGTACGTCCACTACTGTCTCGAGAAGTTCTTGTGACCGATTCTTCACATAGTTGCCGCAGAATTGGCCTTCCTAACATACATCCAATTCCAGTTCTGCTAACGAAGTTTCTTGTAATATTTACATTTGTAGACCGCGTCGTAATATATTGAAACGCCAGTTGTCTTGTAACAAAATCCGGTGTTGTTATGTCCGATTTGAGCCAGCAGGATGATTTTCCGAATAAATTTTGTAAGCAGCCAGAAATGCAATGTCAAGAATATTATAAAAAAGCCACAGGCCATCTCTGTGTCCGCCTTTTAGTAGAATAGTGTCCAAGCAATTTATCCATGTTATCTACTCCACTTTTCGTGCTGTTGTAATAATGTATTACTTCCGGTTTTCTTTTATTTCCGGACACATTATCGACATAGTAGAGTGTCGACAACATGATAACACTTTTGTTCTTTTTCGGAACGTAGTGATGTTATCATCGCTGTTGTCAGATACAATGTTCCTTCCGCTTCCTTTAAATCTCATACACAAATTTTTCACCACACGCTCTCCTTGATTTACTTCTCTGCCTGATAACTGCTTCCCTGTATATATTTGACCAGTAATTGTGTATGAATTTGAAGCATCGCAAACCCACCAAACTTTTATGCCATATTTTGCAGGCTTAGATGGCATGTATTGTGTAAATCGTGTTCTGCATCTGGAAAGAGTTGCTCATCAACAACAACACATTCTGATGGCACGTAATGGGAACGCAAGTTGTTGTTCAAGTGGGAAAATCTTTCTGATATAGCGGCCGCTTTATTATTTTCCAGACGAAATCCTCCGGTTGCAGGATTATCGAATCGTAAGAAACGTGTTATTGAACAAAAACACGCCACTCACATACTCGCGCGATACAAAGGATAGGCTGTTGTTTTCCATAGCTCCCTTATATGCGCGTCATTAGAATGACGTACACCTGCAGTTATAAGAATCCCTAAATAGGAATCAAATTTTTCTGCAGTTACAATTTTCCAAAGTTTTGGTGGCATTTCTGGATGTTCACTATTGATTGTGCTGATCATAAGCGCTGTTAGCCTTCCTATTCGTCTCCTTTATAATTATGTTGCACATTACATCATAAAAAATACATTTGAAGGTGTCCAAAGCAGACAAGAGGGTCGTTGAGCGAATTGGATCTGATCTTTGTCGAAGAATATTATGGCTTAAAGTTCGGACGTTGGTAGGGTTTGGGCGCCATATAGTGCCATCTCTACCACGTAAAACGTTATCCTGATTGCTCGACCCTTCCGTGGCATTTTGATTAGATTCTTCATCGCTGTCTTCACTATCTTCGTGGGCCATTTCGATTTGAATGCAATCATCTTGATGAACGAACTTCTTCAACACCCGAATCTTCCTCGTTCATTTCCTGCACAGCTGATGGCAGCCACTCTTCATCTGAATCATCATCGACATAATTCAATACCTCCTCTTCATCATCAGATTCTACTAAACTTCTTAAATATTCATGTTGTTGCCAGTAATTAACTCTATTAGGTAAAAATTCTACATTAATATTAAATAAAGTTTCATAAATATAGTGTATATGTACATTACCGGTTAAACTCGGCAGCAGAAATTTCTAGTCGTTTGTCCATTTTCGTTATAAATAACCACGTAATCAAGGAAAAATCAATTGGCAGCTATCTTAATTTTAAAAGAAATAACATGCGACTAGAAATGTCTGGGCTATCTTCATACCTTATATAGTACGCCAGACTCCGCCTTGTGAGAATTTATACTAAATTTCTCCTATTTAATCTTAAATAAATTTTATTATGGTACATATTACTACGGTACTTTCAATTACAGTACATACAATTACGGTAGATACTTCTAATTACCGCAGTTGAAACTACTGAAAACCAAAATTCCAGAATTCGTTACTCTTAATTAAATTTTATTACGGTTGATTTTTTATGCCACTAAGATAATCCACATCCACATGTCGGCTAGATTATATACTTCTACTGGAAATTTCCTATGAATTCTTACATCGCTCATACAAATTATACCTTGCTACTGGGGTAGCCGGGTATGCAGGAGTGTAATTTTTTTTTGGGTGTGTACACAATAGTTAAACCAGCGTTTCACAGTGGCGAAGGATGGGGCTTCATCTCCAAAAGTGGAAGTAAGTTGATCGATGCACTCTTGTCTTGATAATCCACGTCAAAAATCATAATAAATCATCGCTCGAACATGTTCTAGTGTTAATTCCATTTTTTTTTACTAAGTTCAATTAAAAGAAAAGAAAAAGTTAATTGTTAGTCAAAAGGTTCTGAGAACGTTTATGGTAAAAAATTTCAAACTTTATTAATAGGACAATGGTTTGCATCGGCAAACACTAGTCTTATCACGGCTCAAAATATAAATAGTGACCTACGTAGTAGGTTGCCCTTTAAAAGTAGCAATGTGTTCAATTTAATGTAGTTAAAAATACATATACCTATGTATCGCCAAAACCAACTACTGTTATACAACGTAGTGTTCGGTTTACCAGGATGAATTTCTAGTATCACATGTTTCAGTAATACTGTTTAAATTTGAAGGACCCTGTCTGTAGCCCTTCTATCGAGCTGTTGTTATTTAACTACTTTCATGATAGAAAAAAAACTCTACAACTAACTCAACTATCATAAAAAAACAAAATGCTGCAATTGTTAGGATATGTTCCATTCAATTTTTGTTGCATTTATATATAGATATTTTAAGGTACCATATATAACAATATTATATATGTATATAGGATAGCATTATACAATGTCACGTTTGTTATCGTGTTATCGGTCTTCATGGAAAATTCTATGGAAGAGTGACACCTGATGATCTTATCACAATCAATTTGGTCATAAATATAGTTTCTCCCCAGATCTACAGATATGCTGTTGATTTGGATTTGTCTTGTTGCTGATAATTACACATGATTCCGGATTAATTTCACTTCGCTGCTTTTTACTAAAAGTTGTAATACCTAAATCTCATCGGCAATCGTTCGTCACTCACCAAAATCAGTCAAACTAAGATTATTACACTTCATATATTCCATAGACAAAACAATATTTCGGTCGCACAAAATTACTTTGATTTCTATCTAAACCGACAGAGTTCAATGAAGCTTTGTTCAATGTTTGGCAATGCCCCACAATAGATTTATTTGCAAGCAAATACATTGCATACCTATATGAAAGTACAAAAATTTGTTATCATCGAAATTGTCTCAGGTGAATTGTAAAGAACTCAAGTTCACGACCGCAATTCTTGAGAATCATATTTCATGCATTGGTTGAGAAAGCGTCGCGTGAAAAGAGTTCAGTGGATTTGTATTTATAATTTTACATTGATTTTTCATGCTAATCAAAATTTTGTTATAAATTTGAGAATTTAATTAGAATAAAGGGAGTTATATTTTTTAACTAGGAGAAGTGGTTTGATTTTAAATTGTTTATCTACGTCCAGAGCATAGGTTTGTACCTAGGCACTAATCATTCACCTTTTGTGTACTTGTTTTTTAGTTGGACACTTATCTTCTACCTGTGTACTTGTTTTTTACTTGAGCACACGCGTTGTGAAAACCAAGTGAAAACCATAATAACGAATGCTTCTGTACCTCTAAAATTGAATAAACTTCAGTTTTATGCTCTAGATGAAGTCATGCGGTGCATTAGTTTATTCATACATACATACATACTTTTGTATGCAACGCGTACAAATAAAAATTATGCAAATAAATTGCGCTTCACATGCATAAAGAAATAAGGTCGTATTGGTAAAATCGTCCAATTCATTCGTAGTACTGATTTTCACTTAAGACATTTTTGACAAGGCATTGAACTAGACAGGTCTGCACAAATGTTTTTGTAATAATTCGAAAATCTATGAAATTGGGCAATTCCTTCGAAGAATTGCCGACCAAAAATTCCCAGATTTGTAGATTTTTCACGTATACTGGGAAAGTGTTGTTTTCAATATGCTGAAGAGTTTTTCGGAATGTAAAAACCTATGAAATTTCTTTTAACTATTTCTACTCTCCGACGAAGAGTTCTAGAAAAACAAATTTTGAATATTGCAGAATATTGGATAATTTACGAGATTTGCATTTTTGTGGTATCGCCGAAATTGGTCTTATACTTAGACCAATTATAAGATACGTATTTCCCAATTATGACTAATTCGTGCCAATCGATTGCCGCAATGTAAATGCCGGGTTATAAGATTTCGTTAAATTTTGTATAATTTTTGCACTTGTATATGTATTGGTTGTTGTTGGCTCTGGGGCTCATTTTATTTCATTACATAAAATCCTAACTTTTGAAACTTATCTGAATTTCGAAATGATGCCGTAAAGATTTGATTTTTTTCTTTTCAAACAAATAGAAAACAGCGAATTGTCCTTCACGTGTACCTAATTTACTTACATAAGTGTGGTAATTAATGACATATGTGGATGTCAGGTGTCATAGGTTAAGTTTAGGATATAAAACTATCCTGAAAGGGGAATTCCCACTTTTCATACAACTTTAGGTCCGACTTCAACAGACATAAGAGATGCTTTAAACGGTGGATTATGATACTCTGAATATTCTTTATTAACAATATTTATTTCTATCTAGCGGGAGAAGGCTTTGGCGATCGGATGGACCTTGAGTGACTCTCTTGGGTGAAAAGGTGGACTTTTTAACTTGTGATTGCGCGGAATTAGTGAATCGTAGAAAATGTCTTCCTATGAGAAAAATGTTCAAAACAGAGCACTAATGGCCATGGAAGAAAGAAGTGCAAAAATATATTCGAAATGTAGTAGGTGGGGTGTATGTGACCCAAGTGCATGAAAATGGGGTTTCAGGCAGCAAAACTGTCCCGAGAAAGGTTTTTGAATCAAGAAAAATATACACTACCCGATAGTATTCGGTAAGACCTTTAATCCGATATGAAACATGTGGTATTGGAACCAGCCCTCCCTGCTGGGGCTCCTTTGCTGCTCTGCCCTAAAAGAACGCAAAGAAAAAATTTCTGCTATGAATTGTAGCTAGTAATGAGGTGAGGCAAACAGTGAAACCCGTTTACCGATCGGATATAGCCCTACCGAGTTAGCGCCGATCTAACGTGCACCTAGTCTAGTACCTTAGTTCGAATAAAAAATTAGGAAATATTAAAAACGTGAGTATTGGGTTAGCTATAACAAGCTATTTAAACCTCCGGGTATAGGAGTGTAGGTACTCAAACTTGCCCTCAAAACGTAAGTAATTCAGTTCTGTACTAGATATTCTAAAATGTACTAGTTTAAATTTTGACCCCCGCACCCCAGCTTTCCCCCGCTAGATAGATATAAACATTGTTAATAAAAAATGTTCAGAGCATCATAGTGCATTATTTAAGATATCTGTCATGTCTGTTGATGTCGGACTTAAAATGGGAATTCCCCTTTGTTTAGATAATGTATTAAATACTAATACTGTGAAACCAAATTGATGGATAAAAGCATTTTAATTTAGAACAACGTTTTACATATGTAATTGCGCATAATTAAGGCTGTCAACTAGCAAAAACAGCCTGGTCGCAGTATGCTGCACAAAGCTACCTACAGAGTCTACATGGCCGCTGATGGAGGCCAACTTTAGGCTTCACTTCGGCTTCAACGCTGCTTTATACAGAAGTTTCAAATGCCTTTTTGAAATTTTAAACTTGGAATTGGATCAGGTCGTTTAAATAAACGCAAACATTTCGGAAGACAGTTTGATTTCGAGTTTGGAAGATGTTCAAACGAAAGCATATAACAACAAGCATGAAACCAAGGGTTGTGCACTGATCATTAGACCCATGCTTAGATATGCCTCCTGTGTATGGTGGCAGAGGACGCTTGTGGAGACTGCGATCCAAAAGCTGACGGACCTGCAATGGCTTGCGTCCTGGGGAATTACGGGCTGCAAGCGATCTACGGCTACTGCTGCCCTTGAGGTCCAACTTAATCTGCCACCCCTGTATCTTGTCATTCAGGCAGATGCCAAAAGGGCTGTGTGCAGATTGCGCCCATGGGGATGTTGGGAGGATGGCTGGACTGGCTCTACTCATTGTTCTGTGGCGTATGGGCTGTACAAGGAAAATCCTCTGGCCAGTATGCTACTTGATGCGATGGTACCTAAGTTTCGTTTCGGGCGTCGTTTCTCTGTGAGCTTTGTTGTAAGGGAATCGTGGACTGAGGGAAGTGCCTCATCGAGCTTTCCTCGGTCCGCTCTAAAAATTTTCATCAACGGCTCTCTCACTAATCAAGGAGCGGGGGCGGATGCCTACTTTCCTGAGCCTGATATTGGGAGGGAGTACTCACTTGGTAGACACACCACTGTCTTCCAGGCTGCAGTCTTCGCCATATCAATGGCAGCGAAGTTAGCCCTTGATACGCAAATCAAGGGGAAGGACATTGCTATCCTTTCGGATAGTCAGGCAGCCTTGATGGCTCTGAGTGGCCCTCGGATAACATCTAAGTTACTGGAGGATTGCTGGTCGTCTGTGGATAAGTTGTGTAACCACAACAAGGTATCCCTCCTGTGGGTTCTTGGTCACATGGGGATCATGATGAATGAAAGGGCTGACCTTCTAGCTAGGGCCGGCTCTGATTCTCCGTTTCTCGGACCGGAACCTGCCATAGATGTTGCCCCCTCGAGTACCGGGTCTCTCATCAAAGCGGATGTTCATAGAAAGCATCAGCAGAGATGGGCGAACCTGAGTACTTGCAGGTATACAAAACTGTTTCTTGATGGGCCTAATGGGAATATCTCCGATTTTCTCATAGGGCTCAGAAGGAAACAATGTAGATTTGTGGTTAGCATCAGCAGCAGCCACAGCTCACTTCACGCTCCTCTAACAAGGATGGGAGCGGTTGACAGCCCTGAGTGTCTGTCCTGCATGGATGGAGAGCTAGAAACAACCGAACACTATTTGTGTGCGCGTCCGGCCTTCGCCCGGTACAGGCTGGATACTCTTGGGTCTGCCCTTCTATCTGTGGATGAGCTGAAAACCCTGCCTCACCAAGACCTGATGCGCTTCATTAGAGGAGAGGAAGGTTTTGGTGAATGGCCTTCTAGCAGAACAGCACAATGGGCCGCTATGGCCTTCATGCTTGGGATAGGGTCTCCTGTCAGCCTGCCTTAAAAAACAAAAAAACAAAAAACAAAAATTCCAACAGGATAATGCAGCAAGTAGTCATATGGCCTGGAAAACTAAGCCCTGATTTCAAGAACACAATATCAAAGTTTTCAACAACTGACTACATCAAAGTCCTATCGAAAATGTTTAGAGCCACATCGATAGCAAAATTCACTAAACTCCTGTTCGTAATATCCACGAACATTGGACAGCAGTCGAAAAGGCTTGGAGCGGAATTCCATCCAATTTGATTGAAAATGTAATATCGTCTGTTCCAAGAAGGCTGGAGGACGTAATAAAAAATAAAGAAGGAAATATAAAAATTAATTCTTCTTTTAATTAAAAATTCTATGATGTTTGATCAAAAGTATATAAGTCCAAAAATGTGCTTTCCCGTTACGTACCTACGTTTGAAGTTGTGAAAGTTCTCCCATTTGTATGGAGCTATGCATTTTGGACACATCATTTTAATCACTTTGAAGGGAGATGCAGTTATGTACTTAGTACAGAACGATTGAGAATTTTTTTCAAATGGTTTGATACGCTAAAAATCCCATTTTTGGAGTTATATACTTTTGACTAAACATCATAGAATTTTAAGTGACCAATTCCTGTATATTAAACCTAAGTGCCATTTATAACCGTAATAAAACAGTAGTGTACCTTTGCGAAAGGATATTATTAAAGAAGTTTTTTTTCTATTTATTAGTTAAATAAACAAATTGGATATGAAACAATATGTTAAAATCAAGTGAAGTTTATAAGATAAGTTGTGGGATAATCCGTATATATTTTGGAGAGCATATTATTTCATTTTTCATTTTTTCATTTCATTTATTCATTGATAGGTGGCATTGTACAAAAAGATACAAAATCTTATGTTAGTACAAGATTAATATGGAGGTACATTATCCAATAACTAATATTAAAAGTAAACTAGACTAATAACAAATCAAATAATTAGAACTAAAACATACAAAGGGAAAGAGAAAAAAAAGAAAAAAAAAAGAGATGAACCTTATACTTATTTCCAATGCAAGACCAATACTAAACTGACTTCAAGTGCTCGAAAACTTTGCACTTAAAATTACCAAACGTGCCCGACTCAAACAACAATCTCAAGTTTATTGGCAGAGAATTCCAAATATTAATGGACTGGATGAAGAACTGACGCCTAGATGTTAGACAATTATGCCTAGGTACTATTAAAGTAATAACTCGACTTGATCTCGCAATCTGAAGCATATCACATAGGTACCTGGGGTTCCGAGCCTTAAGAAACCTAGCCAAAAATATAACAGCGCGATACCTGAAATAGATCGTATTAATTCTGCGAAATTAAATAAACCTACTTCTGGCTTAGCAAAACATTTAATTGACACTGTCACGGACGGGTATTATATAAAATACGAAATTTACGAAATTAAACTAAACAAAGTTGATGTCTGCATGTTGCCGAACGATCAGATAGATTTTATTAGTAAAAGTTCATTTCTTGATTCCATGAAATTCTAATTGTGTTTGTGACTTTGTGACTACATACATTAGCTAGTTACACTTTTTACCGTAGTTTCAATATTCAGCTGATGCTTTTGTTTTAAAGTTTGCACTTGATTAGTTTTGGTAGTAGCTCTGAGAATGCTCTAGGAATAGGAAATGCATCAGCATTGCTTGTGGTATCCAACTAATAACATAAAAAAGAAATTTTGTGGAACTAGAAACAAGTGTTTTATTTGAAAAATGTTATGAAACCAATTCCACCAAGTTATATCTAAAAAATCAATCAATTATGTCAATAACCAACATTTTCATGGGTGCCTATTAACAGGGTACGTGTGTAGTCCTTGGTTTTTTATATGAAAACCTAAAGAAAATAATATTTTCGGACATAATATCATGCTAGATATGTGGAACGAAATTAAATATCTGGCCGCTATGGCAATATAATTATAAAGCAGCACCCATCCTTGAAATGTGGAAGATGCTGAATTCAAATTTGACTGTTTATTTTCCGGGACACGAACCAAATTTAAACAATACATTCCATCTAAAAAACTACTCAAATCTAGAATAAAGGTATGGTGGGTGGATATGTTTTTTTTTATGATGATACCAAAGCTCAGGGGGTGCCCTATGACGCTGTTGTACAGATTTGGCTGGAAAGGAAGAAGAGGTAGGAAATTGGGAACTATTAGGTTAAGTGAAAGTGCTGGTGGTATGTACATTGAGTTTGAATTTTTGGGGCCCATAGCTATTGGGGGAAAACAGATGATGGTAAACTATTCCACATTCATATTGTCCTGCTTATGAAGTATTCGCAGAATTTCACGGTACGGCCAAATTTGACTTCGAGGGTGTTAGGTTGAGCTCGGGTTACAGTTCGTGTGGTGCTCATGGGAAGAATTCTACAAGGGATCAGGTTAGAAGTTTCGTCAGAGCCATGACTATAGAAGTAGCGATAAAAGGGAGACAGACATCCGACATTACGTCGGTGCTCTAGGGAATCAATACATGCTGTTGATATGTCATCGTTAATAAGCCGAAAGGCTTTTTTTGGACTTTGTCTAACGCGGACAACGAAGTACGTCTAGCCTCTGCCCAAATATGGGAATTATATTGTAATCTAGGCGTGCTATGAGACTTGCAGATTTGCGCCAAGTCTGATAGAGTAAAATATTTCTTGCATCTTTGCAAAACTATGAATAAGATTGAAAGTGAGAGCTAGCAGATCATTAATAAAAATGAGAAAGAGAGTAGGAGAGAGCTTAGAGCTTTTCGGTACACGGACATGAATTAAAAAATGGTCCGAAGTAACTCCGTCCAATATAACTTGAATTGAACGGCGGTAGAGAAAACTTTCAAATCATTTTAAGAAAAGACGGTCTAAACCTTATGCCTGAAGTTTAGCTAAAAGAGCAGGATGCTAGACTCTATCGAGGGTCTTCGAGATATTTAATGTTATTACTTCAGATTCACCAAAATTATGGAGATATTGATTCCAACGCTTGTTAAAGAATGTTAGTAAATCTCTAGTAGAGCGACCAGCACGAAAGCCGTATTGGCGTATTTCTATGCAGAGAATTTCTATCGACTGACTGGTCAAGGAAAATTGTTGGCTGCACTGTATAAAGGTTCTGTACGAAGCATATTGTTGCAGTTTTTCCATTTGTTCTGATTTAAATAAGGTTACCTGACCACCTGGCCGAGCGATCTCCAATGTGAGGAGGTAACGGTTTGTGTGATTTCAAATGAACCTTAGTCATTTGTGAGCCATCCAGCCGAATACGAACACCTCTGCCAACAATCACAGTCGGGAAAGACAGGATCTTTCAGGATAACGCCAGCAACAGTAGTTAAGGTCCTAGATATAGGCTTCTGCTGTTTAGGGGACTCCTTAGAAGCTCTACTAGAATTATCCGCTCGACAATAAAACAACACTTTTGCCGGACAATTTCCCAATTTTTATTTTTGTCTGTTTTTTATTATTTATTTTCATGGATTTTTATTTTACTTTTAAATCCTACTAGGCCGAGCGCGAACTTCTGACAGACCGACCGCCTAACAAACTTATTCCTCGTCTTCCTCTTTTCCTAAACCTACTTAGCGACATCAATTTCCACAAGTATAATTTAGTTAATATTTGCTTAAATGAATTCCAATTATTTCTTATTTCTAATACAGTTTTTATTTTCTTTTAGTTTTTTCCATTTGTCAAAATAAATTTCAATTATTTTTATTTCAAATACAGTCTTCATACCTGTCAAAACTTGCTTTTAGTTCTAATTTGCCATACCTGTCAAACTTTGCATTTAATTTTAATATTTCTCCAAAGATTTCATTTAATGTGAATTTTCTCCAGCTGTCAAATGTTTTGCTTAATTTTATCGGGCAATTCATTTAATGTTAATTTACTACATCTGTCAAACGTTTTGTTTCATTTAAATATTTGTCAAAACATTTCAGCAATAGACTTTCGGGTTAGGAACATCCGTTATCCATTTAGGATATGTCACAATAGTTCATTTCTGAGATTATTGTGTTTCCCTGTCTAGGCACGAGTCCAAAACTATGCTGGAGCTTCGTGCTGCTACGTGTGGTTTGCCCTTTATTCGCGTGGTTTATTTGAAACCACTAGGTGTCGCGCGGAATTATAGAAATTGCTTTGAGTTAAATGTCTACCTCTTACAGCTGACTGAAATGTCAAGGATTTGGTTCGGTTTCTTGTTTTGTGATAATCGTCACATTTTCTTAGAATCTTTGGGATGGCGAGGTAAGAAATCCTGTAACAATATCAATAGATAATTTTTTACCACGATCCAAACATTTATTATTTTAGACCCTATAAAAGTTACATACTGGAATTTCATGACATACGTGCCGAGAAAAATGAAGTCGGTCATATTTCTATCTATCATGACACTGTAACAGCTTGGTCGAAGAAAAAATCAGATATGATACAGTTTTATAATAAAATTAATTTGGCCTAAAGATGGGAAACACAATTGCACCGTTTCGATCCGATACGTACAAATGTCAAATTTGCTTATATGAGACGTACGTGTAATTGGACACATTCGCCGAAATGGATCGAAACGGAGAAGTTGAGCAAATTTCAACTTTTGCGGATGACATAACCTAGAAAAATTACCTGTACAATGTTTGTGTATAACTCAAGATGGTTAAAGGAGCTTTTATTGAGGAAATTAAAAAATATGAAGAGCTTTATGACAAAGGCACCAAATTTTACATGGATGTAAAAAGAAAAGGCAAAATCTGGAAAAATTTCAATGAGAAATTTAAAACTGATGGTAAGTTTGAACGGAACAATTGTGCTCATGCACGTAACGGATCGAATTGAATCGGAACGGCGGAATTGTGTTGGGCACTTAAGTGTGATGGACCAATTATAAGGACGTACAAGTGGATGCTCGCTTTTTTCTTTAGCAATTTGCATATTGCTTAAAAATAGAACAAATCAGAGACGATATTTCCTACACCAATTAGCGTACATGTACAACAAGGCGAGGCGAGGTGAAGATACATCACGCACTGCCACAGCGTTGTTATGACCACTGTCATAGTATAGCATGCAATCATTTAATTTCTTAAAACTTGATATAGACTCGCCTAGCCTCGACTTGTCTCGCCTCGTTGTGCACCTATACTTAGGTGAAGGAGATATTCATTCCTACAATCTAGGAGAGGCTCCATAATATGCAAGTAATGAGCATTTTAACATCAGATCAGGAATAGAGAGAATCTTGAAAGAGCCAGTGATTAGTGATAATCCCAAAACTCCAGATTGAAGTTTCGCTTCGATACAACGTGCCCAAAAAGAGTTAGAAAGAATTGTTAGGTAATGCTAAATTTGCCAAACAGCTGCCAATAGAAGGCGCAAAATAACTTAAAATGGTTTGTCTTAAATGCCAAAATTTAGTATTAGATGAACACCTAAAAAATACATGCGAGTGCGATGAAAGTAATAATTTATTTTATATTACCATAAACTTTTGATTTAAAAAATATATAGGCATACTTTTATATGTAACATATTTTGATGTGTTGTATTAATTTCAACCAAACTTATTATAAAGAAGGACTAAAGGTAGATTTGATATAAGACAAATTTTTACGACACCCGCTAGATGAATTCCCGCGTATGTAATTTCATATGGTCAACCCTTTGTGAAAGTTTGACTGTTAAAGTGGTTTTCCGGGGCAGTGGTATATTGAATATACCACTAATTCTAAGATTTTTCCTTGCTACAAAGATTGATGGTATATTCTAAATTCCACGTAATAATGTTGTTTCCATTGCTTTCTTTGAAGTAACAAAAAATTGTGTGCGTAGGTGCATTTATACCACTTCTCTGAATAGTTTAAATGAGCTGGATTTAAGCCGCAGTAGGCGCATAACGGCTTTTTAAATTTTCTTTAAATAAATGCAGAACAGTGATTTATTTTGACTTCAGACAGGTATGCAATGAATATGCACACAGTTTAGTAAGGAATTTTGTGAGAATCAGTTTGTATGTACGTTTTTGTGAGAAAGTAAAGTACGTGGTATAGATTTTATACCACTGTTGATGATTTTGAATTTGTTGACATTCCCTCTGATACTGAATCAGAGGACTTGCCTAATTATAGTAGTGAGTCAGAAGGAGCCGAAATACAGACACTTCTTGATTTATGTGTTGAAAATGAGAATTCTTCACCGGAAAATAATATAACAACTTCGACGGCATACGTAAGTTAAATTGATTAAAAATGGTGTTATAAAATTATTAGATCATCAATCTAACAGGTTTCAAGAAACGAATTTGACAGCGACGATAAAATCCCAATTTCTGAATTGCACCAATTGTGGAGTCAAGAGTATGTTCGTGCACTCCTTTGGGCAAAGTATTTTGCTGTCGCATCCCCAACACCATTTTTAGGAAGCATTCAGGAAACATCAACAATCTCCCATTGCACAATCCTCTAAGCATTTTCAAGCAATTTTTAACTCCAGAAATAATGGTTTATTAAACTAATTTATATGCAAAACAATCAGAAAAGTTTTATATTCCAACTACATCAGCAGAAATTCAAGTATTTATTGAAATTAACGCAGGCCAGCTATCGCGCGGCTATTGGTTTTCTCGTCCGGAACTACATGACGAATTTATTTCGAAGTTATTACCAGTAAAAAGATTTAGTTGGTTTCTAAGTCATATGTATTTGAACGATACCTCTGTAATGCGTGAAAGATGGTCAGCGCATTTTAATAAGCTTTATGAAGTTCAGACCTTTTTGGATATGTTTCTGGAAAGATTTCACGATAACTTTGTTCCTGGAGAATATATTGTTGCAGTTTATGAGTCCATGATTAAATTCAAAGGTCGTTGCACACTAAAACAATATATGCCAAGAAGACCCATAAAAAGAGGGTAAAAAGTTTGGATGCTGTACGACAAGAGTGGTTATATATGCAGTTTCCAAATATATTCAGAGGTGATGTAGTACAGAAGAATCTCGGGGAACATTTTTTCTTAAATTTGTCTTCAGAGTTTTTTGGTAAGAATCACAAACTCTTCTTTGACAACTACTTTACATTATACAATCTGTTGGTTGAACTGAAAAGAAAGGTTATTTATGCCTGCGGAACTGTTCAAGCAAATCGAAGATACATGCACAGGGATACAAAAGCTAATAAAAAATTGGCTAGAAGTGATTTTGATTGGAGAACTAGTGACACTGGACTTCTATTTCTGAAATGGATAGATAATAAAGCAGTTACATTACTGTCAAATTTGCATGATCCGGAGCATGTAACTGAAGTTCATAGAAGGACATGTGATGGATCTTCTCAGTTAATTTGTTCCCCGCAGGTATTTCAAGATTACAACAGACATATGAACAACATTGACAAATTTGACCAGATATTTGGATAGAAAAAACAGCAAATGGTGGCTCAGACTTTTTTACAACAATCTTGACGTCACTGTCGTAAATTCATATATCTTAGCAACATTTCTATGATATAACGAACCTCTAAAAAATTATAAACTGGACATAATCGCGACTCTAACAAACATACATATTTCTCAACGTAACAAAGGACCCAAAACATGAAAACAAGTGCAAATAAAGAAAAATAAACCATATATAAACCCAGCTATACTTGCAGCATCACAACATCTGCCAACATCTGCCTTACGACGCTGTGCTCACTGTAGTAACAAAGACCATCAACGACGTACAAAGTGGAAGTGTTCTACATGTAATGTGCCACTATTTTTTTATGGTTATTTTATATCTAACTGAGCAATATAAAATCTACATAAAGTTATATTTTGAACAATTTTGGTTTCTTTTATATTTTTCCCCAGAAAGAGTTAAAGAACTTCTCAGTATGTTCAATAAAAACGTCAAGAATTGATCGTTTTCACAGCATACGTAAAATACCTAAATTTTTTTATTGCAACACCAAAAAGGTGTTGTCCAATTTAGCCCACTTTTGAAATTCTATTTATTATATTTATGAAACCGAAGTGTACAAAATTTTAGCTCTACATTAACGCTTTCTCAGACAGTGTGCCCAAATATATAGTGTAAAACCAGATTTTTGTATGACAACCCTAAGATGGAGTTACCCAATTTGTTCCCTTTTCGAACTAACATTTTCAATTTTTATAAAAAAAGCCGTGTGCAAAATTGCTCTCTAAATATACGCGTTCTCGAGTATAATCGTGAGGACTTACGGACATGCAAAAATCAAAATAACTTTTAATATTATGCGTGGGTGTCCAATCCATTTTTCTCTACCATAAATGTTTCTATGCGTTACAAATAGAATGACAAACTTAGTACATATACCCTATAGATTTCATGTAGGGTATAAAACTGTTCGACCTGCATCTGCGGAAAAATGAATAGAAAGTGATTATACACCTCAACTATTTAACTTTTCTCGACAATGTTAACTTCAAGCAGGCCCTCCATACATCTTTTTAACATCAGATTTCGTCGATTTCATTCATCATTTGTCTAGCTATATTTGCACGTAATAAAATATTGTGCCTGTAAACTGAACGCTGAATATTATCTCCTTTGTGGTGTAATTCAAGAAATCAAATCAGACCTGAATAAGAATCCTTGAGTTTTTAGCCCTTTAACAACTAGCATAATAAGAAAGCATCTATCGTTTTGTTGGATGCAGATGCAAACAGATTTCAGTGGATTAACCGCCTTGCACATATAATAAGACCTTTCTGGTATATAGTCCTCCTCTTGAAGTGGTGAAATACTTGATGCAGGCTAACCAACTCGGTATATTATCTATTGAAACCGAAAATTTCTGTTAAGGATCAACATTTTATCGCAAGTCAATAATCGGCCCAGGAAATTCTCAATTCTATAACGTGCAAGGAGAGAAATAAATGTGGACATTATGTTCGATCGATTTCTTTCGAATGTGATACAAAGTTGTCGAGATTAGTGATAAATCCATAAGTACAAGCATCTACCTTTCTACTGTTGCTCTATTAATAGAAATCCTTTCAGTTAAATCAATGGCTGGATGTGATTGTGTGATTTGTAATGGATTGGTTTAAATTGCCTACAGAAACCTATAACGAACGTGGCTGATATCTGCAGCTTTGGTATCCTTTACTGCTACGAAGTATTTAGTCCATGAAATAAATCATCCTCGATTCCCTTATAATGATTTTTTTATTTTTTCAATGGTTATCATGAGAACTCGGAACAACTTTGTCCAAAAAACAACATTTTAAAAAAATTTCATATTTCTACGTAATTTTAATTTTATCATTAAGCACTAAATCCCTTTGACTTATTTCATAGCAACTAAGTATTTAATGACGACTCAATGCTATTATAGCATACACTAATTAACTCCATTTTTAGCTTAATACAACATTAAAGAGATTTATCTGTAAAAGATTTTTTTTTCTGGGGCGTATGTTGGTTCCTGACATTAACCAATAGATGACACGTTTTCGATTTATTACCGGGTCCCTGAGATTTACCTAAATTTCATGCTACTTAAGCAAAATAACAAAAACAAAAAGTGATTCTGACAAATTGACTTGAGAATAAGCCGACCACTTTAGATGTCGTCCTTCTTAAGAAGTAAATAAAGTAAAGATTGGAATAAGCTCTTTAGCCTCTATACAAACCCATGCATGGGAGAAAAAAATTTATGGCAATGTACTTCTTTCCCAAAGTTTGATACACATCCACTTACTAAAACAATTCCAACCAAAGGTCACGATGTCTGTAAGGAGGATGCTTATGGTCTTCGTTCTTCCTACCTATCTCTACCTGTACGTGTCCTACATTAATCGAATGTCCTTCGTTGGTGAATAAACGGATGCCGTTTGCTTGCCAAATCGACCATGAGACAAACGGGGCATCTCTACTCATCTGGATATATTTTATCAAGCTAACTAGGACGTGATCGGTGGTAATTGAGGCCATAGAAGAGCAGCATAACTCCCTGATGGATTGTGGTGTCATTCTTAAACAACAAGACTGACTTTTCTACAGGGAATTGCTTTACGACGAGTTTCCTTTCGGACCAAGAACAATAAACTCGAATGAATTCTTAGAAAAACTAGGAACAAATAACAATAAGGCAAATGTAAGGAGCGTTGAGTAAACAGAGGCATCCAATGGACGAGTTCTGCAGAACCAGTCAATAGACGTTCAATGGCTGCTCTAGCTGTGATTTTCTATGCTTATTTCTACAGTGGAATTTTTCGAGTTTTTCCTTTCATTGTGTCTTATTGAGTACTGCTGAGAAGTGGAATATTTGACAGACGACTTCCGGATAATAGAAGCGTGTATAGTGAAAATTTTCTCTCCTAGAAAATAGTATGTCTTGATATTGGAAGGGTGTCAAGCAAAGACTTCGCAATAAATGTTACTTTGCGGAACTGGGTCGTCTTTCAAGCTTTATGTACATAATACCAAAGCCCTTCAAAAGTTGAATTTGAAGGAAATATTCTATTGTACATTTACACAAAATGGAAAAGAAATGAAATTATTTCGTGGTAACAATCAAAGTGAGAAAATACATAAATGTAAGGATATTATCAGCATGTAACAATGTGTAACCAATGGAATAGATCTCTTAGAACAAATAACTGAATGATGACTTATATCGTGCAGAAGCGGTATTGACCCAAAACTATTGGAAATTCAAGTGCTCATTTAAATTGCTTTTTTCACCTGATCACAAACTGTTGTTGTTTTCAATTTAGAAAACTTAATGAAGTAAAATTTCTCCATATACTTACAGCAGTGCCCGCTAATAATGGCTACACAATTTTTAATCGCGGATAAAATGTAGAAAAAAGTGTAGTTCCCTATAGGCCGAGTAGGCCCGGGCCTAGGGCGGCAGATTTAGGGGGCGGCAAAATGTTTGAATGATTTTTGATTTTTTCTTGTAGTTGTGGGTATTTCATTACATTTTATACTTTTTCGTTTTTTTAAATAAAATAATTCGTTGGAAAGTGTTATTTTTAATTCTACTCCATTTTTTTCAAATCTACTCCGATTTATGAGGCAGCCTACTCCGCTAATTCTAGCCTGGGGTCCCTTCACTGGATATAGATCATTCAATTTTTCGTGTTTTACAGGGAGTAGGGGGGCGGCAATCTTCCATAGCCTAGGGCGGCCAAGTGATCAAATCCGCCCCTGAGGTTACCGTTCATGAAGATGAAATATTTGATTTTTTTTTTACATAATTATCATTCTTAAAGTGTTTAGAACACGTGGATAAAAGGATATTTTCATATCTAAATTATTTTAGAATTCACAGCATGTTGAGAGCGCAACCGTCCGCCGGCTAGAAAACAGGTAGCTGAGGCGCTCGGAGCGCGCTTGCTGGGGAGACTTTTCTCGCTACCTGAGGTACCCTCATAGATTTCGGGAAACCGTTATCCTTCAGATTCAGCATAATCAGTTCTTGAAGGAAGAAGAAGGGCACTGTTTGGAGCTGGAATAGCTGGAGTAAGGTGTTAAAGAGTTTTCATAAAGTTTAACTTTATATGAATTTTTCTGGGAACAACATTTTTCAGCGCGCGGGGCGTTCTACAGCTTCAACGGATGAACCGATTCACATGAATCTCTGCGCAACTGAAAGGAAATTTAATTTGCGGGGCCATCAGGAAGCGATTTTTGTCAAAAATTTATTTACAAATAGTTTTTTCGTCCGTTGAAGCAATAAAAAACAGAGCAAGTAATTGTTTTTTTCAAACGTCTGGCATGTTTATATTCAGAGGTTTTTTTGAAAACGAAAATCGGTAATGCCCCCCAAATCTTATCAAGTTTAATCATTTTCAACCCTATTTGTTTTGAAGAATTGGCAGAGCTGTGGAGCGCCCCGCGCAGACCAAAACACGCCATGTACGGTTTTGTTTGATGGGTGTTGGAGCCGCCATTTTGGATTTTTTTTTATAAATAAAATTCTTCATTGATAGAAGATTAAAATACGTTAAAACCCATTTGCAAAAGTATTTATTTTATGTAAAAAAAACATTTCCAAATTTCATGCATTTTTCATGACTCTCGACGGTAATGTCCCCTTGTTGAAAATTTTTATAGCTGCTCAGAATAGAAACAAACAAACACTGCCTTATCATTCCATCAAACGAAAGAATTTGTTGAGACTTTTTGAGTTTGTACATTTATTTATTTTTCGTTTTTTAATTAATCTTTTTAGACGTTTACTAATTATTTGCTTGCGCTTTGTGTACCAGTTATAAGAAACAAAACTACTTTGTTTCACATCATGAGAAAATGTACTGAGTGTGACTGAATTCGTACTAAAAATCGTAACATTATCTTTTTTTTCATGCTAAAAACTATCATATGAATATATTTTGCATGAATTCTAAAATCTTGCATAAATCAATAAATTTTCGTTTATACAAAAATATTAATAATTCTTAATTGCATAAGCCCTTTCTTAAGCTTGGAGAACCATCTATGCAGCTGCATCTAGCGATGCTCTATCGATAGTTAGATGTTCAAGCAAATAGAATCATTATTATAATCAAGAAAAAGCTGTAAATAGTTCAGCCCATCGAATCTAGCGCTCCTTTACAAGCCCTACATCAGTCAGACCTAGAATGAAAAAAAATTCTCATATTTGTGCTGAATCTGGTTGCACAGCCTTAGCTTTATTGGATATTGTTTAAAAGATAGCCATCAAGATCATTGTCGATTTAGCAATAACTTGTCTTATCGGCTTGAGCACCGCCACATTGTTGGATACCATTTGCTTCCTTTTCGCTACATTCATGGACAATATACTGATGAAATATCTAGTCCGATCCTTTGTAGACTAATTCCTGCACGCAATACTCGCACTGTAAACAGCACACATCCGTTTATCATTCAGATTACTTTCGGTCGTACACTGTGCGAATGTGGAACAGTCTACCAGATGCTGCTGGATTTCCTCTGGTATATAATTTGCGAAAGTTTAAGAGGAGTCAGTAACAAGATTTGCAAGTTTCATACATTTTTCAATTCGAATTTCTTGCAAACTTTTTGTAGCAGAATAATGATTTATATCTTAAATTAGAGATAATGAGGAATTCTTGTAAATAACGCTGGCAAAAATTTAAAAAAATGTATTGGAATGGAGATATGTATTAGCTCGGATACTTTTAAAATTTGGTAAAATTGAAGTTTTTTAAATCAAATTCCTGTTATAGGAATTCTCATTTCTTTAGATTGTGACTATTTTAGAAAGATAAAGCCAAGATCTAGCAAATAACTTTGAGTTTTTTCATTTTTTTTTAGTTGCGCTTTTTATTACTTATTTGACACTAATAGTACCTATACATGTTTTTTCTTCCGTTATTTCGCCGACGAGAAATTGTAATATTTCATTGATAGTTGTTGAAATACAAAAAAAAATTGAGGGGAGTTAATTCTTGTTAAAAATTTTCAAATTTTTTGAACCACAAATTTTCATTTTTCGTTTGAAATTGTATGGTTTGTGACATGTTAGGTTTCTGTCTTTTACGCTAGATGTCTCTTATGTAGTCTGTGGTCTAGGTCTTGGCTAATTTTATATTAATTTTCTCACTTTCATTAGATGGTGGACACAAACCTATGTATAGCAAATTCTATTGCCTACAGATTTCGCTGGTATCTGAATTGAAACTTTTGCTGAGTACTGACTCCTCTTACAGGTTACATACATCAGCACCTTTACCACTCCTCTCACGTTTCCTAATTCCTTTTCCTATCTCTTTCCTGCCTTGCTGTACTTTGCATCATAGGGTATCCTCTGAGTTTTACTAAATAATAATATTTAAAAAAATTAAAACATCGGGGTTTAATCTTTTTCCTCAAAACTTAGTTAGATTAGCCAGTTACATAATAATATCGTTTACTGCAGATAAGCAGTATGAATTTCGAGTTCTATGAGATATTAACTAGCATATACTGTCAATTAGGTTGGAATCTGTCGGCCCGGGAAAACTAAGACGAATTGAATTTTAAAACTTCTTTTCGTCATGTTCTTTTTTTTTTTTAGTGTTTTTAATTTATTGGAACTATTATTAGATGTTAGAGTTAATTGCTTTATATGAAAAATGTCAAGCTCTCCACAACTGCGCGTTTATATATTTTTGCAATTAATACAACGATTCTCAATCTACTTGATGAGAAATTATTTTCGTGTGATCCCAGTTGCCATTCGCTGGTAGAGCTTTGATATTCTATTGTCTAAATCCACCTCCTTGTAAGAAAACGAAGGTCGCTAACATTAAATCTGTGGCGTTTCAATTCCAATGCATCGTCTTATAGTTTGTGTCACTAAATACACTTCACGAAAGAATCTCACTAATCTGCATATTGTTTCTCAATGTGACTAATATCATAGATGGCACAAGAACTACATGTCGCATGGCATACTAGAGCAGAGTATACAGATTATGAAAATAAATGTTTTTATAATAGCCGTTTTGCATACATTTGATTGACTTCTTCAACACTTCAGATACAAAAAAATATGAATCACTCGACGTATACATCATTTCAAATGTGGTGGTCCATTCCGGAATGGACCACCCAGCCATATAAATTTTGTATACTTTTTTGGTACACCATGCGACATCTAGTTCTTGTGCCATCTATGCTACTATTTAGTTCATCAGTATAGGTATCGATAAGCTGTTCATGCAGTAGTATATTTGGAGGGGGGTAGGGGGGGGGGGTCCATCCTGGGAGGCACATATTTTGGGACGGTATTTTTTTATATTTCTGTCTAAATTATTCAAAAATTAAAATTAATAACATAAAAGCTGTGTTCTTTTGTGTAACAGAGCAGAACAAAAGATGCACAAAAGAACGCTTCATACTTTTTCATAAAAAGATTTAAATGAAGCGAACAGTACAAATAGTTCGCTTCAATCGACAGAACAATTTATTCTCTCCAGTAAATGGAAGTTTTACAACAAGGTACACAAAAGAACAGAGCACTGTTGTAATCTACAGAATCATTTTTATTGTAATAAATATTTAATTTAACAAAAAAGAGTGCTGACCCCGGCAGTCCTTATCAACGTTGAGATTTTTAAGGAGCGTTTACAATGGTAGAGTAGAATGGAGTCACCAGATTACATTATCTCTCCTTGTCTCACTCTAATATAAGCCCTTCGAGTTTCCCACCAGAGTGGATTTCACAGAGTAGCGTCAGATTTGAAAAAATCGTAATCTCACGTTGGTGAGATGATGAGAGAAATTGCAATCTGATAACTCTACTTTACTCTGCCATTGTAAACGCTCCTTTAAGCTTAATCACGTATGTAAAAAAACATCAGCTGTTAATACTTTCTTTAGCGCCATTGTTGTTATTGTAAATAGAGTTCCCATCGGTCGTGGACATTGCCAATACGGAAGAGGAACGCATTTGTTATCTCATGGTTGTTGAAGCAAAGTTAACTCAAGAACAAGTCAGGAATTGAGAAGAAATTTCCAACATTAGATTGCTTTTTAATTTCGTTTAGAAAAAAATATTTCTATAACGATGCAATTTCTTAGAATTTGGAGACCTTGCATACATGATATGTATGCATTTATATAGTTGTATTTATTATGTATGTATTATATTTATGTATATTGCCCAAAAGAACCCATTTTGACTACTTGGGTAATTAAATTTAATTAAATTAATTTTATTATTGAAAATTCAAATGGTAAATTTTGTTATATTACTAGTGCACCCCTGTATTGCAATTTAATGAGCAATGAGACGAGCATTTCTTCTTAGGAATTTACAGAAAATATTTCGGCAGATTTTTCATTTACTTTGGTCGTGGGCTGGAGTTATTTTCAGTAAAAAAGCAATCATTAAATTTTGCAAAATTTGATTTTTTTGCAAATTTTGATTAATTTTTTTTTTGTTTTGCAAAATTTGATAGTTTCTGTCACTGGTCAAGATGTTAGAAACTCTCTGGAACACAAGAAGAGATGCTGTGACTGTTGTAAAAAACATTTTCAGTACTCTGGACATTGATATCTGAGGAAGAAAATATTAAAACGTGATCAGACGCTGGAATATTACTCAACTCAATTCGACCATGACTTTCTGTTTTTAACTTATAATTTTTCTATCAATCCAATTCAGTTAAGGAATTCCTTTACCTGCCTGGTTGCAGAATGTGCAACTATCCCTTGGATGTCCGTTAATTATTATCCCTCCGTTGATGCTCAAATTGCATATGAATGCGATTTCAGCTTTAACTGTGTTCACGTTGTCCAAGTAGTTAACGCCATTAATGGTGTCAAGTCTGAGGCAGTGGGATCCGATCAAATATCGCCCCATTTTATGAAAATTATTTTGCCCTGGCTCGCCTATCCTATCCTCCTCATTTTCAATACGAGCTTGACATTCTCGCAATTTCCTAGAATTTGGAAAAGTGCGATTGTGCTGCCCCTTGCTAAAGTTGCATCTCCTAATGGCCCAAGCGATTTTCGTCCAATTAGTATATTGTGTTTTTTGTCTAAGGCGCTTGAGAAGCTTATGCATGAACAGATCTTACTTTACTTGGAATCAAATCAATTGCTCATCCCGTGGCAGTCAGGATTAAGAGCTGGGCACAGCTCTGGTGCTGCCTTATTAAAAGTAACGTCCGACATTCGTAGAGCTCTTGATAAGAATCACCTGACTGTCCTGGCATTCCTGGATTTTTCAAAAGCCTTCGACAGCGTCAACCATTCCAAGCTCCTTACCGTCTTATTAAACAAATTTGGATTTTCTTCATCTGCGGCATGACTTATCGGTAGCTTTCTTATTGGACGATCTCAGAAAGTCAAAGTCCATGATTTACTCTCGAGAAGCCTGCCTCTCACGTGTGGGGTACCTCAGGGTTCAACTTTAGGCCCTTTATTGTTCAGTATGTACATAAATGATCTGCCCGACGTAATAAGAGACTCCAAAATACACTTGTATGCGGATGACGTCCAGATATACCTGGATAGGCCGATTGGCCTGATAGAGGATTGTGTCGAGAGAATTAACACAGACATGAACAGAATTTCTGAGTGGTCCAAGAGGCATGACTTACTTTTAAATCCTAATAAATCAAATTACATGATATTGAATCGTGAGAGGCTCGATGTATCACAATTTCCAACTGTAACTCTGAATGGCACAGCTTTACCTTACGTTACCTCTGTTCGAAATCTGGGAATTATCCTCAACTCTTCTATGAAGGGTTGCGACCACATTAAAAATACGTTGGGTAAAATTTATGGCATACTTCGAGGGCTGTGGTTGTCTGCAAGGATTCTGTCTCCTGCTCTTCGCTCTAGGCTGTTGAAGACACTTCTCTTGCCCTATTTCACAAGTGGATGCATTGTCTTCCCTCACTTGGATTCGATATGTAGGAGAAAGCTCGATGTCGCTTTCAATGACTGCATTCGTTTTATTCATGGATTGAGAAGATTTGATCACATCACATCTTTCGTAACTCTCTATTGGGTATAATAAATAAATATATATAAATAATAAATTCGAATTTTCTTCATAAGGTCATCCACACCAGGCGTCCTGGATATCTCTTTTCCGACCTCAGCTTTTTAAACTCTGATAGGCACTTGTTAGTTCTTGCTATTGCTTACTTTCAAGTTTCAAGTTTTTGTTTTTCTTGTTTTATTATCAGTTTTATGTTCCGTTGCTTATATTTCAATTTCTCATTATTCTTTAGTTTGTCATTTATAGTTTTAATCTTTTCTTTTCTCATTTATTGTTAGTTTAATATTAATTTATCATTTTCCTTAAACATACCAACTAAGTTCGTATCATCAAAGATTTCAACATCTGAGATATTTTAATCCAATAAACAATTTGAATTTGAATGCAATTTTTTTTTCCTGTGCTACCTCCAATTATGGGAATCCGTCCTTTTGGAAATTAATGACGCGAAACAATACCTGCAAACAAAGGGATTAAATATCTATCAAAGTGATTTAAAACTGCATTTATATTTCATTGGACAAAGGGACAACCCTAGTACAAAAAGCAGTTACAATACCCAAAAAAATATGTGAAGAAAAATTCGCGAGACGTTGGGCTATCTTTAGTAGAAGAAATTCAAAGAGAAATGTTTTTGTCATTGGATAGTGTTATCAGGAAATTAAAATACGAGTTGAGCAACTACATGTCCCTGCAGCGTAGAATTCGACCCTAGAGGTACTTTCACATCAAAAGCAAGAACCGAAAAATGTAAACCAAAAAACCTCAATTTATTCCACTTTAAAATAAGATTTTTCCTCCAATGATTAATAAAATATATAATTTATATCAGACCTTTAAGAAAACACAACTTTTATATTTTATCGGCCGAAAAACTTTTTCGCCCGAAAAATTCGGCTGATAAAACATAAAAGTTGTGTTTTCTTAAAGCTCTGATATAAATATACTATTTTTTTTTTAGTGAAATTATTAGTTTATCCTATTTCCTATGATTTTATTAATCATTGGAATAAAAATCTTGTTTTAAAGTGGAATAAATTGAGTTTTTCGGTTTACATTTTCTCGGTTCTTGTTTTAGATGTGAAAGTGCCTTAATACCATCTAATCTTTTAAATGAAAATTTTGAATGTCAAGTAAATAACTTTGTTAACATTGACGAGGAACAGTTTCATATTGAAAGGAAAAGGATCCAGACAATTATGTCTCTACCTGATGTAAAAGAGCAAGCAAAAGGTTGGAAAAACATGGAAGGCCTCTTGATCTTTTTATATTTATCCAAAAAATATAGGTTGGAAAACTCTTTTCCCAACATATTAATATTGGTAAGAATTTTTTTAACAATAGCCATTAGTGTCGCTAGTTGTGAACGGAACTTTTCCAAATTAAAATTAAAAAAAAAAAATCCACAATGAGTGACTTAAGATTACGAAATCTAGCGATACTGTCCATAGAAAGAGAACTAACTGATAATATAAATTTTGACAATCAGGTCTATCAAGGAATTCGATTCGATCTAGTTTCGATCGAATCAAGGTTTTTTCTTATAGCATTTAATCACATCGATTATTCTTCAGCGCCAATCAAAAATAACCGGAAATCGCCTTTTATTGAATTTTGAAAATCTTCGATTCACTTGTATTAAACAGTAGAAAATGCTCCTTGAAAAAATTCGATTCGATGTGGATGTGATCGAATGGAATTTGCCGGTAGACCTGAATGTCATTCAAGACTTTACCCATTTATTTATTTATGTTCAATAATTGTTAATAACCACTCTTAATTTTGATTAAATTAGAAAGGTGGTGGTGGGGGGGGGGGGGGATTCCGGACCGCCCCAGGCGACAAAAGCTCTAGCTACGCCACTGAGTTCATCAAAACTGATTTCGATAAATCCCACTAAAAATATGGTTAGCAAAATGATAGTTTACCAAGTGCTGAGGAACACATCCTTATAGGCAACTTTTGATAGCATTAAACGACAATTCTATGTTTAACACTCACCACTTTTGCATGGATCTTTACTCCTTAATATTTCAATAATTGTTTCAATATACTTGAACCAATTTCTGTATCTACCAACGTCTTCTTCATTGATGTTTTTTACAAGATTATGCCAAATGATTACGATGAGCTTAACGCCCTGATATACGTGAATTTTGTAGGAAAGGGATAAGTCCTTCCGGACTCCACTTCCAAATATTTAGCCAATACTTTCTCTATTGCTTATAAGACAAAAGTCTTACAATAAAAATTGTCAAAAATAATGATAGAAGGAAAAGGTAAGGTACACTTCTGTTTATAGTAGAAAACAACATCTGTGGGTAATAAAGCAATTGACAACATTAAAGAAAACCCTTGAGCCTGACTTTTTTCTTGAAACGGCTTACTAACCCTGCCATAAAACTGGCGACACAGAAGCAGGATCTGCTGCCTGAGATACGGAGCAATACAATCCTTTGGGTAGAGATAAGTTTTTGATGCATATGCACAAGTGTCAAGTCAAGTGCTTTTGCGCTTTCAAATTTTTTTCATTGTCTTCCTTCTTTGGATTTTATTAGATGATTTTTCACATCCTTCAGATTGTCCTGTTTAGGGCGTTGGGGGTTATCTTTCGCCTTTGCTTTTTGATCACCTCTCGTGTTGCTGTTTGTTCTTTTTCTTACAGCTGCTGCACCACATCAGTTGTAGTTAATGAATTTCTCGCAAGAGTTTGTTATTAAACTCTGGAGTGAGTAAGGATTGGATATGGTTTGAGATCTTTAGGGAGTTAAGGACTGGAGAGTTCCTACACTGGCAGATTTTATCAGAGACTGGATATTATTGAGTAGTGCGCTGAGCAATTAATACTTAGTGTGTGTTTAATTAAATCCCTCCAAATTGTTCAGAGTTCCTTAAAAGGTGGGTTGTAGCAGATAGTCCTAATTTAATATATTAGTTATAGTACAATTTTTTTTTTCATGTGAATGTGTGAATGAGTGGTTATACTAATGGGGAAATAGCTGGGGTCCGTGTTCGACCGGCTCATATAGCTGCGAAGTCCATCAACAGATAGGGGATATCCAGGCACATCTCGAAGAGATTGGCGAAAGTCTTCATCCTAATCCTCATTTAGTATACGTTCGGTGTGCTTGTGGGTGTGACTGCAGTACTTAGGATCCCCATTGACTCGTTGTACTCACAAAGACTTTTATTTTTCTTTTCGGCTGCCAGTGAAATATAGGAACACAATATTCTCCAGACTGTTAATAGCATAAAAATATTAATAAAAATATTCTTTAATTTTCAATTGGTTTTATATTTTACTCTAACAAGCATTAAATATAAAATGCATCTTTTAAAATTGAATTGAAATAATTTGCTTAATTTGTTGCACGATTTTATTTCAATTATATAATTACAAAATTAATTTATAAAACCAAATTTTTAATTTTTCAGTGACTTCATCAGATGCATCACAACCTAGAAGTATTTTGCATTTGGCAGCAGCACTACCACAGGGTACGCTTTTAACAATTTGCACAGCTTCCATTTTAATTGGAATATTTCACCGAATCCACCTCAACTGCAGATAGTTAATTTAATTGCAAAAAAAAAACATAAAACAAAAAAAAAAACAAAAAAAAATACGTTTTAGGCTACAAAAGTAACTGTGTATATGTATGTTATTAATTTTGAATTATTCAGCTGAGAAGTCATGTGGACGTAAATTCATTAGTTCTTTATGTAGATAAATTTACGAACAGATAAACGTGCAATGGATCTGGATGTGTCGTTAGATTATAAATATGGAACTAGTTCTAAGAAGAAAAAGTTGTTTATAAGATTAAAAATTTTAGTTCTTTATGTGAATAAAACTCGTCGATAATAATCGTCATCAAATAAGCCACTGAATAAATTCCCCAGAGATTACGAGCTATAAATGTTGCAAATGATATTGTCAGATATGTAATTAATTTCTATTAAATAATTTTACATTAAATAGTTGTCTGTTTATTGAAAATGTATAATATGAAAACGTTAGTCGAAGAATCAAACGCCTTATTAGATTGGTAAGGATGCAGTACAAAACATTGGCAATGCACAGTGTGAGGTAAAAGGTTTTATTTTACATTAGATGAAAATTATGAGTCATAAATATCGGACTTGCTGAGATATAGGGGTACTGTCTATTGATAAGAAATCGCGTAGGATGAAGAGCAGTGACGTCCTCTAGTGGTGGAGGCCTAGATCCACTTTAGTTCGCTGCGTCAGTGGAATATGTAAGTAATCAAGGGCTTTGATCAAAACTGAATAAAATAGGGGGGAGGGGAACTTATGGGCTTGGAGATTTCTTCACGATATATTTTCACTGTCAAAGCAAGTGATAATCAGATTCTGATCCTCACTTGAATTCTTAAATTCATAAGGGAATCAGGAAGCCTCCTGATTTTATTGAGGCCTAATCAAAGCCTCTGATTACTTACTTATTCCACTCATGTAGAAATTAAAAGTTTTACATAAAATCGCTGAAGTGTATTGCCATATGAACTACACGTGTTTGCAAAATTTCAACCAAATCGGTTAAGTAAAAGTAGTTGAAAAATCCGTCGAAACAAACATACATACAAATATACAAGTGAATCTAAAAAAAAACTTTTAATAAAAATGCAGAGCATGGCGGAAGTTCTTTATTTTCAGAAATTTTCTTCTTCTTTATTGTTGTTTAAGTCTATAAATTCCAAAGAATTGGTTTTTTTTTTATTACCTATACTACTACAAATTTTTTAAATTCAATATTCCATTCAATCTGCACCTGCTAAAATAAAATTTCAAACTAATTCAAATTTGTTTATTTTATATGGTAGTCTGCAGAGAGAATTAACCAAATTACTTATGTTTAGTAACGTTCGTAAGTAATTGGTCAGGTTTTGTTAATTATTTGAAATATGCCAGGCACGTATTATAGTGTGAGTTTTAATTAAAGTTAGTTAGTTCAAGAATTGCAGGCTGGAAATACTCAATTCAGTCTTGCGTAAAAATATGCCATTAACAAATCGAAATTATCGTAAATCAAATACTTGCAAAATTTCGGGAAACTGGGAACACAAAGGTCCACCAACAGAAAGAGAAGAGCAGAGAATACTTCCCATAATCAGGAATCTACACCGGAAATTATCAGGACCTTGAACATTGAGTTGATTCCAGTACTGTATGTGCGAAGGCGAGCTATACGGATTAATTTATGTATGTAGTTCTTGTCGTACAAAATTGCCTTTATCGACAAAGGCACATACCAGAAACAGGTAATATTTGCAACCATATTTCATGATCTGTACTACTCTGAGATTCGATTTTTTAGATCAAAATTCGCTTTGGGTCAAATTTATTGGCCGATTGCAAAGTGTAAAACTGATCTGTTTAGTGATGAGTGCAAATTTAAATTGTTCAGTTGTGATGGAATTGGGTTTTTTTTCGAAGAGCTAAAGGAATACGACTTGACTGAGGAAATTGCTCACTTACAGGCAAATACGGTGATGTTATGGTCTAAAATTTGATTTTCATCCAGAGGAGTTCATTGTTTTTATATAATCAATGGTAAATTGAATCACTTCAAGTATAAAAATATACTAGAAGCGATTATGTTACTATACCAGAAAGAAATAATTCCACTTCGATATATGTTTCAACACGCACGACGGAGGTCTTCAAAGTGCTCACAGATCTCGATGTGCCTAAGGCTGCTGGGCCTGATGGTATTTTGCCCTTGGTACTCAAGTGCTACACCTCTTCTTTAGCAGGTAAACCTCTATACGCAAACTATTTCACTTGTCCTATTCGACAGGAGTCTTTCCTTCGGCATGGAAACTTGTACATGTTCAGCCAATATCCAAAAAAGTAGAGGCAAGCGATCCCTCAAAATATAGACCAATTGCCCTTACTTCGATGCTTTCAATGGTTTTCGAAACACTCATCAACACCCAATTATTGAAATATCTAGAAACTAATCACTTTATTAACGATCGCCAAAAAGCCTTTCGTGCTGGCCGCTCTACTGGAGATTTATTAACATTCCTTCCTCAATGTCTCCATAATTTTGGCGAATCTGAGACCATCGCATAAAATATCTTAAAGGCCTTCGATAGAGTCTGGCATCCTGCTCTTTTAGCTAAACTTCAGGCATTAGGTCTAGACCCTCTTCTTTCTCGCCGTTCAATCCAACTTATATTGGACGGAGTTACTTTTGACCGTTTTATAATCAATGCCTCTCTCTTACTCTCTTCCTAATTTTTATTAATGATCTGCTAGCTCTCATTTTAAATCCTATTTATAGTTTGGCAGACGACAGCACCCTTGATTTCGTGTACTCGTTCGAATCTATTGCTGATTTCCGTCCGAATGTTATAGCTGACAAACGAAGCCACATGCTCAGATCACTAAACTATGACCTCACAAAAATACTCGCTTAGGGCAGAGCGAATCGGATCTTGTTGAATGCTTTCAAAACGCAATGTTTTCTGTTATCACTCAAATATACTGCAACACCCGCCCAACCCATTTCCGTCGATAGAGAAGACATCTCGAACTCACCTTCCCTTAACATCTTAGACATTGAAATATCCAAAAATCTTAGATGGTCCGATCACATTTTTGGTATTGCCAAAAACGCGATAAAATGCCTGGGATTCTTGCAAGGATGCAAGAAATATTTTACTCCATCAGACTTGGCGGAAATCTACAAGTCTAATATCGGTCCTACATTAGAATATAATTCCCATATTTGGCCAGGGGCTGGACGTACTGTATTGTCCGCGTTGGACGAAGTCTAAAAGAAGGCCTTTCGGCTTATTAACGATGACATATCAACAGGAAGTATTGATTCCCTAAAGCACCGACGTAATGTCGGATGTCTGTCTCTCTTTTATCGCTACTTCTATAGCCATTGCTCTGACGAAATTTCTAGCCTGATCCCTTGTAGAATTCTTCCCATGTGCATCACACGAGCTGTAAACCGAGCTCAGCTCATCCTCATACCATTGAAGGCAAATTCGGCCGTACCGTGAAATTCCGTGAATCATTCATAAGCAGAACAGTACGAATGTGGAACAGTTTGCCATCATCTGTTTTACCCCCAAAACTATGAGCCACAAACATTCAAGCGTAATGCGCACCATCACCTACTGATTTCGACACAATAATCTTAAATTCCCTACCCCTTATTCCTTTTCTGTCAAGGGTGTGCAACGGCATTATAGGGTATCCCCTGAGCTTTGGTAACATCATAAAAAAACAAAAAGGATATGGATCCGAAACACACTCCGAAGGTGGTAAAAGAATGGTACCAGTCATCGTTCGGCGGACCTAATCACTTGATTGGATTCCCATTGAAAATCTCTGAGGGACCTTGAAGAGAAGAATTTGTGCGATGATATTTTATAACAAGGTGCCATTAATGGAAGTCCTTAAACGTTGCACTCAAGTCATCACACAGAATGATTGGAATACTGAATTTTGAAAAAAAAAATTGTTTTGCTAATAAAAAATATTTGGATCTTATTTACTTAACTAAATTTACAAAATAAAGAATTCCCTCTAGTTTTTGCGTTTTTTCTGTCGCACGCACACCATGCGTCGCTAATGTCGTGTACGGCACAGTATATAATATTTTGGAGCCGGTATTGATTTTTATTGTAATTATTTCCCGGTGGTAAGCAAAAAGAGCACATAAATTATAGTAGAGACCTAATGATAAGGTAAGTAGGTAATATGCATTTAGTATAATATTATTAGAAAAAAATAAGGCAAAATTAATAAGCCCTTAAGCCGGAGAAAGAGAAAGCCTAGATAAGTTGTACATCTGCATGACGTGCCAGCATTCCTCCCAACAGGTCGTCCTATGATACTCGCAATTTTTAAACCTTGACTCGAGAAGTAGTAGCTGTTCTAGCTGTTCATGGTATAGGATGGGTCAACCATCGACATCCGTCTCCAAAATCTTGCTGGTGAGTAGCTGTGTCCTACTTCGAGACCAGAATTGCAATTGTTTATTTTAAAATAATCCAGACCATCCCTTTCATTGGGCTAACTATAAAACTCCTGGTCGACACCTTGCCAGAAATAGACAGTTTTTTCTTCTCTACGGTCGTAAATCTTACACAGATCGGTTTTCGTGTTGTTCTGCTCTTTTTAAGAATCACTTTAAGCAATGAAATGTTCATCCAAACTGTTACGGGGAACGAGACATGGGGTAACCGCATTACACACCAGAGTCCGGGAATATCCCGTCTTACTTAATTGTTATGTTTTCCCAAAGTTTGTATGCCCAAACTAGTCGTTTCTCAAAAGGATGATTGCCAAACAAATATCTTTACCGGAAGATCTTTATCAAAAGATCATTTCCAAGTGGACATTTCCCAAAACATGAACTCTGAAGAGGTCTATCATTATTTTGAAAAACTGTGTGATAAAATATAGATAAGTATGATAAATTACTCGCAAATTGTTGTAAGGAATGATACATTTGTGGTAAAAAGAGTAGACCTTCCCCTTTTCCACCTAGTTAGGGTTCCGTACCCAAAGGGTAATAACGGGAACCCTATTACTAAGACTTCGCTGTCCGTCCCTCACCAGGTTGTATTTCATGAACCGTAATAGATACACAGTTGAAATTTTCACAGAGTGTGTATTTCTATTGGCGATATAACAATAAATATAAAAAATTTAATAAATTTAAAAATTAAAGGGGCCCCCATACAAGAAACGTGTTTTTTCGGCGTTTTTTTCCTCGATTTATTCTCATTTATTTTTATTATCATAACTAGGCATTTTTTTTCAAATGACAACATTATTTTTTCACATGACGGCAACTCTCATTTGAAAAAATAAATAATAAGTGCATAGTGTTAAATTTTGTACGATGGTACGGAACCCTTCGTACGCGAATCCGACTCGCACTTGGCTGGTTATTTTTAACTTAAGGAAAATATTATGCCCAGAACGCAAAATTCTGCTGAGTCTTGGAATAATAGTATCTATTATCTAATAGGTCCAGATTACGTAGGCTCTTACAGAATTTTAATTGAATTAAAAAAGAAATTTTTTTCGTTAAAGGTGAAGTTGAAAAGTTTCAATGTGGTGGACCTCCAGTTCTAAAAAAAAAAAAATGGGTGAACGAAACAAAAGATTCGTGAGCAAAAGGTCCCATTCTGAAGAAAGTAATTTTGCATTTGCTATAACTAAAAATTTACACTTAAAATAAGTTCATATCTTAGATATTAATAACACATAGTCAACTGCGAAAATGTGAGTATAAATTATTTAGTTGTACGACAAGTAATTTTTTACTGAGGTCCTCGATGAGTTTATTCGCCAACTCTATCAGCTTACCAATATATTGGTATGGAAATTAATCTCGAGCAAGGCTGCCCAACTATTTTTTCATGTGGGCCATATTTTCAATTCATTACCGGTAAATGGCCCAACTGCTTTAAAAACTACAACCAATCAATGACTGTATCCTTAAGCATCGTAGGTAAAGGTAGTAAGTAGGTTATCTCAAATCTTCTGGCATTCAAAATGTTTTAAAGATGTTTAGGGATAGTCAGAGGCACGTTTAAACTATGCAACTACCCTAAGCTAATCATACTAGCTGTTAGGTATAGATATATATACATAGGTATTTATTGCAAATAAAAAAATCAATGCTATTTTTCAAGAGGTTTCTCAACCAATAATTTTTCAATATTTGGTTTCAAATCGGAGGTCGACAACAACATCAATTCACAGATATGTTTTGCTGACAGTGAGTTGCGGTATTTTTAGGTATGTAAGCATTGAAAAATCTTTTCCATATAAGAATAAGAATAAGAATAAACTTTATTTCGGCAATGTACACAATATTGAAATCTTGTAGAGTACAACTTTAGTAGTGGTGCTAGAATCACAATCATTAAAATTCAAAATAATAGAAAAAAAAACAAAATTTAGATAAGAATTACAACTCAGAAAAAAGAAAAAGCAACAAAAAACAAAAATATGAAAATATAAAATTCACTATGTATACAAAAACAACTAACTAGCGTTCCTTTGCGGAGGAGAAGAAAAGAATGGATATAGAAGAGCTAGATTATGTGCTTGCTAACGAGTTTTTTAAATGCATAAATGGTGCCAGCCGCCTGTATACTGACAGGGAGATCATTCCACAGACGGATGCTTTGGACAAGGTAAGAGCTTTCCATTACAGTCTTATGAAAACGAGGCAATACCAGATTTCTATTTCGTTGGGAGGTAGTGAAGTGGAAAAAATCTCTAAGGTACTCTGGCTTATTAACTTTTAACAAATTAAACAAAGAAACCAAATTTCTTCGTTTAAGGTAAGAGGCAAAAGAACAACCAAACAAACAAGACCGGATATGAGAGACATGGTCAAATCTGCGCAACCCGTAAATGAACCTCACACAGTCGTTTAGGGCAACTTCCATCTTCCGGGTGCAGATACTGTCCAGTTTTGGAAAGACCAAATATCCAAAAGAGAAATAAGGCAAGATTAGTGTTTTTACTAGCTTTAGACGAGAGCGACTGGATAATATATTCGCTGAAAGCTACAGTCTACGTAAGCCCCCATAAATTTTCCCGATCGTATTGTTGATGTTATCACAGCACTTCATATTTGGGTTCAAGATGATCCCAAGGTTAGTGACCTTTTTTAACATGGGCAGTGTAACTCCGTTCAAAAGTATAGGTGGGATATCAATTTCATTGGGTGAGGTATTATAGAATGTAGTACAATGTGACTTCCCGGGATTTAGCAGCAAACGATTATAATTGGTCCAGGCACAGATTCGGTCCAAATCAGAGTTAATTCGTGCAATGCAATCTTCGAGGAGACCAATAGGTCTACTTAGATATAGCTGTACATCGTCAGCATATAGATGAATTTTCACATCACGCACAGCTTTCGGCAAATCGATGATAAATAAGCAGAAGAGCAGAGGACCCAGAATTGATCCTTGCGGAACCCCTCGAACAAGCGGCCGCTCAGGGGAGAGAGAATCGTTCACTTTGACTTGTTGACGACGGTGAGATAGAAAGCTCCCGATCAGGGAAACTGCTGGGGAGCTGACATTAAAGGAAGATCACAGCTTCTGAAGAAGAATGCGATGGTCCACGCAATCAAAGGCTTTCGAAAAATCCAACAGAGCCAAGGCTGTGAACTTGTCACGGTCCAAAGCCAGTCTTATGTCTGAAAATACTTTTAACACTGCAGTTTCACAGCTATGGGAAGAGCGGAAGCCCGATTGCCAGCATGTTAATAGGTTGCTGGATTCCACATATTGCAGTATTTGTCTGTACATGAGCTTTTCTAGTACTTTCGATAAAAAACACAACAAACTTATTGGCCTATAGTCAGCGTATGATTGTGGAGAGGACTTCTTGGGCAGCGGCAGAACAGTTGCAACTTTCCACTCATAAGGGAACGTAGATGACATTAAGCAAGTGTTAATGATATGTACAACATATTTACCAATGTACGGTAATAGCATTTTGATGAACCTGGGTGATATGCTATTTGGACCGATTGCGTCAGACTTAATGGTACTGATGGCCACGACAAGTTCATTTAAGTCAGTCCCACGGAAAGAGAATGCGTTAGAGGTATCAAGGGTAACATATTCTTCTAATACATCGTCAAGAGAGTTGGGTGGACTAGTTATCGTAGGTATGTTACCAGCAGCAATGAAAAATTCATTTGATTCATCGGATTTAGACCACAGTCATCGCTCAAGTCTTTACCATACACACCCACCAGTTTTAAATTGCGCCATAATGTTCGGGGAGGAAGACTCGGATTGAACTTAGAGATATAATATTGACGCTTAGCACGTGTAATAGCCAGATTAGTATTATTGCGAGCAATCTTGTATAGCCGGTGCGCTTCAACGGTCCTAAGGCGCCTATAACGATGATACAAATACTCACATTTAGAGATAAGAGATCTAATTCGTTCGGAAAACCACGGGCAGCCATTGGCTATTACGCATTTCGTTTTGACAGGAACATACTTTTCGAACAAATTGGAAACTAGTCAGTTAAATGTAGACACTTGGCGGTTTACTGAGACAGAGTCAAATATCGTGTCCCAACACAAGGATGTACATTCTTCAATTAGAGCATTAGCGTCGATGTTATTGTAATCGCGGTAGGAATAAGAGCTATGCTGGATACTCGGATCTAGAGAGAATTCATAGCTCATAAATAAAAGATCATGATCCAAAGTGCTAGGCGGATCAATTTGGTCCTGTGATAAAACCTTGCCACAGTTGGCTACGAGAAGCAAATCGAGAATCGAGTGATTGGTGGCATTAAAGTACGTGGGAAATGAGTTCACTATATGCAGGTGTACAGAAAGTAGAAGATGAGAGAATTGGTTGACGAGATTATCATGCCGCCACAAATTGACATTGAAATCACCTCCCACAATCACGTTCTCATAACGGTGCCCTACTTACGTACGTTGAACTAAATCTGCATAAAATTTGCAAAGCTAGATCATGCACCTCTGGGTAGTTATCTTTTGATACCAATTTCCAAAATTGTTTATATTCGTTTGATGACGGTTGAGGTTGTAAAGTCACCGATTCCAAAAACCGCTGCTTCAAATATGTGCTGTTTTGAATTTCAGTTAAATATAGTTGTAAAATTGCTAGGTACTCAATTATGTCGGTGAAAGTAATTGAGAAGTGATTCATAAGGAGCAAAATACTTACTTTGTCAGGTTCGAATCCCTGAAACCTTTTCTGAAAAGATTCGGACAGTGATCTTATATTTGACCTGTATTTTACGGTGTCAATGGATATTGGTGCTATCTGTCCTCTCATATCCACGAGCGTAGGAAAATGGTCGATATTGTTTCTGTCTAAATTCATAGAAAACATTACCAATTTCGATTTGAATCCACCATTGTTGTAAACGGGCAGTCCTTACTCTGCAGCTTTAGGTTAAGCATATTGAGATAATTGGTCATATCAACTATAAATGTAAAGATCGCATAATCAGGACTCATTTTTAAGTAGATCATACTCTGAACTCTCACAAGATAAGACTGCTTCAACATTGTACCCTTTAATAATAACAATAGCATCATCAAATTTCATATATTTAGCATGCCAGGCTTCCTGGTGAATGACGCAATGGCATTCATACAATTGCCGATCCAAGTAGTTTTGTAGCAAAGCAACACAGCCATTGGTCCTCCCCGTCATTGAATGTGTTCCATGAGTACAAATAAAATTTCATTAAAAGATTTCAGAATTAGGTCCTTCAAAGGATGACTGGTAATGTGCCAACTACTCTAATTGATGGTAAAACAAAATACACGAAATGAAACAAAAATGATTTTCAATTCTTGACATGTTGGCGGAGACGCAGGCGAAGAGATAGAAAACAATTATGTATAGCTCTATCTCGCTCTTTCATTGTTTGCTTACGTTTAAATTTAAAAGTGGCGACTGTCCGCTAGGCAATCGCGGTCGTTCTGCATTCGTCGCCTATTTGTGTAGTGAAGCTGTGTGAATTGGCGGGAAAATTCAAATACCTTTTTTTGGCCCACTTCGTGACCCACGGGCCTTGGGTTGGGTGGACGGCCTTGGTCTAATCGTCATGAGCTCATTAGTGCGCTCATGATGATTGGGCTACCAGGGGCTGGATTCTGTAACACGCAGAATTTGGGAATTTGTCAGATGAGAATTTCGTTTTCTTAGAATTCTTAATTCCCTAATTCTCCATTCCCAATTCACTAACATGGTTGGAGAATTAAGGAAAACGTAAGAAATGTGAAAAAGTGCGAATCGCCTGGGACGATTAAGTCTCCCATTTTTTGCTGTAGAGGGTTGGACTTTTTTTCATATGTGAGGTACATCTGCCTATTATCTTCCACTGTCGAAATAAATTTAAATTTCTTTTTGGTTAGGGTAGTTTTTGAGGGATGTAGGAGGGTAGGTTTTCTCGAGTTTTTCCGGGATAACGAGAGAATGGAGAGAAGAAGGAGAATGTATGTCGTATCAAAAAAAATGGGAGCTAAGGGCGAACAAAATAGGTTTGAGAAATGTGGCGGGGAGAGTGCGGGGTAGAAATAGGGGCTGATTAACGGAAATTTAAAACAAAAATGAAGACAATATTAGGAGCTGTAATAATTCGCAGGGGTAAGCTCAGGATCTGTAAGCCCAATAAAAAAAAATGAGAATTTACTTTGGTAATTAGGTATGCATGGGTATTATAGGCTATATTTTATTTCGATTAACGGTAATTTGCAGATTTGAGCAGCCTCGGCGTTAAATTTTGCTATCGCAATATTCACGGACGCCTAACTCTGTGTGGGAGGGCTGTAGAGTATTGAAATTTCTTTGATAGATTAATGGTTTAGAGTGCAAAAATGTAGGTGAACAATTTTGAGGGCAGGGTGTTTTGGGGGTTGGGGGTCGTACCACCCCTCATAGGGGGTTGCCAAACTACGTGATGTTTGGTACCAAATTAAAGAGGGAGGAGAGGGTAATCGAGTGGTGGTTTGTCCTTGATCGTTATAACGTGATAGCTGACTTTTGACCGCCGAAAAACGATTTTTTTACACTAGAGTCATATACACCCAGTTCCGATATTTTGCATATATTCTTCCGTTCTTTATTTCACATCCATTAGAACTCCGTTGTGAACATTTTTGTCATGGGAAGTAAATTTCCAGGACTTACCACTTCTTCGCAATGATGAGATGAAAATATGTCCATTTTTGTACCAAAAACGGAAAATTTTTCACCTTAAAAAAGACTGCTACACTTCTTTTACGGTTATTTCCAAAACCGTTTATCGGATTCAAAAATTATTTACATACTTAATTAGGGGACAAAATCTAGATTGATCATTTTCGCGTGATTTATAATTTTTAGCGGGTACCTTGAGACAAAAAATCATGTTCCTCTGTAAGTATTGCATGGATTTCCATAAGTATTTTTTTTAAATATAGCCAGGATATGCAGTGAATACATAACAAAATTTGAAATTCCTAGATATCTAGATATCTTCATAAAACGCAACAAAAGCAGAAAACACAATTTTTCCACTTACTTTTCCACTTGCAAGACATCGGAGAATTATCAAGTGGAATGGAGAATTCGCGAATTCCGTACTCACCTCTCAAATTCTCTCTCAGTTGTGAATTTTTCGTCTAACTTTCACTTCTCAAATTCTCCGGTGTTTGCTTGTGGAAAAGTAGGACGAAAAATTCTCAACTGAGAGGATTTTCGTTTCACTGCGTGATTCATCAGGAAACACTTGCGCACTGACGTTTCCAAAACAGTTTGTATGTGTGGCTTTAATCACTAAGTTAGTAAACCAAATAATGGCAAAAGGACTTTCTTACAGAGAGTTTTCTGGGTTATTAGAGGAAGCAAATTGCCAATATTCTGATCTTCTTTTGCATAACAAAGTGCGTTGGATATCAAGAGAAAAGAATAACTAAATAAAAGAAAGGACGCAGAAGAGTGCTCTGATTGTTTTCCATTTAAATGTACACGGCGAGAAAAAGAAGGAAGGAAGTGAAAAAAAAATCAAACACTCTTTGAACATTTTACGAATAAGACAAAAAATGTGAATGCGAAGATTACATGCAACGAAATGGAATGGCAAATGCTTTATTTTCGTAAATAAGAGAGAATGGGCGGGGTTTTCTGATTTTACGCTCATAAAATGCTCCCGCTCTTTTATGAAAACACGAATTTCAGGAATTGTCCCAATGTTCTTCGCAGAATTCCAATGTTTGTTAGTGTAATCCTATGTTATGTGAACAGCACTTTTTATACCCTAGATGAAATCTAAGGGGTATACTAAGTTTGTCATTCCGTTTGTAACACCTCGAAATAATGATGGTAGAGCAAAATGGATTGGACACCCATTCATAATATTAAAAGTTATTTTGATTTTTGCATGTCCGTCTGTCCGTCCGTCCGTCCGTGCGCACGATAACTCGAGAACGCGTATACTTAGAGAGCTGAAATTCTGTACACGGACTTTAAAAAAAAAAAGTAAAATTAAGTTCGAAAATGAGACAAATCGGGCAACTCCTTCGTAGGGTTGCCATATAAAAATTTGGTTTTCCGCTATATATTTGGACACTGCCTGAGAACACGTCGACGTAGAGAGCTAAAATTCCGTACATGATGTTTTTACTACATTAGCAATTAAAATATCTGAAATGGACTAAATCGGGCAACTCCTTCTTGGTGCTGCCATATAAAAATTTAGGTTTTTTACGTATACTTTGAAAACGATAAGTCCAAGACATTTTTATTGTACTAAAAACCTCTGCAGAATACGAAATCCTATAAAATTGGTTATAATCATTTTTTCTGTGCGACAAACCGTTCTAGAAATATATGCGAACAACAACTTCAAAATCAAACTTGAATAGATCGGTGACCATACGAAATTTAATACGGGTATTCATCTAGGGTATCATAAGAATTGGTCTTAGACCAATTCTAGCTTTTTTACTTGTTCTGTTTTCATTTGTTTTGCTCAAGTGGGGGAATCTCATGCTGGATTCGGGGAATTTTATTTGACTGAAATTTCACATCTCCTTTTAGTGCGTTGTTCATTGCGAAATTTATCTTTTTCTTGCAAAATGGAGGTAGGGTTACCCAATGTACATTATTATGACTAGTTCGAAAATTTTTTGAAGGTATTCAAGAAGATTTTATCATTCGGGTAATCCTACGTTTTCTCAATTTTTGTTTTTAACTAGTTGTCTCAGTCGCACTACAATAATGCATAGCCAAGTTCTCTTCCCCCATTCATGCAAAAGACAAAAGTATATGAGATTACCTCTTTCAGTCTAAAAAACACGGAAAATTTCCAATTTTGTTCGCCTCTGTCTCTACTTATCCTTATTTATACTTTGATCAAGAGGATCAGTACTGAAACATTTCGCTTCGTGCCTTGAACATATCAAGATATTCCTACTTCAAAAAGGAATTGAATATTCTGATTTAATTAATTGTAAAATGCTGCAAAATTTTTATTTTTCCGTTGATATGATATCACATTTAAATAACTTGAATTAAAAATCTACAAAGGAGAGGTTATATTGCACACACTCTTTTAGAAGCGATACTTTCGTTTGAACAACAATTAACATTACTTGTTCAAGACATCGTGAATGGACAATTACTACAGTTGTAATATTAACAGTAGATTTTTTGCCACAGTCTTTTAACACTCGTTTTAAAGTGGCGAAGGTGTGCGAGTTGAATTTTACACCATTCTCAACTATCGATAGAGCTCAATTTTAGTTAGAGTTGTTAGATTTGAAAAACAAAGATCTATTGACAGAAAAGTTCATAAATTTGCAATTAAAACTAGAAAATTTAGCTAGATACAAAGAAAAATTCGCTGTAAGTCATCAGTGGACGGATCTTTCAAAATGTATATACGATTTATGTACGATTTATGTACTTATATTTGGCTCTTTAAAAAAAATCATTTATCACATCGGGAATAAATGGCTCTTAACTCCAGAAAGTTTACCGACCCCTGGAATAGGGTGATCTCATCATAATAATATATGTCCAGTCCTTTTATGCCCAGATAAAGCCTCATTTTCAATGTAGGCGTACACGTAACGACGTAGTTGGGTACGAGAATCTACCTCATCCACTGTTTTCCTCTCACGAACTGCCACCTTCTTACATTTGGAACACTACTTAGCGACGCGATGCAACGTGAAAATATTCACGAATTATAGTTCAATTAAAAGTACCTTTGAGAAATTTATCGCATTTTATCGGAGTTTTTACAAATTTGCATTTATGTAGGACAGTTCTCACCTCATCACCTTTTTAAAAAAAAACCAAAAATTATTAAGTTGAAAACCCACATCGCACTGGAATTGAGATAAAGTTATTCATATCAGCAGAATAAATACAAAGCAAGCATGCTTGTAAAATTATGAGATTAAGCTCTTGAACTATGACATGTTAATTATTTGTTAAGTAGGAGAATTTCTGGAAAAAGTAGGTAGTGCTAACGTAAATAAATAACAACAGATACAAAAGGAAAAAAAAGGATGAATCGTTTCAAGTAAATATATACGACATGATGAATATTTGTAGTCAAGCACATGCTGACGATGATTATGAACCATTTAATTACTGGTATAAGGAGTTCGGAAATTAACACGGTTATATAATATAGTGCTGTAGAAATACATGATATAAAATTATACTTGAAGTAAGATCACGAAAAATATTGCAGCAGATCTATTGAGTTTTTCCTAACACAATGATTCACATCTTTTTCGTTGCACCCTTTTGTAAAAAACGTAGCAATTTTTGGAAGCGTTCAATATGATACATTTAGGAACGCAGGCCCTACTAGCACCTTGGCCTTCGGTAATGATTGTTGAAGGCTATGGGAAAAGCATGAAGTACGGATTGCTGTCGCTTTGGTCGGAGTGTTTGAAGCAGGACAGAGCCTATTCATGTTAATGCGATGGAAAGTTGCTTTTAATTGAAAACAACTGCGAAAGGGTCTTTGATAAGCCTTCCATGTAAAGACGGCTTCTTAGAATATTATCGCCGTGGCGTGTCAAAATAAACATTTAAAAAAACAACTATAACTCGTAATTGGAGAAATTCAGCGAAACTACACAACGGCGGCATTGTGCATTGTTTTGGTGAGTGTTATTACTTAAAGCAATAGATTAATTCTTAAATATTTTTTTTTATTATTTCGTAAAATGTAATAGTTTTTATAGAATACTTAGCCCATACGTTCAATAAAAACAAAATAAATCTGCAGATTGGGATAGTCTCAATGACTATCCTAGAGAATTTGATTGGCGTGAATACATTCAGTAGTTATTTATACAACAGATCATAACAACAACAAAATCGCTCTTGATTTAACGATAAGTACAACCAAGCACTAAAAGTGAAATAGTCTGCTTTTCGAACCTATCAATTGCATCCAGGTCCAGAGCTAAAACACTATCCAAAGGGAAAAATTTCTATTTGACCAGAATCTTGGCAAGACGCAAAGGCAGCAAAGGTTTCTGGTCCCTGGTCAAAACCATCAGGAACAACTTCAGCAGTTCCTCTATTCCTTCACTAGTTTACAATGAAGTGAATATTTTGACTGTTAGATTCACTTCAAATTCTCCTTTTCCACCCACATCACATCTCCCTTGTAGATGTGTGTAAGAGCCAATATGTTCAAGACCGATATGTTCAAGACCGATATGTTCAATGTCCTTAAGGAGATCAACGTCTCCATAGCTGCATGCCCTGATAGTTTCAAGGCCCCGTTAAATAAAACCTGTGCCTCATTCTTGGCTAAAGCTCAGCGAAAACTATTCTACTTTCGACAGAAAAATTTCCAATTGCTTGGAAACTACCTCACGTTCAGTCTATTCCCAAGAAAGGAAAGGATAGCGATCCCTCAAATTATCGACCAATTGCAATTACTTCGATTCCCTCAAAGCTTTATGAATCTATCATTAACTCCAAATCTATGAAGTATCTAGAAACTACTCAAACCCTCAACGAGCACCAATATGGCTTTTCTTTTTCTGACTTTTTTATGCAACGTTGAAGTTGTAGTTTTCACAATTTTGGTGATTCCCAAATCGTTACCCTAGATATTTCAAAGGCCTTTGATAGTGTCTGGTATTCAGCCCTGTTAGCCAGACTTAAAGAACTTGGCCTCGCTCTCGTTCTCTTCTATTATGGATGGAAAGTATTTTATCTGGTCGCTTAATGCGGTTAAATTAGATGGCGTTATATCTGAATCTCAACCAATAGATTCCGGTGTGCCTCAGGGCTCTGTTATATCTCCATTTCTCTTCTCAATTTTAATTAATGATCTGCTTTCCCTTACTTTCAATCCTATTCACTGTTTTGCCGATGACATTACCCTTGGTTTCGCTTACTCCTTTGACACTCATGAGGACTATAGATGAAATATCACATCTGTCAAACTAGATTGCTGCCTCATCTCTTTAAAACAAGATCATAATTATTCCACTCGCGTTTTTTTTTTATGGAGCAATTCTTGCAGATACACCGTCTTTATGCATTCTTGACATAAATATTTGTAGTAACTTAGGCTGAACAGATCACAACTTCTCTGTTACCAAATAAGCATCGGATTATCGTGAATTTCGGCAAAGGTGTAAGAAATATTTCAGCCCATCGATCTTAGCGCTCCTCTACAAGTCCTTCAGCTCACTAGCGATGTGGCAAAATCTTGTCATATGGACTCATTCGAGTACCGCCGCAATGTTGGTTGCGTTTCGCTCCTACATGCATGGTCAATGTTCTAATGAAATATCTAGTCTGATTCCAGATTCCTGTATATAGTACTCGCCAGTGGCGTAACTATGTTTCTATGGGCCCGTGTGCAATTATTCAATCTGGGTCCCTGTACTATACCCACATTTTTAAATGCAATTACATTTTCAACATGCAAACCAAGAATTTCAGTCAGCGTAATATGAGAGAAGCAGAAGTTCTGAAATCGAAGAAAACACACCTCTCGAAGCATCGTTTAGTAAGCAAAGTCATTCATTTATTATTCAAATCAATCAAACAAAAAAACAATGCCATTGGTTTAATCAAACTCACCATTTTCTCACGAAAAATGATCATTCTTCTGTATTTCTCTTTCATCCATTCATAAGCGAATATGAATTTTGTTACATGACGAATGAATTACTTTACATATATGTTACTAGGGGGAGCTCGTCGGCGGTGCCCGGCGATAATATAGATACCTAGATGGGTGGAGGTGCGGTTTGCTTTGTTAAAGGTAAGTAATATCTAAGCTATTATCTGACTCGATCGCGCGATTCTGTACTCTTGCTTTTCACAATGTGTCTGTATGTGTGTGACTGTACGCGTGATTAGTGTGCATGCATACATTCATATGGGTGGGAGAGTGTACCACTCTACAACGAAGCGTTCTCATGCAGTGCCAAAATATATAGTAAAACACGAAATTTTGGTATTACAACCTCACGAAGGAGTTGCCCGATTGGTCCCATTTATGAACTTAATTATATTTTTTTTAATAAAGTCCCGTTTACAAAATTTCAGCTCTCTACGGCAACGCGTGAGGAACTGTCCAAATATATAGTGAAAACCTAAAGTTTTGTATGGCAACACCAAAACTTGTCGTCCGATATGGTCCTTTTTTGAACTTGTGTTTGCAATTTTCCACGTCGACGCGTTCTCGGAGAGTTTCCAAATATATAGTGAAAAACCGAAGTTTTGTATGGCAGCATCAAGAAGAGGTTGCCCGATTCAGACCTTTTTTGCTATAAAAACACCAAATACCAAATTTTAGTTCTCCACGTCGACGCGTTCTCATGCAGTGCCAAAATATTTATTTAGAAGTTTTTGCAAGGCAACCCTACGAAGGAGTTGCCCGATTTTTCCCATTTTTGAGCTCAAATTTGCATTTTCTTAGACGCGTTCTCAGGCAGTTTCCACATATATAGTGAAAAACAAAATTTTTGTATGGCAACACCAAAAAGGTGCGCCCGACTTAGCCCATTTTTAAATTTTATTTACTATTGCTCTGAATACACCACCTACGAAATTTCAGCTCTCTACGTGTACTCGTTATCAGGCAGTGTCCAAATAAATGTACACTAAAAAACGTGATATTTGTATGGCAACCCTATGAAGGAGTTGCACGATTTAAAACATTTTTGTACTTCTATTTGCAATTTTTATGAAAACGCCGTGTATAAAATTTCGGCTTACCACCTCGAAACGTTCTCAGACAATTTCCTATGCCTCGACAACAGCGCCATCTATCGTAACCAAAACTATCCTATCTTTCAAGCTGGAACCAACTAAATACATTAGCAAAATTTCATTGAAATCAGTTGGGCGGTGTCGAAGATTGGCGTGTACGAACACAGTGACATGGGATTTTTATATATTAAGATTAAAAAGTTGAAATAAATATTCAAGGAACTTGTAACGATTTTGGTTCATTCTATCCTCGGGCGTCTTTGCCAGTAAATAATTTTTTTCTCTCTCTGGAGCATGGGCCCTTAGATTCCATGGGCCAATGTGTTTCGCACACTCAAAACCCTCGGTAGTTACGCCACTGGTACTCGCACTGCAAGCCGCGCACATCCTTTTACCCTTAAAAAATCTTTCGGTTGTAGAGTAAAATTCCGTGATGATTTTTTATCCGGAACAATGCGAACGTGGAACAGTCTACCATCTTCTGTTGCTCCACCGGCATGCAATCTGCGAAAGTTTAAGGGTGACATACATTGGCACCTTCACCACTCTCCTCACGTTTCCTAACTCCTTTCTTTATCACCTTCTTGCCATGCTGTGCTTTGCATCATACTGCATAGGATATCTCCTGAGGTTGGCTTAATAATACTTATAAAAAACAAAAGAAGTCGCACTTTCTTAACTTATCGACGGAGTTATATACATACAAGGTATGTATTGCATCTGTTCTGTGACTGCTATTTTAAATAAATGTAAATTTTTAATTCCTGTATTTTACAAAGATACAATTTATGATGATTCGTGAAGTTGGATGAAATACCTTTCCCTAGATTTAATAACTAAAATGGATGTTTGGGAAGTTTTACACTTCCACCATTTACAAACCAAAACAAAATGAATAATCTAACGCCTCCTTTGACGTTCGGGAGTGGTAAAGAATGTTGAGCAACTTTCTACATTGCGTATGGTAACCACTTGCTAATCTGTTTGACCCGTATCTTTTAAATGATAAATTTTGTGCATTTGACATTTGCGAATGGGGTCGAGTGTCTTCAAACTTTTGTTCAGTTTTCAGCATATAGCATTTTTAAACCATAGGTGCGCCCCCCTCACCGAAATTCTGGTTCCGCCACTGGCTCAACTATAAAGAGTTAAACGATGACATTTCTTCTGTCAAAATTATGTACGTGGTTGTCCACTTTTGTAAGGATAGAATTTGAAATAAGTTTGGTTTGTTAATTTTTTGATAAATGTGAGTATAAAATAACTTTGAAAATTTTTATAGTAAACGATATTTATTATTTAACAGTTTTTTTAAAAGCATTAAGACGTAAGTGTAGTAATTTTCGGTTTCAATGGAATTGTAATTCTGTTACGGACTTGATGGCTTGCAAAACTAGTTTGTTTTATTGGTATATTATTAACATTGCATCTTTTTTTCTAGTATGGCTATAACTTGTTGCGTAAGGGGTTGTTCTTCACGGACTGGACGCGACAACGTCAATTTTTACAGGTTTTCAGGAGTATCAAACAAGCACAATTTAAAGGAATTTTCGGAAAAGAAGAGTTCGACTTTGGCTGTCAGCTGTATAGATATTACTTGGATAAATACTATAGGTTTAGGGTACACATTTTGAGGAATACGTATATTAGAATCTAGTTTATGATATATGTATGTTCACTAATTTGATTGTAATAAAATTATAATTAGATTTGAGTGTTTCCGTTACTCCCTTCCAGTAAGTTTTAAAATTCGTGATGAGTTTCATTTATCATATAGAAATTTATGAGAGAGCCTATCGTAATACATTCCATGTAATATTTGAGAATAGAAGAATTCTTAAGAACTTTTATTTAATGATTCTAAATTAAATCATAAATACAAGAAGAAAAAAAAATTAAATTACAAAAATTTATTTGTGCGCTTTCATCGTTACTGGTTAATGCCAGCTCAAAGCAAAACGTGGCTTAGTAGGCTAGTTACAAATTTGATAAATGCAAGAGGGAAAATCATCTGTCTCGTTAGCTCAGTGGAAAGAGCAGTCGCCCGGCAAGCGGAAGGTCCCGGTTTCAAACCCCGGACGAGGCGGTTGTTTTTTCTTCTTGTATTTATGATTTAATTTAGAATCATTAAATATAAGTTCTTAAGAATTCTTCTATTCTCTATCTTGACCGATTCTAACAAGTGTAGGTTCGATTCCCGTCAGGGAAAAATTATGTAATATTTGCTTAGCTTGCATTTTTCAATGAAAGAAGAGCTTTAACTAGTTCATATATTTATTTGCACTTTTATTATTAAAATTTTTAATCATATAGTTCAGTAGAGTGTTATCACAATGCTTAAATACAACAATATAAATAACAACCACCCATGGTATTAGAGGCTTTTCATTCAGTCGTTGTGAATGTTTTACCTGTTTAATAAGGAATATAAAACAGCTTTTATGAAATATTTTCTAGTAAAGCTTAAAATTTCTAACATATAATTTATAGGCTTCAAGAGATCTATATGAACGAAAAGCCTCCTTTGAATAGCTGCTTTGTCGGTTTATCAAATAATTTGCGACATCAAAGTGTCTGAAAAAATGTAAGATTTAAATGAGTTATTTTTTAATAAAAAAACAAACGAAATACAATCGATCTTCTTTTTTCTATTAAAATTACAATTAACGAACCCCTGAATATTCAAATATTATAAAAATATCAACATCTTTACGCCGCTTTGTTTCCAATTTATATGGATCCAAGCCATCACAACATTCATTAATTTTTCGTCTATACCTACTACTAATATCACAATCCATCATGCAATACATAATTTTAATATTATTTTAATTTTAGTAGGAAATTTATAACAATACCGCTCACACTTAAATATTTCACCGGCAGCTTATGGACAACCAAAACAAATTGTTGTCAGTTTGACGTTTCTATATGAAATATAAGTTAAAAAAAAAGTCATACAAAATTATACAAACCGTAACCCACTAGATTCATCAAAAATCGCATATCTAAAATGGATTTCTTTATATTATCAAGTTTGCCTTTTTATACCCCTCTTGAATAAAATGTTACGAGAAGAGTAAACTCATTTTGTTGAGATAATTCTAATAAGTCTCGTCTCTGAAATTAAGTTCAAGGGGGCTAACATGAAGAACCTTTCAAAAACGATATTTCAGTTTTCTGCAAAATAAGTATTAAAAGAATTAAAATATCTACTGGATTCTCATTCGAATAAAGAAAGTTTTTTTTTTTTTTTTATTGGAGAATTTTACGTAAAAATAAACATATTTATTTGTAATAATATTAATAATATTTATTTATTATAATTAAATAAAAATTTATTATAAATAAATAGCTTGAATTAAAAGAAATGGGAAAAGGCTCAAAAGTCGGGAAAAAGACAATAGCTAAACGATTTAAACAAACAAATAACACAAAATGACAACAAAATTACGCATAAATCAAAACAAAGGACACAAAACGGACACAAGAAATTGGAAAAAAAAACTCAAAATTAATCAATTTTAAATTGACAATTAGGTAAGTGGTTGTTCTAAAAAGCCCTAAATTTTCAAAATGATCAAATAGAAAATATTTCCTAAACGGACGAATTTTCAACAAACAAATTTTGCATTTTAGCACCGATACTGAAACCAAATTAAAGGTAAGCATCATATATATAGTATCATAGACCTCTACAAACTGATCTCATCATCCCTACAGCTGAAAGTCTCTAACGAAGGGCTTCCCCTTCCTTCAGTATTTGCAACGGTTCAAAAATGGAGAGAAGCTCCGTTGACTAGCGGTAAAAATACTGTGGCCTGTTATCACCAGCGAAAGAAACAAGCACCGTCCTGCACCGATGATAGTGGTTGCCATATGCAGATTGAAGGAGTCTGCATTCGTTGTCAGATCTTTTCAAATGTTTTTTGAATGGATTCAATACGATCAATATATGTGTATGTTTTAATATGGATAGAAAAAAAAATCTCACGAGCGTATCCTAAATGTTCAAATATTTTGAAAGTCTTTATAGTTCCGCTTTAGGATATAACGAGTAAGTCCTCAATATCATTAGTTCGAGAAACTATAGCGTGATTAATTTTATAATCAAATGAAAAGTATGAAAAGTAACAATTTTGCATTCTGAAGAGGTATATATTAGTTTTAGAGCACCAAGGATAAATAATCTCAAGATCCTTCTGTAGTAGTAAGCAATCGTTTAAAGAGTTTACTTGTAAACCAAGTGTCTAGGGGAGTTCTTGGTTTGCATTTATGATGCTAGCAATTGAATCTTTGGAGGTTACTTAAAGAATAAGGCTTTCTTTCACTCCATCAAAAGTTTTATAATATTCAATTTCCTCCAAATCCCTGCACTCAACTACTACACTTAAACTACTGAAACCTACGGCCGTCCTTTGAGACACTTCTATCTATATGTTTTTTATGAGACTTTTTTGTTTCTTATATTAAATTTAGATTGTTTTTATTAGAAAATGTTTTTTTAATTGCTTTTATTCTTTTTTTCACTTAGCTTCACGTAATCACTGTGCGATCTTCTGGTAGCGGCGGTGCTTTTAATAAAAAAATTGTTATTAGTGCAACACTAATAATTATTGGTACAAGAGCTTCTATGAAACATTTGCTGTGGAGTAATAACTTATTTCCTACTATGCGAAGAATATTTATGAAACATAATGGACCAAAAATTTGGAAAATATTGGTAAATTTGCTAATAATTATTCGTTGTTTTCTGAACATGGAAATTTCGTAGGCTTTCTCTTCTTCTAATTCGATGGAGCGTAGCAGATGATGGTCCAGCCATATAAACAATATCTTTAACTTTATCTTCAACTTTTTAGCTAAGCCTCTTTGAGACATATTCGGATTTTCCATATGTGTAGAAAGATGCATAAGAACTTTACACTTAATAGCTTGCAATTATAAGTGCTTACCAGCGTTCCCTAATTTTTTTTTACCTGCTGATAAGTAATGGGAGGGGATAGGTGGTTGGTTTTTTTCTAAATCAGTCCTTAGTGTGTAAATCGAACGACTTATTAGAACCGCAATTTAAAACCTTCGAAAAAAAAGTCGTGCGAAAGGACCAAAAGACCTCTAATGCTATTTTCAAGCGATCATATGTATTGACCATACATAGATATATCTATGCAGGATCTCGTATTCTTTTGTCTAAATCAACGAAACCACACCTCATTAGGGTTGCTACCAGTACCCCGATATTGCTTGTGTACCTTTGTCTTATTACTTTTTAATCTTGGAAGGGCATTTACAAATCATTTTTAGTATTTATTATAACACTTAGATTTTTCGACTGAAAATTTATGAAACTCATCATGGACAACGTCACGAAGCTGGTTGTATTCTCTCAGCAAATCACAAGATTCCCAAAAAGACCAGTCTGTGTTGGAGAAAAAGGTGTGTTTAGACGTAATTAATAAATTTTGTTAAAATTTAATTTGATAGAATTCTGTAAAGGAGCAAAATCATAAAACTAATGGAGCTGAAATGAATATCAACTGATGTTGTAACTCAGGTACTAACTTCCAAACATACTGTTACGAGCTGTGGCTTTAGGTCGTTATTTGAACACAATATTTCAAATATTATTCACAAGTTCTTCCTTTATTTATCTATCCTGTTTACTTTTATAAAATTCCCAAACAATTATGAAATCAACTCAGATTTAATTATCGCTAGTACTGTACTTCTAATTATCGCAATCCAAATTGTTTACTTCGTACACTTCACTGTCTTCAATAAGACACGCCTCCTGGCGATGATAAGCGCCGTGTTTATATCCTATAAATTCTCCTAGAATCATCCCGCATACTCCGTACACAAAACATCGATACTCCGAACCTATAGAAGTCGTTTGCCCTTTTTGTGATACGATTCTCCGAAAGTTGTTTATGTCCATACTTAATTAGTCATTTCACGAGAATATGTATATGTCGCTTGTTATTTTTCCTATTTCACGTAACAATACATTCCGTACACACATGGTATGCCTACTTATTTACATACAGTGCCTTTTCCTCTTCGCATACATACAGTACATACGCAGTACATACATATAATGCCTTAATTCCTCCAAATAGCAAGTACATACATACATTACTATAATTCCTCATATTGTACATACATACAATTATTCTTGCCGTCTTAAAATTAATATTTTAAACAGGCATATCAGATTTCAGCTTCTTGACACAATTGTACTGCACCAAAACTTTTTCGCATTTCTTCAACCGGCGTGGAAATAAGTAGAATCGGGATTTTGATAAAAAATTAACTTAAAACCCCGTGTGGCATTTTTATTATTCCTATATTGCCGGAGTGATCAATTAAAAGCTTTGTTTTATATCATTGTATTGCTTCGACTATCGCCTAATTGTTCTATTCAACTTTTGTGTGTTTCAATAAAAATAATATAACAAATAAAAGTACTTTTTGGTTTTTTTTATACATTTTCTTGTCAGAAAATAAAAGGCTCTGTGTGTTCTCCGGCCTGAAGGATGGTACAAAACATCAATACTGACGTCAGTGCATTTTGACATCACTAATAATAATAATAATTTTTTATTTTAGACTTCATTTTCTTAGCGTTCAAATTAGTAATAAACAAATAAGAAGAAAAAGTAATAATAATAATATGTTAATATAAATAATAAATTAAACTGAAATTAATACTAAGATGCAAATAAACCAATTGACTTAAAAACTACAACAATGGCTCCAAGGCCGTCTGTCGAGGTTGGCAAGCATAAAGTTAGCATCTTAAGTTAGTCGTTTTCATTAGCAATTCAGTTATATGTATTAAGATCTAAGAAACTATAGCATTTATGAGATGTTTGAATTATTAATTATACTCTGAATTTAAAAACTTTCTGTATTTCTAGGCTTTTGTAGCAAATTGAAAGAGATCCTTATATTCATTTACTCCATTAAGAGTTTCTAGTACTTCAGATTCACTTAAGTTTTTCCTTCCGAAAATTCTGATACGAAATTCCGATAGAATAGAACAGATTCCAAGAAAATGCAACAAGTTGTCAGTCTCACCCAAATTGCAGAGGGAGTAATGGCTAGAGCCATCTCTTCTCCACCAGATCCCATTCAGACTATTAAGACCACATCTATACTTTCAAATTAAACTAATCTTTCTTAGAGAGGATTCATTTTTGAAATAACTTTGGTCAGGTAAATACATATCTTTGGATATAGCTCATTCCTCACAGATGTCCGCGCATTTCCTAAAGCTTTATCCTTTAGCCACACATCCTTCGCTTCTATCGATTCAAAAAATACTGTTTTGATCTCGACGTAAGTACTATGCAGAATATCTAGAGAGCAATTGTGTTTTTCAGATAACTCAGTCCATGACCTATGCCAATACACAGCTTTTTCTATAACTTTTCGAGTGAGTTTATGGGGTAATCTGTCACCATTATATGTGAAAAGTGTTCTGAGAATATATAGCAAGTGACATTTTAAATATGTTTCAAGGGTGAGATCGTAATAAGGGGTTTGTTGTGGCAGACTCAACATTTTTTTTAGAAAAAGCGCTGCAATTTTTCTACATCATTAAATTGAGAAAATCCTCAAATCTGTGTCCCGTAACAAAGAATAGATGTAGTAGCTGCAGTAAATATTTTAATTTTTTCGGAGTGTTGAATACTGTTTTTTATGAGAAAAGTCTGTCGCGCACAGTTAAGGCTTACCTTAGCACTTAGTAGGCGTTGATGTATATGCTCCACCATTGATAATTTTGGAGTTAAAAAAACAACAAGGAAAGTGTATTTTTTAACTACTTAATATAACTATTTTAAAATATCCAGTATTTCGAACTCTTTCTAGCAACTCCACCACGCTGAACGACCATTATTTTTGATAAATCTGAATTGATTTGCAGGTTCCAAAGCTGACGATATTCCTCTAATCTATGTATCATGGACTGAAGTTTACCTGGATCATCCGAAAGGATGACAATATCATCCGCGTACATTAGCACTTTAATAGCAATATCTTACACAGAAACGCCTACTTTCATGCTATCCTCCAAATAAATAATGTATAAAGCAAACAACAGTGTACTTAAAATACTTCCTTGCTTTATACCGCAACTTGTATTAAATCCCTCCGAAAGGGTGACACCATCCCATACAATCGCTGTGGCATCTCTGTAAAGCTCTTGTAAATTATTAATCAACTTATAGGATACTCCATAAGAATAGCGTTTATAAAATAACGAGTTACGAGCAATTGTATCAAATGCAACTTTAAAATCGACAAAATATCCATACATCTTCTTCTTATTAGAATTATGGCAGAGGTTAATTGTACATATTAAATTATATATATTATCGATGGTTGAGTATCCTAAGCGAAATCATGCCTGACTTTCGGACAGTATTTTGTGCCTCTTTACCCTAGTGTCAAGTCTTTGATAAAGTAAACCCAAATATATTTTAACTACACTATCTATGAAAAAGAGGCCGCGATAATTTTGAACTTGATCAATGTCACCCTTCTTATGTATAGGAAAAATTACTGATTTAGTAAAAGAGCCAGGAACTTTAGCGGTTTCAAAAATGTAATTATAATTGTCAATTAGTTTTTCTAAAAATATTTCAGGTGCGTATTTATAAAATTCATAAAGGACGCAATCAGTACCAGGAGCTTTATTATCCTTTAGACTATTTAAAACTTTCAGCAATTCGCTCATCTCAAATTTACTATCTAACGTCGAATCATAGATTTAGATTAAGAGAACTTACAGGGAGTGTTAACAAAGACTGAAAATAAGTTTTGAAGCCATTTATATCAATAACAGAACTAATTATATACTTCTTCCGCGCAATTTTTTTGCTATTTGCCCCATCTCTTGGAATTTTGAACAGATCTCAGTCTATCAGCGAGGCATTCATAATATGTTCTTTTCTTACTTTTGCATAGCGTTTTATAAGCTGCATTTGTCTTTAAGTAACTATGACGAGCAAATTCAGAGCAAACATATTTAGCCATTTGTAGGATAATCGTCGACTACATATAAACAGTTGAAAAAAACTCTTTATGGAAACGAAAAATTTTTGAAAAAAGAAATTTCATTGCAAAAAGAGGGCATTTCATATAAGCAGGAACCGTATAATCGTCAGTACGGCTTGGTTCCTGCCTGCCGTATACTCCAAAGCAAACAGCCAAGCTGACCCTATATATAGACTTAAAATAAATTTTAAGTGTGGATTATATGAGGCGAAATACTACGTATTTACTTCAAGCCTAGTAAGATTTAGCCGTATGCGGGACTAGCATTTCATAGAGAGTTTGCTATGAAAATTCACAGCGAAATAAGTCAATCTGAAATTGACTCAGTTTGCTGCTAAGTCTGGAGCTCGAGAATTGAGACGATTATACGGTTCCTGCTTATATGAAACGCCCTCTTTTTGCAATGAAATTTCTTTTTTCAAAGATTTTTCGTTTGCATAAAGAGTTTTTTTCAACTAAATTCTCGAGCTACAGACTTAGCAGCAAACTGAGTCAATTTCTGATTGACTTATTTCGCTATGAATTTTCATAGCAAAACTCTCTACATATAAACAGTCGCTGTCAAACCACTTTTTCTTATACGTAAGATTCTTTTTGCAAATTGGATTTGCTGATTTTTTTATAGCTTCTAACAAAAGTTCGATTGAGTGTTGTTATTTCTGAGGGCAAATGTTCGCACAAATTTTCCACTCTTACCCCATATTCTGCAGGTATCTGAGCTTTCCAATTAAGCTTAGGTAATAAAGTCATTATCTTTTCTTGGCGGTAAGATAGAAGGGTGCTCAGATTTACTGATAAGTATAAAGGGAAATGATCAGAATAAATTTGGTTCTCTATTCTTAATTTGTCTACACATCCAATCAAATTATACGAAAGCGCTACGATATCACTCACTGAAGCTCCACCTCCCCCAGTAAAATTTCCCTCAACATCACCAATAGTTCGCCCATCCAAAATTAATAGTCCATAATCTTCGCAAACTTCCAGAAATTTCCTTCCCCTACTATTAATAACCAGATCTTTTGAAACTCTCATATGCCTAATATTTGGGCCTAAGTCTACTTCTTCCGGCATTATTTGCAGCTGACCAACTCTGACGTTAAAATCACCACCAAGAGAACTTACAAATTCCGTAAAGCAGTTAAAATTACCTTCCCAGTTATTACAATTAACATATGCGGGCAACAAATACACAGAATGGAAAGTTCCCTTTAGCTCAATGTAAGGATAGTTATTAGACCATAGAAATTTACATATAGTTTTTGTGATCAAATATTTTTTTACACCTAACAGACAGCCCCCACTGGCTCTGCCGAATTGAGAGGATCTTGTTGCACTCACCCAGCAAAGGTCATACTGTCCAAAGTACTTCAGAAAACTATTTTAGCGCTCCTCCATTACATGAGTTTCGAAGAGACAAATTATATCGAAATTATTTATAAAACTAAAAAAGCCTGAAAAAATTAATTTACTCCGTAAACCACCAATATTATAAGATAAAACTTTAAAATTATTAATGTTTTTAGATATAGACTTAGTATAGTAAAGAATATGTGGTGTACCTGTATTACATGTAGACTTACCATTAGAAATAACATCATTACATCATCACTACAAGTCAGAGGTAAACATGATTGGGGGTATATTCCATTTGCCGATGTAGATATACATATACCTTTCTCTATTTCATATCTGAATTCCATTGAAATCGATAAATTTTGACTGTATGCGAAATACAGTGGAATGTTAAGAATGCGGCAAAGGTTTCGAAATAGTATGTTTTTGTTTAGTAATAGCAAGAAACGGACAGCTGGAATAAACACTTCGTTCACTTGCAATTTGAAATTCCAATTAAGCAAAATTTCCAAAATATTTTTGTAAATTTTACATCCATATTTTCTGTACAGGTGGGCATCCAGACCTGCAGCCTGGGGGGGTCACAACTAAATTGTTCGAGTGGGGAGAAAAAAGTCGGAAGTAGTCGCTTTTAAATTTTTTTTTTTATCATATTTAAGTTAGATATCACAAAGTCCAATTTTCGGTTTGATTTGGAAAACCTGTCTCTCACGGGTGAAGTAAATAACTGAGTGTGAGTGCTTGCACCTTGATTCACATTCAAAGGAATAGAAGTAGAGTGCATGATATGTCACTTACTATTTCTTGTGATGGGAGCTTAATTGATCTTGCTTTCTTCTGAAAAAAGTTATCAATGGTCTTATCAGTCCTCTGCTTTCCACTATAGCTACTATTTCTACCTCTATCGCTAACTAGTGTAGCAAGTATATTCTTCCCCTATAAATTAAGAGTAAACGTGAAGTTAAATTAAACAACACTACTTGAATTAATACGAAAGTACAAGCAAAGCAACGGCAACTACCGCAGGCAGAGGAAAGCGAATGGTTTATATTTTTATAGTCTTGGCACAATATATATGAAATACAGGGAACTCCCATTACGCACCACGTTCCGCCATTTGTGACGTAATATTGTGAAATGTATAGGAATGGTACGGTACAGAGAACACAATACTCTCTCTCCTCTCTCGGTCTTTCCTATAAAAATGTATATACAGTAGTTACAGATTTACGTCACAGCACATCAGCTGCAATGTGCCAACATTTTAATGGGAATAGCTTGTCCTCTATATACCTTGGTATTGCCGTAAAATTTTTTAAAAAAATCGTAGAATCAATTTTAGTGACATCAAACTGATGGTTTTCAGCAACCAATAGTGTATAAAAATTCGAAAGAAGTAAAGTTCAAGTAAATTTCTAAGAACGAAATGTATATACTTGCCAACCACTGACTTATAACAATGGTTAAATTACAAAAACAAAATGAATCGAAATTTAAAGTTATTTTTATTAATAGTTTATTTTATGCTAAAATAAAATAGCCTGGCTAATGGTGCTGACTATACTTCACTGGTCGCCTGAAAGAGAAAGAAAAGTATCTGTGAGTACAACGACTCCGTGGGGATCCTAACTACCGAAGTTACGTCAACATGCACACCTACTACTAATAACCGGACGAACACGGACTAAAATATGATTGGGGTTCAGACTCTCAACAATCTTCCTGAAATGTTTCTGATTATTCCCTATTGCTAATTCCCTAATGCTTCCCTACGAACGCAAAAGTTTTAAACAACTCAGACTTGAATCAATGTCGCTATGAAAAATCAACGGGTGGTTGAATTTTGTTGAAAAATTGATTGAAGAAGTGCGAAATCATAAAATAATTTACAAAAATAAAGACAAGTTGACAAAAAAGACATGGTTTGAATGGATATTTCGAGGCGCTTAAATACAAATGGTAAAGTTGTGATATTTCTGGCATTTAGTTTGATTTTAATTTAGTTAATTTCTGTATTTTAAATTTTTCCTCTACAGCTTTTGGTCCATTGCAATTCTTTTAATATAATATAAAATATTCTCGATAAAAATCTGTTTCAAAACACTTAAAATTAATAACAAATGAAATTTCAGTATCTTCTTCTTTCCCAATCGCCGCAATTGCTATTGTACTCCCAATTTTTCGACTGCCTATTTTGACAGTGAATTTCCCGCTCTGATTGTTTTTGATTTTATTTAAGCCTTCAGTTTGTTTGCCTTAGAATATAGAGAGTACAGGAAGTGTTATAAGTCAAATATTGTGTAGTCAAATTCTGCTTGTGTAAGCATCTGTTGCCCCTGTAGTGAACGCTCAGTACAGCCGTGTAGTAGAATCAATATAGAGAGCGGGGCAACAAGATATATGGTTGAAAATATTACGTTTGCTCCCATGGAAAATGTTCTTATTCACTGTCACTACGCCATCATACTCAGGGAATTTCGCAGCTGTCACAAACGTAAACAAATCTCGGTGGAGGAAGGATTTTTTCGATATTTCGACAGCTAAACATAGAGTTGTCTCTTTCTTGAATATAATGCTGAGCTACTTCATGATACTCTGAAAAATCCACGCTCATGCACACGAATTTTACAGGTATCAACACTTCCTGTTGTCTCTATATTCTAAGTTGTTTGCTCTTGTTGCGAGCTCCCTGTCAAGTTGTTCTGTCATCGATTTTATATCCGAAAATCAGATAGGTGAAAAAAATTGTATGATCGCATACCAATTCCTTAGAAACAATAACACTTTTAAAATTCGAAATTGTATGCTTTTTCATCTATATTAGTAATTGGCAGAATAAAAATATAAAAGCATCTTCATAACTGGGCTGCTAAGCATTACGGGCCATTTTCTACACAATCAAATACTAAAATAAATATGCACTCCAAAATTACTTAATATCCTGTGATAGGTATGATGACCTGACACTATACAAAGGCCCAAGAAAATTGTAAAAAATTTGTACGAGCGACTGACAATTATACCCAATCGACTATTGCTACTCATAAGAAGACAAACAAACCAAACCGGACCATACTAAAATCTTCCTGTTACACAGATCGCTCTACAGTCCAGCGCCACATTAAATAAACTACGAAGGTTAGGTGGCGCTTTGGGGGTGTCATGATCCCCGTAACCCCCCTCCCAGTATACGCGCCTGACGTGTGCATACATACATATGTATGTATGTACCACCTCTAAAACAAGACAGGTGAGTAGTTAAATCATACTCATTATAATTCGTAACGTACAAAGTAGTTGACTGCAATTGCATTTGAAACGGAAATATCCTAAATTGGCTAAGCTAAGAGTTGTTAGAATAATATGAGTATGACTAAAGCATGCGACATTTCCATAGGAAACTATTGGTAACACCCAAGTTTTTAACTCAAGTCGAAGAAGTATGCATTTTCATTTCCCCGTAAAAGTTCTTTCATGAAATATGCCTCTCGGTGTTATTGTTAGTGTCATCCTGTTAGTGTAAACTACTCGTTAACCGAAACAAGTCTAAAGCATCTTAAATGCATTTCACGCTTTTCATATCTTCTGTGACAGATGCCTTAAGCGACAATATTATGAGCACATCATGTTTGTGGGCGAACTGTTTACATTGAGTAAGTCAAGTAAGAGATGAGCTCGTACAAAGTTTGTTTATCCAATGAATGCTTGAGCTTCGTTTGCTGCACTTTCAAAGCCATGATTCCCTGATACATAAGTAAGTGCACATCTAGGAAGATTATTATTATACATAAGTAGGTAAAAAGAGTCGAGAGTGGGGTAGTTTTCACAACAAAGTTTCTCTGACACCCTGTTGTTGTTGGGCTCTGTTGCTGCCTGTTGACTTGGAAATTTTGCTTTAGTAAGCATGCAAATGTACTCGCAACTATACATTGCTCCCAGCAATGGTATTAACGGGAGCAAAAGTTGAATAAAATATGAATGGCATACAGTCAGTCGGAGATTCACTTGCAAAGACACCAATCAGGATAATTATTATAAAACTTAATGGACCGAGGCGGTAAACTGAATCTGCATCTCTCAATTGCAATAAATGCAAAAATTGTGGGAAATGAAGTAATGAAGATATCATTAGTATGCACGCTGACTACCAAGATCTTGCGGTCTCTAAGTAATCATCGATTCAGAAATTTTATGGAATGCAACTGGAAAAATAGAACTGAATTTTGCCTGAGATTGTTTTATATTAATATTTGCATTGAATTAATTGCCGTGGTAACGATTAATGAAAAATAATATGAACAAAAAAACATTCGGGTAAACAGAGCTTAGTAGAAAATGTATAATGAAAATTTGTTGGTAATTATGAGTAAATTAAATAAGTGTAGAAATAATACGTACATTCGGACCTCAGTCAATTATTCGGACCTTCGAGAATGATTTGCTGAAAGGATTCGTTCCAAGAGATTCGTTATATCCAACTTTTCTCAATTTCTCAATTTTTCTGTAAACTGGGTTTTTATACTCATACACAGGAAAAAATTTCCACAATTGATGCCACAAAGCTTGTGTATTTTTCCATAAAATGTAGGGAATATTCCCTAAACTTTACAGAATATTCCCTACATTTTAGGGAAAATGCACAAGCTTTGTGGCAACATCTTGTGCATTTTTTACAGTGTAGATGAAAACAATATAAGAAATGATAAGGCAGGTCGTACACACAAGTGGTATTTGCATATTACATGACAATGACATATCTAGCAAAACCATATCTAAGCTAGCTGCGTACTTTTTAATGGTGCGCCGCACGCAAATTTTCCGTGACAAAAGACATGCCAGATTAGTCCTATGATTGGCATTTGAAGTGTGAAAACCGAAAAACGATCCAGAACATAATATTAAATTTGTGCAAATCATAGAAAGCTTTCCTGTATTATGTGACTATACGCGGAATGAAAAACGTAATAAAAAATCAACGAAAAAGCATGGGATGAAATAGCGGTAATGCTTAATGAAACAATTAAACATATTATGAATATTTATTCATATTCTTTAGTTAAAGGTATAATTGCGGGGAGACCGATGATTGCCAACATTTCGAATACTTTAATATGCCTGATTCAATATCAATAAGAAATATCTTGCAATAACTTGCAAAAGACCTAAATAATAAAAATGCATGCTTGACCTAGTCACGCAAGTCACAAATAGCAAGAAAGTGCAACGCATCATTATTGATGCATACAAGACGTGCGGTCAGTGACACTATGCTTTGATATACAAAGCATAGATATGGGTCAAATATTTCTTCACGAAGCGAAAATGCAAGGTCGGATATATTGCTACTTTATTGAAATATGCACCGTAGGATTAATTATCAATTAAGCAAATCAACTGTATAAATAGAATGATATAGCAATCAATATAAACAGTATTTCTAGAGTCTTGACACAACACCGTTTTCATTATTGGGAATTTTACTGTTGAGTTTCTCCCCATCCTATCTCTTGGAGTTAGTGCTTTAATAGCCCACGGGCTGCTCTTCTTTAGTACGCTAAAGAGTTAATGCTCCCAGGCTACTCTTATGACTATCCTCATAGGAACGTGACTACGTAAAAAGTCTACAGCAAAGAAGTAATCTTATTACATCGCGACCATGACCGTCTGAATCGTGCTTGTAAACTGTAACTACGGACAATCTTCTATAATCATCTACTAATAACAAACAGCAGCCATACATCAGAAAAGAGCCGAGCTGAAATGAGTAATCAAATCGACATATCATTTCATAAAATCTGCGCTCCCATTTAGAAGTATAGACGACCAGAAGCAAATACGAACAACCTAAACTTATACTGCCCGGAGAGCAAAATTGAGCTATACGTACCGGAACCGGTAGTAAAGTCAACCCAGGAAGTACCCAAATACAAGGCCGGACCCAAAAGATTGATAATAGAAGAATATAGGATGCAGCAGGTGAGCTCATAAACAACGAAACCAATGAAACCAGCCCATAAAGGCCGACGAGTATTCGTTAATGAGGAAATAAGGAAATTTAAACAATTAATCCAGATTGAAGTAACTAATACTGAAAAGGAAAAATATGAAATCCTGCTAGGAAACGCTAAAAAAGAGCTGTGCTCAGTCCATATACATGTTAATTTCGACTCCGCATGATAAACCCCTCGTAGAATTCCTGCATCCTGAGATGCAAAAAAACATGTCCTAAAAACACGAAAGAAAACCCCACAAAGAATCATATTTTATAGTAAATGAACTCAATGAAGAAGGAGTTTCACCACCTCGAATCCCTCCTACAAGATATCCCGGACTTCATTCCATCTATAAATATTTTAATTGAAATATAAATAATTAACAACAAACTCACTTAATCATAAACCTCCAGCATATTTACATTTTTGTAATGTTATCTAGTGATATTACGTCAAACAGCTGGTGTCGCCACAATCAAAATTGGACCAAAACGATCCAAGCGTTTCCAGGGCAGCACATTATGAAGCTGGGATATAGCTGTTTACGGCGGCTATAAAAGGGCGGCGAGCCGCAGCAAAATCACCCATTCGGTTTTCCGAGTCTAATCTGAAAGCATCCTCCACCAGAGTCTAATCTGTTTCCTATCCTTGAAAAAAAAGAGTAATTTTGTTTATTCCTTCATATAGAAATATAATTCTACTTATATCCAGCATCCAATTTTGCCGCATATCATAATTTCAGAGTTTAATCTGAAAATATCCTCCGTCAGAGTTTAATCTGAACACCCGTCCTCTGAGCAAAAGTATAATTTTGTTCTGTCCTTCATATTAAATTCTATTAAAGTCCAAACTCCCAAAATCTAACACTTGATCCCCAATCGTATGACAGAAGTGTAATTCTGCTTACACGCCTCAGCACATTGTAGCAGGAGTATAATTCTGCCTACGCGTTTCAATACTCGCTGTAACAGAAGTATAATTCTGCTTACATGCTTCAGCACGTTGCAGCCGAAGTCTAATTCTGCTTTACCGTCGCTCTCACCCTCAGAAATTCCTATTCTGTACTTAAATTTGTGAAAGTCTAATGCCGAAGAAGTAAGAACTTTCTTCTTCTAATTTTCAGGGACAAAAATAATGACAGGGAGTGTGTAGAGCAGGGAGTAGGAGATCTTAAGTAGTAGTTGAACTCAAATTTGAATTGTGATATTTAGGCTAAGATATACGAAATAAAAAAAAATTATATTTGAATTGAAATCATAGCTGAGTTATCCTTTTCTAAACCGCCACCCATCCTTATGCTCGAGACTAGATCTCACAAGCTGAATACGATGAAAGGAACAATGAAGTAATCATATTACATGACGTGTTATAACTAATCACAGCACAAAAATTTACGAAATTGGCACTTGATATAAAAGCAACAACGTCACTTTCCGAGACGTATGATGGCAGTCAAGATGAAACAGAAGCATTCAGTGAATCAATGGAACTTCTGGATGAGATTACACCAGCAGACCATAAGAGCATCATGTACAAATTCATCAAAACCCGAATAATAAGCAAAGCCAAATACGCAATCACAGAAGAAGTATACGCAGTAACATTAGTCAAACAAAAGCTGCTCAGAAAAATCTCAGTAAAACTCTCCTCAGATGCAATTCTGGTTTAACTGAAATCGTGTCAACATGGGTAATAGAAAATTAGTCGACTTCACTAAGCAAATCCAAAACTAATCAGGACAATTGACAAAAGCAATCATATCAGAGAAAATCACAACTGCAGAGACAGCCGAAAAAATGGCTGAAAAATTCTCCATACAAACATTCACTAGTATATAACATTGCCAATCAAGAAACGTCACTAATACTAAATGCCAGTAACCTGCAAACGCTACCGGAAATAACGGCTAAGGCAATAGCGGTGGATAAACAGCAATAGCAGATTTTCTAGACAGTTTCGAGGCATCCCGAATCACAGATACTATAAACAGATATGATAGAAGCAGCAAACAATGACCCAGAAACCAGAGATATAGTCCAAACTAACGACCAAATCAACACAATTATAATAACAGATAAAGACAAAACCAACAAAATAGCAATCAAAGCAGAGTACGATTTCGGGAAAATAGCGACCAAAACAGGAGAGTGCTTATTATAACTCGGGGAAATATGTAACACCCCCCCCCCCCCCTCGCTCATCAAAAGAAGAAACGAATCGGTTGAGGGCAGAAACAACTCAATAATATATAAACTAAGTTTCTCACTAACAAATTATATTAAAGCGCATATGTCGAAATGTGTGGCACAATTTGCACCTTTATCATCGACACTGGGGCAGACATCTTCATATTTAAAAAAGGTAAAATAAGCATCAACCAACTATACTCTCCTAAAAAAAATTGCATCAGACAAGGCCGAAGCAGTCAATCGGAGCAACTTATTCAAAATTAATAATCAACGACCAATTTTCGGTCGAACACTCCTTTCGAATCGTAGACGATGACCTAGTCATAGAAGCAGGCGCTATTTTAAGATTATAACCAGATTTAAGCCACAATCGATTACGACACGTAACGTTCACTCTGAATAAAGCAAACGACTAAATGTTGGTACCAATCTTGACTGGCCCTACACCAAATTCCATCGCGATACCACCTCGATATGAGATAATTCAGGAATTCTCCATCAAAAACACCAACTCACAAGACATAGTCATCAATGCGGCAGAAATCGGCCCAGGCATCTTCGTTACAGGCGTAATAACCTCAACAAAAATCCACTGATGAGAATATTAACCACAACCACCAAAACAGTAACGCTCCAAGAACCTATTAATGATTGCCTAACCTGTTCTCCTTCTTCCATTAATTGACGACATGTTCTTAGAATGAATATCAGTTTTTAATTTGACTGTTTTATGCAAATACTTTTCCCTAGTTAATTGTTCTGCAGGTGGACCGAATAAAGTTATGAAGTATACACACATCGTTTTCACGTAAATATCAACTTGATTAGGATGGCATGATATTGGCACTTCAGACAATCGATATTTAGAAACAAACATCCCAAAAGGAAAGGTCTGAGAAAAAGGAACACTCTTGCTGAACATTGCACATACACCCTGTCAAAAGTGAAAAAATATGCATTTAAAAAAAAATGAAATCCTGTCAAGCTTGGCATTGCTGTCTAGGGGTTGGCCAGTCGACGAAAAATATGCTGAAATGATTGAAAATTACCTGAATGAATGAAATAAAAAGGTGAATTTGTTGCATTTTTTTGTTTTTTAGCAAAATTTGAATGACACATTATTCAAAATCTCATTTCCTGCAAATGTTGTTATATTGAGGCACTTCAGATGCGCTTCTCTCTTGCATTGTCCTAAAAGGGCTTTTTCTAGGCAATTTTGGCGGGCTTTTTCTGGGCAATTTTGGCGGGCATTTTCCTTTAGCTGGTATTTTATTGACGGACTGCGTTAGCTTGGTGCTGGACGTTTTCAGGATGTCTTCCAAGCACACAATCACAATCGGCCAACCCTGACTACACATTGTGACCAACCTTGACGAGCTGCATCACCACCAAACCACCACAACCAAACATGTTACAGGATTGAATTTTCCGCTTGGTTTATTTCCAAGCATGGGTCACACAATACATTCACAATGCTTACCTTGATGATTGAATATTTTGTCCTCACTGTATTCACTGCTGCTAAAAAACACGTTTTTTTTTTTTGGAATTTCAAACCACAGCAGATACTTTACGTTCACGCACCAAATCTGGAATGTCAAAGACACGTTTTTCCGCCCTGCAGCATTGGTGGCGCTAGTGGTCAAAACTAAAAAAATCGCAGATGGCCGACCTAGACGACAGGCCAACCCTGACAACATGCCTACTATATATATACTGTAACTTCGTGACTTTTCATCGCAACGAAATAAGGAACATATGGTTAGAAAGGCCTATCTCTCTCCTTTCAAATATCACAAAGGAAACTCTACATCGAATAAGAACTGGCGAAGTCATAAATTATTTTATACATGGACCTACCGAATAACGGTTTTTTTGGTCTAAAATGAGTTTTGAGGGTGCATGAGAAATATCTAGTATGCCACTACTTTTAGTTCCACTAGACCTACAACCTACACTTTGTCTAATCAAAGTATATATTCGCTGTAACACAGTGTTATCAATGAAAGCAATGCAAAAATTCCAGCCAAATCATCATCGTTCCAGCGATCGTAGAAAAAAAATGGTAATTTTTACAACAACAATTGTACAAGTAAAACAAAAAAAATTTAAGAGAGATCATGTGGTCCTGAGATAGATTTTCTAACGTCATTCTATTCAGATGGAGCAGCTCTATTCGGAAAGACAAAATGGAGTTCAAAATTACTGTTTTGAGTCTCTTGAACAAGCTTAAATATGGTGATGACAATTCCGAAACAGCTACTCCATATGTTTTCTGTTATCCACGATAGAATATTAGGAACTAAACATTTATTATTGAGACATCCGCGCGAACTTTACTACCAAATGAAAATACTTATGATGTTTCGAATTTGTAGAGTTTTCTAATTATTTTGAAATGTTTTGTTTATTTTATGCAAAAGAGATTGTTTTGTTTATCGTGGTTAACAAAATCTATTTGCGCTTACTTTAATGTAATTACTAACTGCTCTTTCATACTAGTTGTACAGCGCCAATCGCTATTCTTTTTTTTCTATTAAGTTTATGCTCCAACACATTTCCTAGTTCTTTAGAAGTGACTTTGGACATACGGAAGTAAGTTAAAAACGTTTCCTCACCTTTCAGATCATTCACTATATTAAATGAACTAAAATTATTGTTTCTATACCCTAGTTGAAATCATAGGGTATACTAAGCTTGTAATTCTGTTTGTAACGCACTGGTTGCTGAACTTTGCATACGGGCTTTTAAAAAAAGTAAAATTAGGGTCGAAAATTAGACAAATCAGGCAACTCTGTCGTAGGGTTGCCATATAAAATTTCGTGTTTCACAACATATTTGGATACTGCCTGAGAACACGTTAACGTAGAGTGCTGAAATTTTGTACCCGGCGTTTTCATAAAAATAGTAAACATAATTTCGAATGTATGCTAAATCGGGCAACCCCTTCTAAGTGTTGCCATATAAAAATTGAGGATTCTTACATATACTGAAAACGATCAGTCCTAGACGTTCTATTGTACTGAAAAGTTCTTCAAAATATGAAATCCTATGAATTTTTACTGTCCGACGAAGTGTTCTAGGAATATATGCGAAAAACCACTTTACAAATCAAACTTGCATAGATTGATGACCATCCCAAATTACTTTCCGGCATTCATCGAGGGTATCATGAGAATTGGTCTTATTCTAACTTGTTAAATTATAGGAATGTATCCCGAATCTCTTCTTGAGGTTCCTTTTGATTTTTTTTAAGACGGCCGCTGTAATTATCATCATCGGAATCTGACGAAAATATTTTAAAAACTGATCAGACTAATTGGACAACATTGCTATACATATGTCTTGCATTAGGTGTGTAACACATAAAAAATTATGAAAAAGGACAATAGATTGAACACACACGCATATTTTTATTTTGAATTTTTCATGTCCGTCTGTCTGTCCGTTTGTCCGTCCGTCCGCCTATCTACCTGTCTATCCATCATTACAATAACTCGAGAACGCATTTATTTAGAGAGCTGAAAGCTTGCACACGGCTTTTTTTGAAAATTTGTAAATTAACAATTAAATTTTTCCCTATATATTTTGATGGTAGTTGCCTAAAAACGTGTCGATGTAGAAAGCTGAGTTTTGTTTTTTATGTGTGACATTTTCATAAAAATATAAATACAATTCTAAAAGTGGTCTCGAAAAAAACATTGAGATATTTTACGTATACTGTGAAACCATCAGTCCTAGACGATTTTATTGTACTGAAAAGTTCTTCAGAATATAAAATCTTATGAATTATATTGTAGAATGAACCGTTCTATAAATAGATGTGAAAAAACAGCTTAACAATCAAACTTGCACAGAGGAGTTACCTTACGAAATTACATACGGTATTTATCTAGGGTATAGTAAGAATTGATATTTGGCCAGTTCTAACTTTTTCCTTTTTGAATATTAATTAGTGTAAAATTTGACCTTTACATCGCTCCTAGTTTGCTTTCGTACAGGATATTGCAATGGATAACTCGATTAGGACTTATATAAAAAGACTTCGAATCCATACATACTAAAACCGTTGTTCATTTCATTTTTGAATACTCTGCGGTGATATGGGATTTGATGTATTTTGTTGCACATATATGTATATGTAAGTAGAATGAAAGGGTGCAGATAAATTTTACCATGTTCGCAATAAGAATATTAAATTCAAATTAGATTCATTAGCTCCTTACTAAAGCCGTTGTAGGCTTATTGGACTATAATAGTTAATATCTCATTGAAAACGGTTATAACGTTTTTCCGAGAGTTTTGTGTGCAGATATAAGCTTGTTTCTCGTGACTACTAAATATTTACGCAATGAGTGTAGGCAAAGAAAATTTTTTCAAGTAAACTTGCCTAGATATAATTATTGTAGTAATTATCCTATGAGTAAATGAGTAATGAGAATTTATAACTCAATTGTAACAAAATAATGTTGATTTTTCTATTTGTAGAGCTAGATTTAGAAAGCTTGTTGTACTTACATATATATAAGTAATCTTAATTCTAGCTAAGTACAGTAAGTTAATGCAAGTAGTCTGTGATAATCCTCATCGCACGATACTCATTCAGAGAACATCGCGGGAGGTGAGATCTCAATAACGGTGCCCAAAGCGCTCATGAGTGATATGTGGATTGTGTGGGGAATGCTATCTCCACTTTAAAGAGGCTTTCTGACGCGACTCGGAGCAAACACGCTAAAATAAGGCTAGAAGCGGAGATTCAGGGTGGTGCTTCGACACAGTCCCAGCTTCAGAAGTTCACTGGGAAACAACAGGGAAGAGATCTGAGGCTGAGGATTTTGATGGTACTGGTGTACGGACCCGAAACCCGCCGGGAACTTCTTTCTTTTGCTCTGGCAAATGAAGATCGTCTAAAAAGAACCTCTGGAACGGTGCCTCTCCAAAGTACAAGTTTCTAAACAGATACAGGTGAAGGGCAGTACGGATGGATTCCATCCCCTAGTCTATAAAGAGCAACTCGTAGGATTCCTTACGGCTGTGATCACTACAGAATTTTTTCAGTTTGAGTTGACGCTTGACTATCTTGAAGCTTTCCGCAGGATATTTGGAGTGGCCATTAACTTTACTGAAGGCTCCGAGGTCTACTACCCAGAGTATCGGGACTCGCGTGACACAGGTAGTTGGTTGAAGTATCATGCGCCATGGCCGAAATCAAGATTTGACTCGCACGCTGTCGCCTTTGGGAGGGGCCCAACCTCAGAGCAGACGTGGTCACTGGTAGTTATGAATATGTACTCTGTGGACTGGTGTAAAACGCAATCCGATAACTAACGGTTCTGGGGTGTGGCGGAAAGCAATGGATATCGCCAATTATTGCAAGATATTGGAAAAGATTCAGAGACTGTGCGCTCTCAAGTCAACCAGTATTCGTGCTCCCTAGGTTATCCTCAACATACACCCCGTGCAGATACATACCAAGAAGGGGCATCAATCGCAGCACTGAGGTTACATCTCACTCAGAGTTGAACTCACTTTGGAGCAAGAGTTCCGCATGAATCCTGACGTCGGCAGGAAGAGCGATCTTCTTCTAGGGGCTATACTGAAAAGCGAGCTTAAATCAATAATTCAACCACTTACAAATCCTATTGTTTACACAGACGGCTCTAAAACTGAAGAAAATACCGGAGCAAGTATTTTCTGTGAGATGCCTCGTATGGAAATCGCCCTGCAATGGTCTTCCAGGTGGAAGTTAACGCCATTCTTGAAGTGGGAAGATATCTTCTCAGCGCGGATACGGCGAACAAGGAGATTTTCTCGGACAGCCAAGCAGCTATAAAGGCCTTGTCCAAACCTTTCGTAACCTCTTGGTGCTGGAGTACAAATCCACCCTAAATTATCTCTCGCTGTATCACAGGGTACTCGTTGTGTGGGTATCAGGTCACAGCGATATCTGCGGAAATAAAATGCGGATGAGCTCTCTTGTATTGGCAGGGGCGGATTTCCCTAATGGCCGAGTAGGCCCGGGCCTAGGGCGGCAGATTTAGGGGGCGGCAAAATGTTTGAATGATTTTTGATTTTTTCTTATAGTTGTGGGTATTTCATTACATTTTTATACTTTTTCGTTTTTTTAAATAAAATAATTCGTTGGAAAGTGTTATTTTTAATTCTACTCCATTTTTTTCAAATCTACTCCGATTTATGAGGCAGCCTACTCCGCTAATTCTAGCCTGGGGTCCCTTCACTGGATATAGATCATTCAATTTTTCGTGTTTTACAGGGAGGAGGGGGGCGGCAATCTTCCATAGGCCTAAGGCGGCCAAGTGATCAAATCTGCCCCTGTGTATTGGTGTAACCTTAGAGGATTCATCCTCCACAATCGGGGTTGCACCAAACATTCTTGAATCTAAAATTTCGGCCTGGAGTGACGGCCAATACTGTTTCCTTTGGTTGGATGATCCTCCGCGAAGAACTATTAAGGCACTGTCCGGAAAGCCTAACCCAAATCTGACGAAAAATATATTTTGGACTGCCCTCGGGGTAAGTTGTCCAACCGATGTTAGGGCCCTTCATAGGGAGGTTCCCTACTAAATGTAGACCTCGCGGGGCTGCGAATCAACACCTGAAACCTGTACAACATCGGGAGAAGAGAAAGGTGCTGGGAGACGTTCAGAGAATTCCTAAATTCATACAATCGCGAATGACGCAAGACAAATAGAGTTCTGTAAGTGTGTGAAACTTCCTCGTAACTCAGCAAGACCTTATATGGTTCTTACAAGAACAAGGTGGGGTGAATTGATGGCTCTCTCTCAGAAAGCCTAATGGAACTTTCACACAGACTAGGGAAGGGATTATGAGGGTGCTACTTCAGTCTAATTTCACTGGTACTGTGATTGAAGAGGTAGAGAACAGCGGTGTGGCTGGGAAAATTGATCTTCCATTCAGAAGGGTGGTCAAGAAGGACTGGCATATAGCCTCCTCTTTTTTTACTTATAGGGTAATGAGGGATGTGATTCATTTCTTCAAGCCCAGGCACTGATGGAATTTAACCTGTTCTGATACAGGAGAGTAGTGATAAACTGGTACCACTGTTGCGCAAAGTATTCAGAAAGTTGTTGATATAGCTATCGAATGAAGTATCTTCCCGGTTTTCCTCTTCATACCTATATCAACATGCCTACCAGGTATAAAAAAAACCTACAACAGCCTCGTTGAGAGGCTCGGAGATGCTGTTTTCGACAGAAGCTTGGCGGTAGTTAGCTTCATTTATATTGAGGTTGCTTATGACAACAACTTCAATGTGATACCGCGCGCCCCAAAAGGATGGAATCTGAATGGAACAATATGTCGCTGGATTAGCTCTATGTTGAGATCTTCAGACTTCAGTCTCAACTCAACATACGACTTGCGCTGCACACGCTCAAGCAAATCATCCACTATTCATGGCCCAGTCGTATGATTTGCTTGATCGTGTGTAGTGGCCTTTAGACACGCTTAAAAGTTTCGATTTGGTAGCCGTTTACCTTAGGTGGTTAAGGGAGAATGTCCGATTAAGAATAAAAGATGCAATTTTCACTTATTTTTTACCCTCACAATTTAAGTCCGATTTAAAAGGAAGAAGGTAAATACTTGATGAAAAGAAAGTGTCATTCGAAAATATTATATCCTTAATGTACAAATTTTACAGCATAAAGGATAAAACAATAAATTTTCAATTGAAAAAAAATAACCAGACCTCTATTGATTAAATGTGGCATTTTGAAATAAATAATCAAGGATAAAGGATGTTTTTATTATCTTTTTTTTTATAAAAATACATTTTCCGTGATACACAAAACTTTTCTCTTTAAAATAAGCTTTAAGAGTTTTTTGAATATTAAAGTCAGCACATTTTAAAGGTTTTGAAAGTCCTTTAATTCAGGCAGCATACATCGCTGTACAAAAACCACTAGAATTTTTATCTCATAAACTCTTAACTCAACAAGACAAGGACAAAATTTGTGATGGTCTGGTTGGGAAAAGTGCGAATTTTGATCGATATACTATAGGATGGCCCTACTTAAAATGAATTGAATCCAAAGCAATCAATATAAATAATACATCCATATGTAATTCGTTAGAACAGATATTATTTCGAATTTAATCTTAAATCGCAGCACATCTTATCACAGTGGTCTCACAATCTTCGCATGAAAGTAAATCTTGAAATTTATATTTTCAAATTGTAATTTTATCTGACATATTACCAGAAGGCTGAAGTAGTTAACATTTCATAGTTAAATGCTATAATTAAGTACTCGGTTCACGTTCTAATTGAGGTACATGTTGGGTTAATCGACTATCTCTCGCAGAACCGTTGTATAGTATCAGAGGATTGCATGTGGCCTGCTCCTTATTCCGACACTGACAATTACCAGATCGTTCTGGTAACCGCACCATCGCCATCGTGGAGTTCAAATAACAATGTAATGTTATCCTTTGTTCAGGATATGTAGTGGCGCGATGAAGTATTCTGATTCCTGAATAGAGCCCGGCATATTCACAAATTGAATTCTCTATATGAATACCAGAGCAGATCTATAGTCCAAGTGGATACGACGACATACAGTACTGACTTTCATTTATTCATATGTGAAAACGATGAGCTTCAAGTTTGTTATCTCACCTATGCATACATATATATACTCGTAGAATTATTCCCGCATATATAGGGTGATGTGGCAGCTTTTGCTTTTTGGAAAGTTCTTCAATTTCACTGCATGATATAACTTGAGGTCGGAGTACGTACTTATGGGTTGAATATCTCCGGTACAATTGAATTGGGTGGTTCATTTTTATCTGCAAATCTACCTCAGAGAATTGAATTTTCAGTATTTCCCGGCTAGTGAGAATCATTTTTCACTGCTTCTCTGTGCTATCACAGAATGGAAATTTCTTGCAATTATGTAATGACTTTAAAATGGACTGCTTGGTAGCAGAGCGTTTATTTTGAACATAGATTATAAGGGGTAAATAAGAGCCACTGAATTTCTAAAATACTTAAACTGAGCTTTGTAGGAATTTACTTGAATAATAATATTAGTGGCTTCAATCGACAAAATTGGAGAAATATATTTAAGATTGTTAGCATTGGGAAGATTAGTAGCTTCTTTAATTTAACTAAAATGCATATTTGGTAAAAAGAAAGTTTGTTCGGGATTTGTCAATTTCCAGTTTTTCACGGACTTCAGTTCTTGAAATTTCTATCATCCCGCTTGTTAGATAATAATACGATAAAATACTATTTCAGATTGTCTTCAATATTGAAATATATTCACTCCTAAAATTAAGCTCTTTTTAAACTTCATTTATTGCTTTTGATTGTAGTATTGCACTGTCCTTTGCCAGTCATATATGCTACGTTAGCATATATTGCTACGTGAACGACTCATTAAGGCTCTGATTGTCCCTATTATTACTTACGGAGCTTGTGTATACTGCAATATTGATAGCTCAGGTCGTAGCAAGCTAAACGTTGCATTCAATGCTTGCGCTAGGTATATTTTTGGCCTCAGGAGATATGATCACGTGTCAGCTGTAACTAGGCAAATTTTTGGATGTAAGTTGGATCACTACTTGGACTACCTGTTATGCGTTATGATGCACAATATAATCAATAATATTTCTGCCGAATTCCTTAAGGATAATATTGAATTTCTGTCATCACAACGTACGCTATTACTGCGGGTTCCTCGCCATTTTTTCCTATATAGTTCTCGCACCTTTTTCATCTATGGAGTCAGAGTCTCGAATAGTCTCCCTGTATATGTTCGGGCACTTCGGAGTCAGCGGGGTTTCAGGATGGAGGCCTTAAATTACTTTAATAAACTTTGAGTAAATACTTAACACGTAAATAGCCCTTATTTTATTTTATTTTATTTTTTTTTTGTTTTTACTTATTTTTTTTTATTACTTTTTTCTACTATTATTATTTTATTAGTTTTTATTTTTCTTATTTCATTTTGAAGTTAATTTTCGTTTTTTAATTCTATTTTCTTCTGAATTAAGTCATTATACACATTATTTTTGTAAAACCTATGTACAAGAGTATGCACGTATTAATGAGTCATACGACTAAATTGTGCAAATTAATAAAGCAAATTATTATTATTATTATTAATTATATATGTTCTTCTGCTTCAAAGGATGGATATCCACTCACTAGTGTTGTTTCGTGCAATAAATTTACTTTGTTCGTGATCCAAGGGGACCAACCATAAGGTTACCATTAATTCAAACTCTGCGGTTTCTGCACTTTTTCTTAAGCATACCCAGCGAAAAAATTCAACAAATGCCAGAAAGTAGGCAATTATCTTTTGGGATTGAGCTTTTAAAGTATGCTTAGAAAAATGGCAAAATCGCAGACTTACATTTTTGGTACAGAGTTTGATAGGTTGTTTAAAAGAGAAACTTTTGGGTTTTTTAAATCCCATATGAAAAATTGGTATTGATGACGTGTTTTTTGATAAACATAGTAGTTAAAAATCCGAAATTTTAAATTTGTTGAGACATAACTTCAATACGGAGAATAAGAGGAGTAAAATTGTACACCATTCTAGAGGTCCACCGATTATCAATCTACGAAATTTTAAATCATCATCATAGGCGGCAACGTTAAGAAGTTACAGGGTGGTATTTAAAACATACCTAAATATTTTTAAATTCCGTTATCTGGAGAACCGTAAGGATTCCCCCTTCCCGTACAACTTTTTGCTGGTCTAAGCATGGCCTATCTATCAGCCTTCAGATGCAAGACCACATACGGGACACCCTGTATAAAAACAATTTTTTTTTTATTTCTAGGTCGTTATAAATGATTTTTATTCCTTGATCCCGTTGAGATCGCAGGTTGAAATTATAATACGTTTTAGTGGATAATATAAAGTATAAAATACAAAAAAATTAACAGAATCAAAAGTAGGTCTTCCAGGATATTCCTTATCCTGGATTTCCTTTTTCACGTATATTTTTAAAATTCTATTTTTCTTGAGATCCTATATTTCAAATAACATATATTTCAATGTCTTAGCATAAACGGAAAAATATATATTTACGTTCTTTTAAAGAAGACCAGGACAGAATTTTTCGAAATTTGGAAAATGCCATAACTCGCGAAATACGCATTGTAGAAGAAAAAAATTTAATTCATATTGTTATTTTCACAAACCCTCTGTATGTGTAAAATTTCAAAAAAAATTTGTAATGATTATGTTACACTTTTCGTGATTTTTGGTCGATTTGCTATGGAATGACCCTACCACTAGTACCCTATTTACAGTTTTCTTATTACTTATATTATCTTCTTATCCGACTTCAAGCCAGGGTACGTAAATGCTCGTTATCAGAAGAGCGCTCCCCAAAAGCTCTGTTTAAAGTGGCTTTCGCTCTCGACCCCAAAAATTATTCTCAAAGCTTTCGCTCGCGAGCCGGAGCCAAAAAAATTTCTTAAACGATTTTCGTATGATAGTGACACAATGTGTAGCTCTAGCTGTCACTTGTCGGGTCGTGAGCCGGAGCCATTCATTTTACAGCTCCGACGCCTCATAAAAGAAAATGTGAGACTATTATATACAAGTTTTGGAATTTCTGACTGTGCTTTGCTTACTCAATCGGTGTAATTTAAGAGATAGGTAAATGAAAAATAAATAATACATTAATCCTATGCATGCTATGTTTGTTTGTTTTCCACCTCCCTATCGTTTGTTTGTTTTCCACCTCCCTATCGTTTGTTTGTTTTCCACCTCCCTGAGATATACTTACAAATTACATTTGGGTCACATTGGGTTATATGTTTTAAATATAATTGTCCAGTCGTGTAGGTTTCTGTATAGCAGGTATCTGAATTCCTTTTAAATGAATTAAATAATATGGGTGGTCTAGGAAAATCAAGGTAGAAAATGAGTTTTATTTAGGTCTACAGGTATGCTTCTGTAATTTATATTTAACTTTTCCCTGTAGATATCCGTCGTAAAAAAACTAAGAACTATGTATGTATACTTTCGGGTACAGTTTCGTGATTGCAATTTATATATTTTCAGCGTTAATTTTCAATATATGAACTTATTATTTTGGTGTATTTTAAGTTCTCGGGTGTAGCAGTCAGTGATTAATAAAAACTTTAATTAATCATGTTATATGTTTTATTGGCTTAACGTTTCGGAAAATATCGTTGCCGTCCTCAGAAGCATTTTCACTTATCAATACAAGTATATTTGGTTATCTATCACAATAAAATTTGCTCTATCTATTTTTTACTTACGACCTATTCTAACTCTCTAATCCGATAAAACATTGAATGTAGATAAACACAAATATAACGATAACAAAATCACAAATAACTATAACACTTGCAATAAATTAACATAAATATTAAGCGGAGTGAATTGTGCTAGTCATGTCTTGAAATCTATTAGTTTTCGAATAGGTATGTGATCCCCAAGAGAGTCATACCGGCCAATTTTAATTTTTATTTTTCCCATATATGTAAATTTAAGAGTGTTAGGGATTCTCTAAGAGACTGCAGAAAATGGTGTGTATACTGTCTGTGTCTGTTCGTCTATTCATTTTGTTTTTGTGCTTTGAATGTGTAAGGCCTCAAGAGTAAGACGTTTACTATAATTACGTTCAGCGCATAAAATTTTAAAATTATTATAATCGGGTTGATGGTCATTGGACATGCAGTGGTTTGACAAAGCTGTCTTTTCTTTGTTTTTTGAATTTATGTCCGATTTATAATTAGTTATTCTGCCCTGTTGTTCCTACATAAGACATGAGGTAATAATCAGAATAGCTTAAGATTCGTTGATGAAGTCCCAAAGTTGGAGTTAATAGTAACCTTTGAAATGTAGTAACCTACCCGATGATGTGGGTTTTTGATATCAATCAGCGTTTTTTACGACATTTTTGTCGTGTTGCTGACATTGTGTTTTTGCCTTTAGAAGATTTTTTGGTCCCGGCTGGCGAGCGAGGAGCTGTGAGCCGCATCAGGAGCCGCTAGCGAGCGAGCATTTACATACCCTGCTGCAAACCACTATTTACTTTATTCTGAAATAATGTGGTTTCTTCATTCACTACGCTCGATAAGCTATTTAACGGCTCCGGCTTGCGAGCGAGGGCGTTTAAAAGATCATTTTTGGCTCCGGCTCGCAAACAAGAGCTATTTGACGGCTCGAGCTTGCGAGCGAGAGCGTTTAAAGGCTAAAACACAATGTGAGCAATGCCGTACAAAACGTCCGTGAAAGCGAGCGACACGAGCGCGACAAGACGTTTCAATCCCAAATTAAATTTATTCTGTTATCTGTGTTCTAACTAAAAATAGAAAAAATTTCAAAGAATAAATTAAAAACGACTATTAAAGTAGCATGTGTGGCCGTTTTGGCCAATGCAAATAAAAAACAGAACCAACATAGAAGAAGAAGGTGTGTCCAAGGGTTATATAAAACTCAGCCGGAGTTGGGTTTCTATGCGGATGCGGTGTCATTTTACCACCCCTATACACTTTTCTTTCATTTTTTATTCAACATACTTTGATATTTCCACGGCATTGTTATTTGCTGATATTTTTAATTTATCAAGTCATGAATGGGATTACAATGAACGTATAACAATACATATTGCTATACGCCACAAAGTGACACAAGCGACAACTGTTAGAAATGGAAACAACTTTAGGCTAGTGACATCCTAGTAAACTTTGATTCGGAGAATGGAATCTTCAGGAAGGTTCTAAAATAATTTGTAGAGTATAAATATGGCGCTCTCACATCTAGGAGGCGAGTCTTATTTCAGACAGTGAAGTGAACGAAGTAAACTATTTGGCAGGGTTGTAAATGAGAGGACTAATTTATCATATCAACTCATCGCTCAACTCAGGATTTGAGTCCGCTCAATCATTGAGTCCGCTCAACAGTTGAGCGGTGGTTCATCGCTCGAAATTTGAGCGGACTCACTGATTGAGCGGACTCAATCGTGAGCGGACTCAATCGTGAGCGGACTCAGTCTTGAGCGGATTCATTGCTTGAATGAACTTGAGCGGACTCACTGCCTGAGCGGACTCAAATCATATTTTAAATAACATAAAGAGAATCTGATTTAATTAAAATTGAAACTGAAATTTCAATAAAATAAGAAAATCTTATAAAAAAGTCATTCATTATATTATATTTTATTAATTTAGCTTTTGCTAATTTTCTTAGCCAACATTACTTCTTCCTCCTTCCTTCCTTATTTAAAATATGATTTGAGTCCGCTCAACTCAAATGATGAGTCCGCTCAGGCAGTGAGTCCGCTCAAGACTTGAGTCCGCTCAAGACTTGAGTCCGCTCAAGACTTGAGTCTGCTCAAGTTCATTCAAGCAATGAGTCCGCTCAAGACTGAGTCCGCTCACGATTGAGTCCGCTCAAATTTCGAGCGATCAACCACCGCTCAACTGTTGAGCGGACTCAGTGATTGAGCGGACTCACTGCTTGAATTGAGCGATGAGTTGAGTCAAAATGTGAGTCCTTTACATCCCTGCTATTTGGATTGCGATAATTAGGAGTACAGTGCGAGCAATACACTATTTACTTTATTCTAAACTAATGTGCTTTATTCATTCATTACTCTCGATAAGTATTTATCAATTTTAATTTATATCAAATTATACCCGATGATGCATTGTTAATCGTTCTTTAACTAATCCGTCCTCACACGCAGATGATGTGGTTTACTTTTGGCGGTACTTGTTGTGTTTTCTCTGTTGAAATTCAAAGTGACATCGATTCAAAATAAGTTTCTATATTATTTCGTAACTAATCTATCCGACTACTTATGAGGAACTCAGCAATTAGAAAGAGGATCTTGTGAGTATTAATTATTTATGATCTCTAAAGATTAATTGACCTTGGCGAGCTAATCTTATTACTTTAGCTCATCTTACGCCAGTCAATCAGAGCAATCAATCACTTTACTCCTAAAAGTTGTTAAACTTTGTTGGAATACTGCATGAGGTATATAGCAATAAATTTAATTTTGTGATGATTACAAAATAGTCCTGAAAATAATTACCAAGAAGGAAAAGCCTTTATAACTTCTTACCTGTATTAATTTTTTTATCCAAAGAGCAACAATTGCTTATTTGGCTGCCTCCTTGCTAAAAAGAAAAAGACAAATACATATGAAATTGGGTTGCAAACCATCAAATCGTTCTTCGTCACAATCTGGTAAGTTTGCAACCACAGACAAGGTTTTTTTTATTGAAGTAAAAACAAAATTCTTTTTCGTAATATCGCGCGTTTTCCGGGCCTCGGTGATGGTTGCAAATTAAATCTATTACTATTTATTTAAATGTAACAACTTTTAGAATTAATGTTAAATTGTAAATTTGAATTGTCCCTAATGACTGGCCTCGTGAACAAAATTGCAGCCATTTACGTCGATGAGCTCTCAAGCATTGTCCAATTATGTAATATGTAAAATTCGAAATTTTTGTATTGCAACCCTATGAATCCTTATTTGTCCCATTTTCAAACTACACCCCCTGATTCTATGTAAGAGATAAGAGAACACATCCTCTTAACAGGGCTCTCAAGGTCCGTCAGCAGAAATTTTTATTCCGCATAATGAGTTAAGAGATGTCAGATGATCTCTAAACTTTTGTGGAGATTTTTTTTAAGGGATTTGGTATTGTATAGCAAACCAAACTAGCTGTCAAATATTTCTTAACATAAGAACTCCTCAACGAGGTACGCTTAAATCTCTCATCGTGATAGTCGCAGACATTGTTTTGTTTCTAATACCGAAATTTTGGATAAAAATGCTGTAAAGTAAGTACATATTTATATAATACGTTTATATATTACATAAATAATGTACAAGTTTGTGAAATATAAAATAATTATACAATATGAGCCGTGCACTGAGGATAGTTCTGAGGAATATCAGGAACGACTTGGCTGCGTTTGCTATTTCCTAGGCTGTATTCAAAAAGAATTTCAGACTGTCAAAATTTTTTGCCTTTAAAGTGATTGAAATTACATAGTTTTGGCATCAAATCATTTTTTTTCTGCAGGATTATACCAAAATCCTGTTGGACGTTATGACGGCTGAGGAATTCCTTACCTGCGATTGAGGTGATAAAATAATAATTTTATTATCATTACGCCCTGAGTATTTATCATACAATAATCAATAATTGTAACTTGATTAAAGACGTACGCAATTAACCTCGATAATCATATAAGGAACTACAGCGTAGCAAAATTATTATGATGACATGTCTGGGCACAAGTCTACCTGCGAGTGGGTAGCCATACTGCCATCACCACCTCGCCAAACATTTGAATTGTCTTTAACAGCTGATTTGACTGAAAAGTGAGTGCTCATTCTCCAAAGCCTCCTAACCTCTTAAAATTTAAGTTTCTCCAAAAACATTTATGTAGAATACTAATTCTGCTAAGATCTCCTGCTTGCTAAATTTAAGAAGTAAGAGATCTCTTAAAAGTGTCTTATGTAGAATCGGAGGGACAGTCGTTGTCAAAAGTTTTCATAAGAACGAAATCCCAAAATACAAACTTGCTCTGAAGATCTAGAGTTAACCCATTCGAGACGAGAAGTTGTTTTGAACAGGACGGTCATTCCATAGATAATCCACAAATGCTCCGATTTTGATGAAATTTCACAAGTTGGTTGGTTTTATTTTTAATAGTGTTTTCGTTTTTGTTCATTTTTGACGCAGATTCAGTATTTTTAAATTTTGCTTGGTAGATGTAATTTCAAAAATTTATATCTCAGGACGTAAACATCGCAAGCTCATGAAATAAACGATATTTATTTAAGGAATCTTTGAAGATCCTGAAAAATTTCAGTTGAGGTTTTTTTTCCTGAAAATTTGTTTTAACGAATAATTGATATGTCCGTTATCCTTAAATATCTTAAAAATCCCAATCTCAATATTTTTTTTACTTTTTTTTTTATTTTAATGAGTTTTTAGGAAGCTGTAGAAAGGAGAAAATAAAACTCCTTGAAATTTGATTGGAGTTATCTTTTTAATATATATGCAGTTCAGAAAACTGAATCTGTAGGCAGCTACATTCGAGTTTTTGTTTGAGGAATCGTAGGCATTTGGTTCAGATAAATTTTTTTATATAATTTTGTTAAGAAAGGTATAAAAATGTTATTTCGATTCGGAAGATAAGAAAGCAAGTTTAATATTATCTGAATACCATTTTTTATATAAATAGTAGTTTGGGGCGGAGAAGCCATTCAAATCAAACACAAATGGCGGTATCGAGTACCGTCTACCCAGTAGTAATTTGCGATCCAGAATAAAGAAACACGTGTCATCGCCTAAGTGAGTGAGAATGCAGAATAGAAGCCCTGATCATACTTTTGTTGAGACCTTCCTCCCTAAAATTATATCATCATTGATATTCTTTTAAATAGGCTTTATATTTATTGACTGCAAATAAATAAAATATCCTTTTTGTCTTTAAATTTACCAATTATAATTTTATCTTTCTAACGAGAAATAACTTCATTCTTCATAAGTTCTTCTTTTATCACTTCCATAATGTTTTCCTTCATTTATTTTCTTAAAGTCAATTTGCAGTAAGTTTTGCAATCAAGTAATTGTTTTACCAATATATATTGCTTAAAGACTAATCATTCCCTCCAATGAAAAAGTGATTCGTCTATTGACAGTTCTCTATGTGGATAATACATCTCTTTCATTTTATCAATAAAATAGTTGATAAGTGGAAATATTTTCCGTAGGCGATTACTGCTTTCATTATCGTATGAAAAATGAAGCGATCGTAAAATATATTGGAACGCTTGCCTAATCATATGCTGTGAAAAACAATTTAATCCAAATAGTTTCCCTTTATTCCAATAATTATCAATTTTAGGGCACGTTATAGTGACATTTCAAAAATTCTGGAATTTAGTTCCATCGCCTTATCTTTCAAGATTTTTCACCTATACTTATATGTTTCATTAACAGTTAACGAGAAAAAAATTCGTCGAATAACTGTTAAAAAAAAATCACATGTTATCATATCCTTTCGGTATCTTTCTAAGACCTAGGCTGCCCTCAAAATAAATTTCTTCTTTCCACCCTTCATGACCTTCATTTAACTAAGTTTCGCATGCTTCACTTTCATATTCGATTTCACTATAGCCTTCTGAAACACTTTCTTCACTAATAGTTTCTTCACAAATTACACCCATATTAATATTTTCTTCTTCTTTACTTTCTATATCACTTTCACTACAATTTGTCGTCCATTTTTTCTACTTTCAATGTGCAAATCGTAACTTTCATCGTCACTACTCCTACATACATTTCGTTCCCGATGGTCCTGACTGTGATTCATTTTAGGTTCAATCTTAAAACCAACATAATTTCACACATCTTTAACCTTAATTTTTTTCACAAAACGATCTTATCCTCACGACTATACTGACTCAAGTTCAGTTCTATTACACACCGTGTGTGTAACGAGTCCTTTTGGCTAGGAAATCCATTACACACACGGAGTGTAATCCATTTTGAATAGGTTCTAAGAAAAGTTATTAATCATTTAGCAACGCAACCTATTGTGCTGTGTGCTGTTGGGCAGGGGGCGAAGGATGTTGTAGAAGTTGACAAAGTTGATGAATAATGGAAGTCACATATGTATGATAATAGTGCTTATATATCGGGTATGCATGATCAGCTATAAGATTACTGGCGTGATTTCCGTAATCTCTATCCTCTCCAGACTTGAATCCGGGCATATCTTAACATTTGCGTAGTCCCCGCTGATAGCGCCTATCAAGGTTATGTTTGCCTGTATAGGATATGTACAATCTCTTTAGACGTTGCAAATAAGATCTTAGGCCCGAATGGAGAAATCAGTCCCGTTTATAAAAGGCAATGGGACCACCACATGGTAATGGACTACAAACCTATACCAATAGGGTAACCGACCTTGCTACCTTGGTCATGCGCGTAGCTAGGTAGGGGCATGGCTGGGCATGGCCCACCCCAGTGAACCTGAAACGGCACCGGTGCACCCCAACCAGAAAATTACCATCCAAACTTATTAAATTTCAATTATAATTCAGTTTCAACCAAGCAAGCATGAGGACATAACATTGAAAGCATAACCAAATTATTAATTTAATCAACAGATTTTTTGTTGGCATTTGGTGAAACCTCATTTTCAATTAAGGAAAACTAAAACACTTGTTAAGTTTGACAGAAAATAGATAAAATGGTTTATTTAAATTGTGTACAAAAAAAAATTGATGATAAGTGGCTTAATATAAAAGTCAATTTAACAGAGAACTCGGAAAAATTAATGTTAGCAAAAATTCGGCTGCGGAACTGATGAAGTATATATACTCCATCATGGGATGCATACAAACATTAGAACTGTTGCAGACTAGTAATTAAAGTATATCGACAAGTTCCTGTCTAATGTAAACAGAGGACAAGAAATTTCTCAATGCATATATACAAGTCGAAAACGTGTCTATACAAGTGTCGATACCAGTTCAAATATTGTATTTCGACCGACTGCTAATCAGAATTATTGTCAACTCAACATTTCTCCTTGATTTCCAACAGAGTGCGGCGTCGCAATTTCAAATACTATGCGCAATATGTATGATGCTTAACCCACATCCTGGCACTACATGATCTTTTTGGTTATTGGTCATGCTAGCCAATAGCTTTCGTTCAATTTTCTTATGCGTAGAGGAAAATGTTCCATTTGGTTTGTATAGGCGAAATAGACTATTTCCAATATTCAATCAATATATAAATCGGAAGACGTACCCAAAATAATACACTTACGTTAATTTATAAATATTCGCCCCTTTACTAAATCTTGCTGGATCCCCAATTATCGAAGAAAATCGATCGATGATCCTAAGTAAAAATCCGGCGCAGTAGTTTGTAAAACTAAATCAAAAACCAACCAAGAGACCCCCAACCCACGGCAAGATCTCTTGTTCCTAAAATAAAAAACAAAAAGGAAAATTAAGAAGTAACTATGTAAACAAATGTTAAGTCAATAAGTCAAAAATAGAAAGCGTAATACAACTTATGAAACCGTAAGAGGAAGGAATTGTTTAAAACTTATAATACTTAGCTAAACTTATTGATATAATAATGACACTTGTTCGCCGGGAGGACTAATCTTCATAAAAAATGAGGTTATTTCTTGAAAATTCCTTAATTTTCTTGTAAATATGATGAACATTTTTTTTAAATTCATCAGTAATTATAAAAAAAATCTTAAAAATTGATACAGCCTTGGATGCTGAAACGATGGTCATGTAAAACATGCTAAAATTAAAAAATTATGAGATAAATGCCGAAAATTTTAGAAAAAATATTAAAGAAGAGTATAAACTTTCTAAAGCGGCAATATTACTCCCAGTGAACCCCGCCGGTTGTGAGAGAAGTTTTTCTGCAATGAGGCGGATGAAAACGTTACTTGTTACTGCTCAACACAGAGAATGCCATTGTTAAAAAAAATTACAGCTGAAGAGGTATTGAGTCGATTTGTATAAAAAAATAGTAAACTAAAGCTTATTTAATTGATTTTTGGCGATTTCTTTTATGATTATGACGATATTAATTTAGAAGGTAGTAATGGATGGTGACGAATTCAAATTAAACGATAATGCACTGAGAGAAATTTTCACTGAGACTCTGTTCCATGTGTATCAAGGAAAGTTATGTGCGATTTTGAGCTTAGCAGACATTTCCTGGCTGTAAGAAAACAAATTGCTTCGCCTTATTCAAATGAATATAGAAAAATTAGATTAATTGTATTAAATATATTTTCTCAATTATCTCCGATTATGATAATAGCAGAACATTTTCATACAGAATATGAGAAAAGGTTATATATCCTAAGAATAGAATTGCTTAAATGTAGTCTACTTTTCGTTATTCTAGAAAAAGATTTATTTTAAATGTTGCAAATTAATTTTTAGTAGGTAGGTATGTTGACTTTAGGTAAAATGTTCCTTGTTGTAGCAAGTCAGTTTCGATGTATAAGCGATAATTTTCTTATAATAAGAAGAATTTTTCTCGTGTTTCTACACACATTAATTAAATTTGGTTTCTATTACATCTACAGCGGTTTTATTGCCTTTAAAAGGAGTTTTCTTCTTTCTGTGAAAGTTTTCTCACTTCAGTAGAAATCATAATGCTAGTAAATTTAAAAAAAAAATCATATGTATATTGTATTCGATCTAAAAAGCAATGGTAATCAATTAAATAGTTGTTTGATGTAAGGAAACTTGGTGTTGATGTTAATACGGATTAACGTCATAGACAATTTTAAACATTTTTGAAAAAATTACTTGATTGAAGAATATTCTTTTTCAATTTTTGTGTCAAGCTGGCCCCTACTAGGTCCACCCCACAACAAAACACAAACAAACAAAAACCTGGCTACGCCCATGAACTTGGTACCACGGGGTTCGGGAGCCCAGGATGGTTCTACTGTAATAGATAGTTATTGCAGTAGAATTATTCACCTCAACATGGATTAGGCCCCTCTATGGGACCATCGTGGTGGATGTAGGGGACCATATGCAAACAGAGGGCGATTGTCTGAGTCTGCATGACTTAGTCGGACATTCTTCTTTGAACAAAAGAATATGTCTTTTGTATAATTGCATACTGTGTCCGAGGATCTGAAGAATGATCGCTTATTAATGTATGCTTAAATTGGCTTTCGGAGTTACTCTAAATCAACCGGGTGCCGTGACCCAGAGATCGGCAGAGATTTTAGATGGGTCTCACTTCGACCAGAAAGACCAATGTTAAGCATGCACTGACATAAACTGGTGCTCATCAAGAAAGAATATAATATACTCCGCCACATTAGGGCGCTGATTATCGCCTAAATACTAATCCGAGCATTAAGACTGCCGTGAGATTAAGGCTAACAGCTAGGTGGTCACATTAGACCCCCGACAGATTTCTGTGCTGTGTGTAAAGTAAATCAATCGATTCTAGTAAAGAAGTAATAGAGTGTTTATTTTACTTGCTAAATATAAAACATGCTTAAAGGAAGTAAAGATAATAGAAGCAAGTATCCTCTATGTAAACCATCGACAGTAAGGACTCCTGCCAAGACCATTATTCCTATAACCATTGTTCCTATAACTTTATTTACCCACACTTGTCATATTTCACTTCAGCATCGTTAAAAATAATAGAAAATCGATGAAATGTGAAAAGTTATGGCAATGTGAATGATGTTTAGACGACTTTATGGAAGGGAAATACATAGCTCTCCCAAAAACTAAAACCGAAACCATCCAGAGCAGTATAGAGAGCTATAGATTTGAATATACAGATGTGTGCATCACAACTAACAAAATAACCTGAAAAGTGCTAATGCGATGAACGTAATTCTAAATCCGTACATATATGTATATGAAATTTTGTACAGTCACACATACATATATGTTTAGAATGCGTCAAAATTGCAAAGAGAAAAAATAAACAGAGAACGTTTACTTTTAGCTACACGTTAGTCCCAGTCCCAGAGCAAAATGGATTGATGACAGATCTGCCGAAGGGAAATCAATTTTTTCACGTGTGTGTTTCTACGCATATAAATGGATCTATAATGAAAACGTCAATGTGGTAACAATTAATCTTATTCAGCTTTGGGCAGATGGGGAAATAAGCATATGCTGGACCTTATCTTGACTAAAACCGCACCAGAAAGGAGCTATAAATTGAATTTTAATTAAACAATTGAGATGTTAATGAAAACTGCTTTTACTTTTGATAGTTCATTGGAAATTTATATAATTGACGAAATTAAAGAGTTCACTTATAACAATTGCCATTTTCTTATAGGAAATAATGGCGCAAGTTTTACAGTTTTCTCCTTCGCGCTATGACAGATTCGGAGCTACCAACAGAAAATATTGCTTACTGAACGTTTTCTTATGCCTTTTGATGTTTTTATGTTGGCTGCAGATGCAATCACCGCAGTAACAATAAGGTAAAGATGGTGTTTACCATGCTCCATACACAGGATTCAGGTAAAAATAGCTTTTGACAATTAACGTCGGAATGAGTTTAATTCCTTATAAACGATTAAAAGATCACTTGGAGACAGGAACTTTTTTTTTTTAATTTAATTAGATTTTCAGGCGTAAAATTTCATCTGATTGGTTGAGTTTTACACGTTTTTTATGTAGTAAACGTTTTAAAGGGTGCTGTGACGGTGATATACAGAAACGCAATATTTGTGCTATATGAAATCGCTCAGTCCACTGTTATAAGTCAGTGGTTCACACTCATTCTGTGTAAATTAAATACATATTGGGACAATGAAATACACACAAAATAATAAAGTAAGTAAAAGAGAGCTGGAAACTCCCTTAATCGGAACAGAACCATTTTGTGGTACTTCGAAGTGATACCTCAGAGCTACCCTAAATAGCTGGAAGAATAAATCGAAGTCCCTTTATTAGGAAGGCTACAAGGATTTCGTCAGACAAAAAACTTTTAACGACACCTCTGGAGGGAAAACAAAAGAGCTCCCACTACTTAGGAGAGCAGAGGTTAATATGATGAGAGTTCCTTTCAGGCCATTGCTCTTTGCGGTATCACTTACATAATATGGGCTTGGCTGAGACTTCATCCTGCCGCTTCTGTCAGGATGCTCATGACACTTCAAAGCCTCTGCTTTGCAATCGCGAAGCATTGGTCAGGCGTAGATTACTCCATCTCGAACATATTATTTTTTCTACCAAACTACGTGTGGAATCCAGAATGGTTCTGGAGTTTATTAACAGTCTAAACTTAAATTGAAAGGGGACTGACAAATCTAATAACATGTGATATTCATATAAGTTAACACCATGGAAACAACAAACATCAGTTAGTTTTATAATGAAAACTATGTGAACTAGTACCAATGTTCAGTAAGCAAAAGCAGTCTTTATTTTTTTATCAATTATATAAATATTTCTGCTATAGAAAGAAAATTCAGAATACAAAAATGAAAACTCATAAGTGATCGATTCGTGGATTAAATCAGATCGTTAATTAGATTACAGTTGTTTTTACTTTTTCCTAATACAAATCTCTTTACTGGTGCCCCAGCAGATGTTGTCTTAAGTTTTTTTTTATAAAATGAAAACTGAGTAGAAGTAGTTGTGACGCGAAAAAATAGCGAACTCTTAGTTCGGAGGAATAAAACGTTTTTTTTTCTCATCTCTTTCTCTAGAAATAGTAAAATCTTCGCAATAAACTCTTCCCATGAAATCATAGTTCGTCCACTGACCTTCAAAATAATGATTGAATATACATCGCCTTCCTCTACTTCCGATTCGTTGGCTTCACCTATCGACACGATTGCGGATACTATGCTGCCCTCTGATGACCTTCTGGTTTTCGGGGACTTTAATATGCCGACCATATCATGGCAATGATGACGAAAGCTTTCATTTAGCTTATCTATCTGCTCCTCAGCACCATCCCCGCTTTAGTGCAGTGGCATTTCAAATGACTCGGGAAGATTCCTTGGTTTTCTCTTCTTCTTGTATCAATTTGTAGACCTAGGAGTAAAAGTCTTAATCAGCCATTGCTTAATACTTCAATACGCCATTTTAAGAATTTGAAAATAATGAATGGAAGAGATTTTGTATTTCGAGGAGCGACGAGGACTATCTGGCGTACTCAAATCATCGCGGACGATTTATGGCTGCTTCTGAGGCTTCTTATAAGCTATACATATCCAAATTGAGTACTTGTTTGCTCGATAGACCTTAACAGTTAATTTTAAACGCAAGTCTGATGGATTCCCCTCATACTTATCTTTTGGAGATTATGAGAGTGCTAACTCCACAATTATTGGCAATCTGTTTACTGATTTTTTGAATATATCTTTAGTGACTCCAACTGTGATATTAGTTGTAGCGATTTTACTCACTTGATGATGCTTCCTACGATTTTTTTTGAGTTGAAGGATCTTGTTTTTGACGACGCTACAATTGCGAAATTGCTATTGTTTGTGAAACACACTATTTCCACTCCAAGCCATTCATATGTAGTTTCGAGCATAGTTTTACTAAGAGGAAGTCAACAACTACCAACTTATTGGAGTTTTATAATCACTGTATGTCTGCCAATAATACAGGAAATTACGTTGACTATATCTATACTGACTTTAGTAAGGCATTCGGCAGGATTAGCCATACGATACTTTTACATTAGCTTACTTTGATGGGTTTTCCTCATCGGTTTCTTCTTTGATTAAGCTGCTATCTTTGATTCCAGTATAATGAAGTATTAGATACATAATTGGATAAGCGAACCTGTTGTTAAAAAAATTGAATATCAGCACTCTCTAGATCCATATATTTCAGTGATATTATAGGTGTGAAATATATGGATGAATACACACAGTATGGAGATGAGCATTATAAGCGCCACTTGAAGAAATTCCTCATTCTCAAGCTTGCTATTTCAGCGTCTTATTAGCACACTAGTTTACTTGTGGAAAAATTTAAGAAAATTATATATACATAGTTGACAAGTAGATGGCTTACGTCAAAAGTAGCAATAGGCCAATTGGAATGATCGTAGATTACGTGTATAATCTTAATGAAGATTTGTTACGAATATACATAGATACATAGTGATTGGTAATGAAAGCGTAATTAAAAAAAAATTAATTTCCACTTATTATCTTTTTGTCAAAAACCTCTTTTTAATATCAAATTCGCAAACAACCAATAAAACAAAAAAACATCCCTGTCAAAACAAAAGTCGTCTTTCTCTCTGCTTAAATAAGCCCATCTAGAAACGGCCTACTTACGTCTTGTTGCAGCTGAAATGAAGCAAGAAAAATTAATATACTCCAAGTCTGCTATCGGGACTATGATCCTTGTTGCCGAGTGTTCATTGATTTTGAGCTCCCACATAGAAATAATACCAAGGCATAACAGGGGCGGATCCAGGATTCTTGTGAGGGAGGGGCGCAACTTTAATTTAAAAACGGTATAAGCTGCAAACAGATCAAAAGTTCGAAGATACTCGCTACCACTCGCAAATGTCAAATACATAAAATTAAGATACATGTCGATCAGATAAGTGAGCAGCTACTCGGAACGAAGAAAGTTGCTCAACATTCAACTTTTGCCACTCGCGAAAGTCAAATGAGGTGTTAAATTATTTATTTTGTTTTAGTTTGTAAATAATGGAAGCGTAAAACTTCCAAATCACCCATTCTAGTTAGTAAAAATAAGGAAACACATTTCGAACAAATGACCAATTAATCATAAATTGTTCCTTTGCAAAATACAGGAATTAAAGGGATACGTACTTTGCCTCTACTATAGTCAAGAAAGTTTGATTTTTGTTTATATGTTATTAAGGTAAGTTAAGGGGATATCTTATGATGCAAAGCACAGCACAGGTGATAGGGAAATGAATTAGGGAACGTAAGGAAAGCACCAGAGGTGCTGAATGTCACCGCTAAAATTTCGCAGATTGTATGTTGGAGTAAAGGCAGAAAATGGTAGACTGTCCACATTCACACAGTTCGGGATAAAAACCCTCACGAAATTTTACTGCATGGCCGAAAGTAAGTTGATGGGTGGTTTGCAGCGCGAATTTTCCGTGCAAGAATTATTCTGCAAGGGATCAGACGAGATATTTCATTAGAACATTGACCACGTATATAGCGATAAGGGAGTGAAGAACATTCATCATAGCGGCGTTATTCGAGTGAGTCGATATTTTAAGATATTGCCACATCACCAGTGAGCTTGAAGGCTCTCTTTTGTACAATATCCAATGAAGGTAAAACTGTGCGACTAGCCTCGGGCCCAGATATGGATATTATATTATATTCGAGGTCTAGTGAGTCTGGTGTAGGATTTGTAGAGGAGCTCCAGATTCGATGGGTTGAAATGTTTCTGTGCAGCTTAGCTTACAGGAAATATTAAAGCCAAGAATATAAAAAGACGGTATATCGCAAAACAGTGCTCCATCAAAATAAATGGGAGTGAAGAGCTTTGCTCTTGCTTCAAATAGATGAGACAGCTTTGGCGCTTAGATGGCTTGAATTCGACGCGAATTGCTTTACTCCAAGGGAGAACATGATCAAGGTCGTTATTCTTTGATCTAATCCCGCAATCTCGTTTGACAGATAAGACATTACCTCTGGAGTCCATAAAAGTATAAAGGGTACTATCAACGGGAAAATTTGATATTATAAAAGAATCGAAGTGATTGCATTTGGTCGATAATTTGAGGTGTCGCTACCCTCACCTCTCTTAGGAATAGGCTGAACGTGAACTATTTTCCAACCATTTGTAAATTTTACTGTCGAATAAGACAAGTGGAATAGTTTGCGCAAAGCTTTAGCTAAAGATGAGGCACAGCTTTTAATTAACAGGGGTGAGAAACCATCAGGACCTACGGCTTTGGAGACATTGATCCCCTCAAGGACCTTGAACACATCCCTCTTACGGATGTGTATTGACTGTTTTATAGAGAATTTGAAGCGAATCTACCAGGGAAGATACTAGCTTGATCAAGGGAGTAAACAACCACCTCATCGATATTAAGTAGTGAAGGTATAGAGGAATTGCTGAAGTTGTTCTTGATGGTCTTGACTGGGGACCAGAATCCTATGCCATTCTATTTTGATCAAAAGGAAATTTTTCTCTTTCGCGCGAAAAGCAGACTCTTTCGCTTTTATTACACTACTTGGTTGAACTGATCGTTAAACCAAGAGCGATTTTACTGTTGTTGAGATCTGCTGTAAGAATACGGAATGTACTCATGTATGCCAACACTAAGTATGTCACAAAGTTGTAATGTGTATTCATCAACATCCCTCGAAGGAAAGCAGACCGACCAATCTATTTCTCTAAGATACTGATGGAGAATTTCCCAATCAGCATTTAGAGCTTTTTTTTATTAAACGTTTTACTGAATATTCTAGTATTGTATTTTACGAAATAATAAAACTTTTTTTCCAAAATAAATGTCTTGCTTTAAATGTAATAACTCACTACATCAAATACAATGATTTGTTTGCCGTTGTGTTTCCAATTAAAACAAATCCCCAATCGCTTTTACCCGAATAAGTTCTGCTACAAATTGAACGTTTCCAGAAATTTGTGTGTCTTGTGCGAAAAGTGCAGTAGAAGAATTCAGAAGATCTACTGACATTTTTTTGTGGTCTTCAGGGCGGGGCGCGCGCCCCCGCGCCCCCTAGCTGGATCCGCCACTGAGGCATAACACTATACCTTTTCAACTTCAAATTGAGACTAAACAATTTCAAATTGAGACTAAACAATTTCAAAATGGGGCTAAACAATTTCAAATTCGGAATAAAAAATAAATAATTTATTACAGTTAATTTAAAGTAGATTTATTAAAAATATCTTAATTAATTAAAAAGTGATAATTCCGTAATATTTTCTAGCCATAGTAGATGCAACTCGGTTAGAAAATATAATTCGCGAAAATATAATGAAGATGATTACAGTTCCGAATTACTGTATTAATTAAAAAGTCATATCATTCATATTTATCGCGTCTGGTATAAATTTTTGAATATGAGCGACGTATCGGTTACAATTAGGAACAGTAATCATCGTTGTTATATTTGCGCTAATTATATTTTCTATTTTCATTTGAATCGCTTTTGACTCCAGATTTTAGGGTTGACCAAGCATATTCAATTGCATTTAACATTGGGCTATATGGTGCGAGTCTTAGTAGGTGATTATTAAGAAATTCAACTTCTTGGAATACTTCTTCAATGGCAGCATGACAAGGAGCATTATCAATTATCATTACTATTGATGTTCAGTACATATTTTCAGCATTTCGAAGACAACAACGCATAAATTCTTTTGCTTCTGGTTTCTTAAATGCTCCCTTTCTAATTTCTTGATGAATTAAGCCCATATTTGCTCTACACCCAATTACATGTATATTAGATCCTCGACTGCCTGCTGCAATGTGAGTGCAACGAGTTCCTGTTTTGGAATGACCTTTGGTGCTCGATATACAGGGTGTTCCGTAAGTGTCTTTAATTCTTTAAGGGGATGAAAATAGAGGTCATTTGGGTCAAAAAAGTCTAGATACTTTTATATCGAACTCCGCTTGGTTTTCGAGTAAATCGTTAATATCGATTTTCGAGATTTTGCATACCTTTTCATAGTAATTTCGTTATAAGTTCTATTGTAATTAATGGATTGTGACGTTCAAACCTTTATTTAAAAGAACACATATTGGCCTTTCTAAGAATGCATAATTAGTTATAATTGTGCCTTCAATTATTTTTTAAAAAAAAACAGTTTTCTCTAGAATTTTTTATTTCAGCAAAATTTTTGTCGCGCTTCAGTGCACATTTATTCGAAATATCACCATTGCACGAACTTGGCAAAACTATGAAAAAATTTCCGCATTATGTTCCCTTTCCAAAATGACCTCTTTAAGTGCTTTCAACAATAACAATCAAAAGTTATAAGCAAACATTTGGAAGATGTGCCCATCGAGGTAATCTTCAGTTTTTTCGTAGGATTATATCTCCTCCTACAGTTTTTAACCTACGACAACCATTTATATGTCATTGTACGGGAATCTGAACTGGCTATTAGATAGGGTACTTTTCGATTTCGAATTTCGAAAATGGAGGGGGTAATTTCGAAAAAAAATACTTTTTTACCAAACTTGATATTTACGTAGATTTCGTTATTCCGCATCTTCATTTTTGCGGCAGGGGCAAGCTCTTGGAGGGGCGGGAGTTCAAAGTTTCAACTTTAAGCGGCTATATTTGAATGAAAACTACCAAAAATGTCTTTTCTATTTATGAATTTAGGACTTACTTGCTAGAACAATGCTTGGTTGAGAAAATTCTATAAATAGTCGATGTTCATTAGTAACTTTTATTTTTCGCCTCCCACCACGATGTTGTTCAAGTATTTGTTGGTTTTTCACCCATCGATAGCCAGCTGATTTCTTCATGCCTAAAGTTTTTGCAAGTACCCTCCAATCTTCGTTATTATTATATAAAGCACAGATTTGCTTACTTATATTATCTGCTTGAACTTTCTTGATGTAAGACATTTTTAAGAATGAATAAATTAGGGATAAGTATATAAATAATGATACTTTCTTTTATTTATTCAAATTTAAAATTGTTATATTTGTTGGAATAAATTATTTATTTTTATTCCCATTTTGAAATTGTTTAGTCTCAATTTGAAATTGTTTAGTCTCAATTTGAAATTGTTTAGTCTCAATTTGAAATTGTTTAGTCTCAATTTGAAATTGTTTAACTTGTAACAACGTGCATTAAACCATTACTGGCAAACCCTGACGTAACTAATGCACTCTTCCACCATGATAAAAAGACAACACCATCCTATTACCACCAGAAGTCTGCCATACCACCGTGATACGTGGAGAACACCATCCTCTGTACCAGTCTGGCTATATCGTAACAGTGGGTACGCATTAACTAGGCAGCTATTTAGTCAAATAGTAACGTACGCATTTTTTTCTCCCCTAAGTGGCTTTCATTCGTTATCTACTTCGCACCCGTTTTGCTAAATAAAATGTTGGTGCTAATTAAAATTTTAATATTTACAGTAATTATTTAAAAATTTATTTCTTTGCATGTCAAAATCAAAATGCTTGACTTTGTAGAGAAGGGTCATTCAAACATTCGACCTGGCTGGCATCTATCATACTTAACAACAATATAATGGAGTAGGTTGAGTTTGTAAGAAATATGAACATCTAACTTAACGCTAAATTTAGCAGCTGCCACAAAATTAACGAAATGATAAAATAAGCTTGACTCTATAGTCAAATATGTCTAACAGAATCTAACGTACTTCGTTACAAATAGAAACTAGCTGGGATATACATACATACATTATCTGCCTGGTTACGCAATAACATTCATTTATTTGACACCTCAATCGAAAATTTTCTATTAAATTAAACTGAACTTACATGGCAGGCAACAATTCTTCCAATTGACCAGAAAGAAGTCTTTGGCTTCTTATTGCCCGATATCTTTCATAATTCAGGTAGTGTACTTGATTTGTCCAGACTATTGGTGAATGGAACTATTTTCCTAGTAATATTCAAAGCACAAGTTCTGCCTGGGAATTCTTTAGATTGGTAAGGGATTTACATTGTTTTTTTCTTTTATGTGAATTACTTAATGTTTCTATATTTAGGTCTCGTATCCATAAAAAAAAAAAATTCCGGATCCTGAATGATTAATTTATGAAGAAAGGAACGAGAAAATTATTACATATAAATGTAGGAGTATGTTATTTCTTTCCTTAACAAAGGCTACGAAAATACCCTAAGATCCCACATTTCTTTGAACATCCTTAATAAAATCATTAATTACTCTGTTTTCATTAATTACTATGGCTTACCATTGTAACATACATTAAAGCAATAAAAGCAAATAGAAATTCAAAAGGTTCATTGTAACAATTTCTTAAAATTGACCTAAACAAAAAACAAGTTCTTCACTGTCCTCCTTAAGGGCCGGATTCTCATTTTCAAACTCCATTCAAGTACCTGTCCCAATTTCAATCTACAGTTATTCCATTGATCATTAATCAAATCCACACAATGCCCGACCTACGACTCCATGGATACCCTCACTGTTGTTATATACCTGTAGGAATTCGAGAATGGGCCAATTAAGTCCACTGAATCAGCATAAATTATCCCGGTTGCGGTACACTGTCCCTCGTACAGATCGTATCCAATCCTGGAAACTGCTCATGCACCCAACATACGCGCGTGATTTACAAGTCCCTCTCAGCTTATGTTGGAGCTTGAGAATGTACAAAACCAAGTCGGCCTTAACGGCCTTGCAACTTTTTCCTCTATACGGCTCTCAGCTTAGGTTTAAATTTTATTGATGTACCCTTTTCGGGAGTGTGTTTCTTTAATGTTCATCCGAAAAATATTGACCACGGCGAAAGAACAGTTAAAACAAGATGCGAACGAGGCACATGTGTAATTTGCAAGAGTGCAAATGATGATGATAATAAAATTGGGCAAGAGATCGACTTTTTTATGGAATATGTGGGTCAGAAATGTTCAGGAAATTATGCAGAATCATCACGGGAATTCCCAGAATATTCTATAAGATTTACCAAATTTATAAGTAAATGTATAAATTATATTCTGAGAGAAATATAAACGTGAATAAGATGACCATTTGCAAATTTGTCGTTTAGCTTTAAGAGACTTAAAACTTATGAAATATTCATGATTACCTACAAGACAAGGCATAAGAGTAATAGATAATATTGGCACGTGGGTAAAAAATTATTTTATTGTTGGATTAGAGCGTTGGGTGTATGTATGTAAACACATCTTTACATTTCTGTAATATAGCTCGTAGTAATATCTCCTTATGTATCTCGTATTATTATTTATAAGCTATGAATGCAAACGCATGAAGAAAAGGGGCTCACGAAAGCTCTTTAGTTTAGTTATAGTTTTGTAGAAATGAAGTATGTATAGCGGTAATGTGATTCCTTTACTTTCTCCCTTGAGGTTACTACATTCTATTCATGGTTTCGATATCTGGCATAAACGTAGCGGTCTAAAATATTTTTATATTTTAACATTCATGAATGGATACACGGAAAATTTATGAATCCAATCCAGGTTTTGTTGAGTGCTTTTTTCGCAATTAATAAATAGCATATTGGACCTCTTATCGCTAAATAGCTTTGCTGTAATGCAATCAAAATTTGAATTAAAAATGTGGAGTAATATTGGACTATAAAGACAAAATTATTGAAGAAGGTTAACATTTTAGGAACAAATTTTGAGAAAAGTCATTGAAAACATTATTGTCTAGCGAATATCGTGATAAAGCTCGCATCATTTTATTAATACTAGACTGCCGATGTTACACTTCAAAAAGATCGATGAAACTGTTGTAGTTTAGAGCTATCCTTTCGGCAGTGTTTTAAAAGTATGAGCTAATAACTCTTTAACGGCTGCAGATAGCACATAGTGTTTACTAGGTCAAATTAAAGAAGGGAGTCTACAGTTCATAGTTTTTATAAAAAAAAGAGTTATGTTAATGACCGTTTTGCAAAAAAAAATAGAGGTCAAAGTAAAAAAAACAGGTAATAAAGTCCGAAATTTTTACTTTAGACCACAATAACTCCTGAGAGGAGAAGGAAACGGGGCTGGTTGAGCTGTCGTTGGCAGGTCCATGAAGTTCTGCATACAATGAGCGCTTAACTGTGACCGTGCCAATAGTACTTTTTCAAAATACAGGGTTTTTTGTGAAAAATTACCTTTTTTTCTTATCACCCTGTGATTCCTAGACGGTTGATATCGCTCCTTGACACCCCCCCCCCCCGTGGCGGACCCAGGATTATGGTGAGGGGGGCGCAACTATGGTTTAAAAATGGTATGTGCTGAAACTGAACAAAAAATTGAAGACACTCGCCACACTCGCAAATGTCAAATACACAAAATTTATCATTTAAAAGATACCAGTCGAACAGATTATCAAGTGACTACCACTCGCAACGAAGAAAGTAGCTCAAGGTTCTTTGCCACTCTGAAAAGTCAAAGGGTATGTTAGATTATTCATTTTGTTTTGGGTTGTAAATGGTGGAAGTGTAAAGCTTCCCAATCATCCATTTTAGTTAGTAACACTAGGGAAATGGAAATGTATTTTATTCAAATTCACGAATCATCATAAATTGTATTTTTGTAAAATACATGAATTAAAAATTTGCATGTATTTAAAATAGTCGTCACAGAAATGATTTTGAACTCACCAAAATTGAGAAGACTAAGGCGTTCAACGTTCCATAAGAAAAGTCAAAAAAAGAAAAGCCATATTAAAGATCGTGGAGGGTTTGATTACTTTCTAGATACTTCATTAATTTGGAGTTAATGATAGATTCAAAACCTTTTTAAGAATCGAAGTGATTGTAATTGGTCTATAATGTGAGGGATCACTAACCTTTCTTTTCTTGGGAATAAGCTGAACGTGGAGGCACAGGTTTTATTTAACGGGGCTTGAAACTATCAGGACCTGCAGCTATGGAGACGTTGAGCTCCTCGCCTTAAGGACCTTGAATATATTTCTCGCATGGATGTGTATTGGCTCTTGTACACATCTACAAGATGGAAAGTGGGTGAAAAACTAGAATTTGAAGTGAATCTAACAGTCTAAATATTAGTTTTGTTCATGAAGTCAACAACCACTTCATTGTAAAGTAGTAGTAGTAGAGGAACTGCTGAAATTGTTCCTGATAGTTTTGACCTGGGACAAGTAACCTTTTCAGCCTTTGCGTCTTGCCAAAATTCTAACGTTCTGGACAAAAAGTAGTTTTTCTCTTTGGATAGTGTTTCAGTTCTGAACATGGATGCAATTAATTAGTGCGAAAAGCAGACTAGTTCGCTTTTATTACTTGGTTGCACTTATCGTTAAACCAAAAGCGATTTTGCTGTTGTTAAGATCTGCTGTGTAAATACCGTATGTATTCACGCATGCCTAAGACTTAGAATTGTACTAAATTCAAATGTGCATTCATCAACATCCCTTAAAGCAAAACAGACCGACCAATCAAATTCTCTAGGATACTCATTGAGACTTTCCCAATCTGCAGATTTATTTTGTCTATGACATTTTACGAAATAATAAAAAAAAAATATTTAAAAATTAATCTCTTGCTTTAAATGTATTAACACTCACTACAACAATGTATAATGACATCTTCGTCGTTGTGTATATTTTCGTATAGTTTCGCTGAATTTCTCCAATTAGGAGATATAATTGATTCTTTAAACGTTTGTTTTGCCACGCCGTGCCGATAATGTTCTAAGAAGCCGTCTTTACATGGAAGGCTTATCAAAGACGCTTCAATTAAAACAAACCTTCCATCGCGTTAACATGAATAGGCTCTGTCTTGCTTCAAACACCACAACCAAAGCGACGTTCATACACAGGTATCCGCGCTTCCTGCTGTCGCTATAAGCTTCCTCAACCAAGACTGAAGTTCAAGGTGCTAGCTAGGGCCTGCGTTTTCCTAAATTCCAGAAATTGTTACGTTTTTTACAAAAGGTGCAGTAGAATAGATGTGAATCATTTTGTTAGGAAAAATTCAGAAGATCTACTGGAATTTTTTTTTCAATGGGTTTCAGGGCGGGGCGTGGTCAGGGCGGAAGCAGCTAGGGGGCACCCATGCAATTACAATTTTTTTTGTCTAGGAGGATAAGGAGGACTTAGAGCTTCTCCTGGCAGTGTCAAATTTACCACGTAAACATAGGCAAAGGAAGTTATTCGAAAGAATAGATACCAGGGGAAAATATGATAATAAAACGTTTAGAGTTCCAAAAGATATTGCTTGTGAAATAGCAGAACTGTTGAAGGAAAATCTTGCTTATCACGATAATCGAAACAATCCTATACCAGTTTTGATTCAAGTATTGATTTAGTATCTAGTGACTTATTTGGTGTACATCAGGTTACATTTGGAAGAGTTGCTAAAAAAGTATGAGTAGCATTGGTCATATTAGCAAAATCCTTCATAGAAATGCCTGCAACAAATGAACCAGTATGTCAAAAAAAATTTTATGATAGGTTTGGGTTTCCCAATGTTCTGGGATTTTTGATGGGACCCTTATTCCAATTTCTTCTCCTGGTGGCAATAACGCGGAAAGCTTTAGAAGCAGGCAGCATACCAAGCGCGAAAAATTTCAATAAATGCCAGTTTTGGGAATGAGCTTTTGAGCCAGTTGGTGGATATGCTTAAAAATGGACAAAAACGCAGAAAGGGCTACGTTTTAGGTACAGAGTTCGATAGGTCATTTTAAAGCGAAACTTTCGGGCTTCTTAAAACTCATATGAAAAATTAATGTTGATGACGTGTTTTTGATAAATATTGTAGTTAAAAAAAACTTTTATAGGACTATCGATCAAAAAAATTGTACAAGTAAAAAATAATGGAAATTATTTACTTGCTTGTGTAATAAATTGGTGGAAATGCAAAAACTATTTGGGGTTATTCAATAAACATATCACCTCTAATTTGGAAATTTCAAACTTTGGATTACATAAAACAGAAATAATACAAACTTTCACTGCCCTCGGATACCTTATACAAATTTTATTATGAACAAATACAAAAAGGTACAAAAAGCACATTTAGAGTTATTATATCCCATTCCAACTACACACAATGGGGAATATATACCTCTAAATATGTACGCGATTATCAGACTTCTTACCAAGTGGACTACATCGCGATATTTATTATCCCCTAACTTAACAGATTAATCTCAGGATGTACCATAAAGGAAGCATTCAGATCACACAACCGCAATTTATACGGACCCAGTATGATGATCGCTCATCATGTTTTAATATAAATTAACCTAGTCCAACAAAAATAAAATGTACAAGCAATCAAATGACAAACAATGCATAGATGTGTGCAATCAATTCATAAATACATCGTAGGATTTATTCATAATAACCTTCACGTCAAGATTTGAATTACGTTTTTCAATCCACAACTTCCAGAAATGCTTTTCAAATGCAATTCGAGGTCAAAACCAAATGTCGTATTGAATCGGCTTCCATTATATGGAGATTATTTATGTTGTATTTTTTTATAGTGATACTTAATATTACTCAACGTTGTTAAACAATACTTAAGAATTCTCCATCATATTTTATATGACTTACCAGTGCTTGAGAATATACACCATCACCTTCCTCCTTAACTCAACCCAATAATCCACAATTCTCTACGACTTCTTCCTTTCCTGACAAGGCTATGCTCGGGCATCCTAAGGTATCCCCTGAGATTTCGTAAAATCATAAAAAAATATTTCGGCAACAAAGATGTTCTAGAGAATTCTTAGGCATTAAATTACCATGGCTAAATGTGGCAAATATTGTGTGCTAAGACTAAAAATAACTTTGAATTTTTATCACTGAAATGATATGATGGATAGAAAAATCACTGATAATAGAATTTATAAGAATTAACCTCAGTGAAAATTACCTCTAAGAGTCCAGGAATATATAATAGCATCGGTAGTTCTGGCACACTACTTGATAAGAGGTAGGTGGATTCAATCAAAATAAATTGTCAACATTCTCTTAATACAAACACACTGTTAGGTCACAATTAAATTGGTTGCTAAATACCTACAATAAATAATTGAGAAGATATTTTCATAAATGCACCTTTATGAAACCTGTTATTTTCACATGATTTAAATTAATATTTCAAAATTTGCACTATTTTCTCATATGTACGATTACATAACTAAATTTAATTGACGAAGAGGAAGCAGGTTTGCATATTTTAGAAGTGACAATAATTCACAGTACTGTTGCGTAAAATTCGCATTAATATTTCAATATTTCTCCAATGATTAGGAAACACAATTTTCCTATGTAGGTATACGCGAGTATGTACATCGTCCTGAATAGAACAGTTCCATACTGTAGCTCGAAATGATGAAACGCTTTCGGGATAAATATTTTGACAAGCAAACTACAAGTTGGGCCTCCCACTTTCATTTCATACAGAAACTTATTTCTTTTATCGGTTTTTCGAATTATAATCAAAGTTATTTCACAAAGGTCAATCGCTTTCTCGCCTCTGGCATAATTTTTTTAGTCCCGATTTGTTCATTTTGGGCAATTTTTAGGGAGCCAGATCTAAGCAATACTACCTTTGATGCAGTGTTTTCACTTCTGGCTTCGATTCATGTAAGTTTTCAATTTTTACATTCTTGAAGCATAAAAAAGCAATTTTTTTATACTTAATTTTTCCGGAATTTTTAGGCTATGCTTAAAGTGCTTTGTCTAATTTTTATTACGACCAAGAGGGAAGAACTAACAAATATTGTTATCAATATTACATCGTCTCTTAACACTGGTCATCGATTTTGCCAAGAATTAGGTCGGGAGTATCGTATTCTATCAATGTATGTATATGATATTATTATTAACCTAATAAATTTGTTTTTCTCAATATTTTTATATCTTTAGTAAAATTATGGCCGGAAATTTCATTTTATACTCATGTTGTGCCACGGCGTACGTCATTTCGCCACTCTTTTATTTCCATGAATGGAAACTACCTTTGTATGCTCCTCTTATTGGAACTACGTAAAAATTTACTTCAATTATTAATTACTTTCTAATAATAATAATAATAACGTATTTTCCAATAGTCATCAAAACCATCCTGGATACGAGATGAATTACATTTTTATTTTACTTCATGTATTTTGTGCGGCAGTAGCCAGTATTGGAATTGATTGCTCCTTTTATTTGTTTGGTTTATTTATTGCTTCAAGATTTGATCTTTGCATCCGATATTGTGCTCTCATTGGTGATAAAACAAGCGATTTCAACACTGAGGACAAACAAAAGGAACTTTTGATAAATTTGCTAAAAATTCATTCAGATTTGATTGACTTTTCAAATCGCTTCACAAAAGCCTACGAAAATTTTATGTTGGGGGGAGTTTTAACATTTATGGGACTAACTGGACTTTGCATCGTTCAAATACTTCTGGTAACTATTTGTTTTTTTTTTAATAAAGCTTAGCACTTGCAAAGTAATTTCATCAATTTTATTATTTAGATTAAATACAACTTGATGAGCATTTTAAAAAATTAGGAACATAGTTTACTTTATAATAATGAAATAAATTATAGAAAATCACTTGAAAGCCTATCTGGACTTGCGAATAATTAAACTACTGATTTATGTTCTTGTGTGTCTAGAGCAATTCTTTGTACTCCCTTCTGAATAACGATTATAAACTTTATGTATATTAAATATGTATCTAATTTACACTCAGATTTTAGGTACCAGAAGATTTGTGAATTGATAAATTGAGAATTCAACTCACGACGCGTAGCTCGTTTCTCTTTTTTGAATAAGAGTTATTACTAATCAATGAATTTTCCCAAAATAGTATGGAGAAAATTTCTCAACAAAAGAAAAATCTATAATTGGTCCAAGATCAATAATATTACACCCTAGATGAAAATAAAAGTGAAATAAAGCTAAAAAGCAACACCAAGAAGGGATTGCCCGATTTAGTCCATTCTTGAAACTCTATTTAATATTTTTATGAAAACGCTGTATTCAAGATTTCAGTTCTTTATGTCAACACATTCTCAGGTAGTGTCGAAATTTATAGTGAGAAAAGAAATTTTTGTATGACAACCCTGTAAAGCAGTTGTGTCAAATTGATAATCAATCGAGAGATTATATTTTTATTGAAAATAAGGGAAAACAGTTCAAATAATTTGTCTCGTAAATGCTGCCATTGTCACAAGTAATTCATTTATACTAGAAATGAAATCAAATTTGATAAGAGTGATGAGTTAAATTTAATGAATAGTGTATGCAGTAAAACTAAGTTGTCACCTGTTTTTATCGATAAAAACGAAGAGATTTCATGCTCTTCAGAATCGATCGACTGAATTTAAGTCGTATTCATATCTGCCTCTGATTACCGAAACAATAATGAATTGTGCCAAATTCGTTATCGATTATTTAGTTTTAGCTTTTAGTTAGCTCTATATTTCATGTTTTAAACATTAGGCACTGTATTGCCCAATTTCAATAATATTCAAACAGCTGGACGCAAAAGTGATCTTATAAGAGTTGTTTTCTTTCAGCAAATATCAGATTGTCGAAAAAAGTGGCAGTTTTCTTGTTATCTATGACTCAATACCTAACTCAATACTAACAGTCCTTTCAAATCAAACCCCCATTAATAAAGGCCGCAGCATAAATCACAATAAAACTGTTATCGTTGTGTTCAGAAGATCGAAGCTTTAACTAACGGCTCCTCTTCTTGATAACACGCAACTGATATTTTCAGACAAAGTCAAATATCTGGTGGTAACTCTAGATAAGAGACTTCCAGGTAAGTCGCATCTGTCCAGAGTGACGGCTAGAGTGGTGCGATCTCTCTGAACGTGTCGTCGCTTCATTGGCAGAACATGGGGTCTGAGGCCGAAAGTGATGTACTGGATGTCCACCACGGTTGTAAGACTCAACAATAAAGGATCTGTAATTGTAAGACTTAAATAAATAAAAGTCTTCTATAACTATTATAACTGCCTGTAAAATATAAAAGTCCCGATCAGACTGCTACCGAAAAACTGAAAAGATAAAAGTCTTGTAAGACTTTTATCATAGGACTTAAATGAATAAAAGTCTTGGGTAAGAGTTATAATTAACTTTAAAATCAAAAATCTTATTGAACTATTTGCCATTATGTCTCAAGTATACCTACCATTCAGTCTTGATGAGACTTTTTTAGCTGATTGACAAAAATAACAGTTATTTACGGTCCCTCGTAAAATCTATGAAATTTGAATTATTTCCATTTATTACTTTACGACGATTCGCTCTAAAAGTAAGATGAAAAACAGAGTATCGCAAAAATTTACCAACTGTAACTCTCTTTCTAGTTTTATAATTTATTTATTTTTTATAGCAGCTTGAAAATCTAGCTCACATCTAACTTATGGGCGAAACAATTCAATTTAATAATTAAATTTATAATACATATGTATACTGTTCATGTATAGGATATATATAGGATTCTACTTTTTTTAACAAATATATTTAATTCAGTATTCTTTATTTGGTACATTTCAGAACAGTCAAGTAAGTGCTTACTTTGGCATTATATTAATCTGGGTACAATTACTTCTATATTCAATTTTTGGCGAAACGATTCTGTCAAAAAGTGAACAATTTTCGCAAGCAATCTACTATAGCAATTGGTACGATTTAAATGACATTGGAAACCGAAAAATAATTCTTGTCATGCTATTAAATGCACAAAAGAATGGAGGATTTTCGTTAAGAGGATTTCCCAAACTTTCTCTGCAAACATACACTGAGGTTTGTTAAATGTTATAAAACCAACCCATACATATTTTACATATATTTCCTTTTTCATAGGTACTAAAAGCATGTTATACTTTCACCGCTTGTTTAGTAAAAATTTTGTAAACGACTGTTATCGGCAGTTCATTTTCTAATTCACCAGTAAGTTATTTATGCACGAACAACTCTTAGCTACAATAATAAATAAAAATAATTGCTTACAAATTGTTTACTTTTTATTTAATATAAAATCATCATTGAATACGAAAAAGAATTCAAAGAATTATAATGTAATCCAGGTTTTCTCGATGTAGACGGTAGCCAATTTCAGCCAGAAGCATAGGGATCAGTTTCAATTTGCATTGAAAATTTTTAAACAAAACAAAGTTTTTCCAGAGAAAATCTTTAAGTCTTCTATTAATGCAATATATTACTTTGTAGTCAGTATTGTAGATCGCTTTTTTTATTGTCGGTTATTTACTGTAAAGAAGCAAAGCTCACGTAACTCCTTTTATAATTCTGGCAGAAGTGTTTTTAGGGGGTTGCAGGGGAGCACATCATCAAAATGTGGCGTCTTCCTAACAACAAAATTCAGATTGTACGAATTTATCCATTATTATACTGAATCTCTGATTTTCGTGTGAAGCAGTTTATTTCTATTATTTGTACTTAAAAGTATCTAAAACAACGCATATTTATTTCATAATTATTTATTTCCCGCAGAAGGGCTTTGCGATGGTGTAGAATTTTTGTAATAATATTTAAGATAAAGTAGCAAACATTACAACGATATTTTGACCGTTTTTAGTTTGCCTCTTCTACGAATTGCATCCACTTCATGGAAAAGAAATTCACATGGAAATATGTGACTCACATAGTCGGGCTTTATTTAAAACAACTTTTTTCCCCCGAATATTCTTGAAAAATTTGCTTCCGAAAATTTATGCGCTTGTCAGCCAGTAAAACAGTAAAAAAAGTTGAATTGATTTGGTTCGCTACTCATTTTTATGAACATAGATTATTTTTTCCTCTTAATTTATATGCGCTAGTTATGGCATGGACGACATTTCCGAAAACAGAAACTGAGAATAGAATTAATTTTCTTACCAAATTTTCGCTTTTGTTCATATCCTTCCAAAAATCATCTATTCAGCAGATGGAAAAAATGTCTGTTGATAATTGGGGTTAATTAAAATTAAGAATTATTTTGCGAGAAATATATGTACCAGCAGTATGGTGCAAGGTAGTGCAACTGCGCCACCTTTGTTTTATAATAAAAATCTTCATCTATTTAATTAGTGACACATTAAAAGTTAAAAAAAAAAAACAAAAAAAAAATCTTAATTTTTTTTTAAATATTAATTGTAATCTACGTGACTTCTATGCGAACTTAGACACTACTTCGCCTACAAAATCTTCATTATCAACAGTTCTTTTTTTTTATGGAGAGTCATCATGTCCGACAAACGTTGTTCGCACATAGTTGATCTTGTCCAAGTCTCTCAATGTGCTAAATGAGCGTTCCATCATACATATTGTTATAGGAAGTGTGAGGCCAATTTGAAAAGCTTGCAAAACTGCTGTATAAAAACCTTTGACGCTTTCCAATAAATTAATGTATTTTTTGAAGTATCTAAGCTTTTTGGGCCCAAGCTTCATACCATGTTGTGGCTTCAATAATAAAGTTTTCCAACAAAGATGTTCCATAGAAGTCCTCTATTTTTTAAATAATTTTTATGAACTTTTGGTTTGCTATCAATGTCGCTGCAGGAGCGTAAAAGGTCTCATTATGGTTTTCAGAAGAAACAAACGTTCGATGATATAATTATAGAATCTAAATAAGGACTGAATATTTATCTTCCATAATATTCTTCCACAGAATATGCTCGTTGACTTGACTTGTGTGTCATTTGCTTCACTAAGCGGGCAATACCAGGTCAATATTCAATAAGTTGCAACAAGTTGAAATTTGCTGAAGCATTAAGGAAAATTCTTCTTCTTCTATAGCAATTGAAAATTTTTACGAAGTTTCCAATTTTTTTTCATTTAGAGATTACAGGAATTGCCTGCAACTGATTAGTGACGGTTTCTTATGATGAATAAATACCAATTATGTGCAGAGCTACCACCAAATTACTACTAGCTGTTTCAACATAAGGATGACCCGCCGTTTGCCGTGTTTGGTAGCTCATAATTGTGGACAATTTGTGGAATTTCTTAAAGACCTAGAGAAATATCTTAAACAGAAATCTTTATAATTTTCTCAAAAACAAGTTTTTAATCAATAAGCCGTATTCACAATGCAAAGCGAAGTAGAGCAGCGTAGAGTGGCAACTGGCATCCTGTTTCTCGCACGCAAAAGAGCAGGGGCTCGCCGAGACGGGGGACGAGCGGGGCCGGTCCCCCTCCAGAATGTCAGTTTTCTGAACACAATTTACAAATTGAAATGAAATGTGGTCTGTATATTATTACAAAGTCCGATAAAATAAAATAAAACCTTTTAATCTACAATAGCAGTCCTTAAGTCCTCGGGTGGGTGCAGGACGCGACTTTGGAGCCCTATTTTTCCGACTCGATAGGACTTGGGACACCTATGGTCCCCCTCCCCCCAAAGCCAAATCCTGGGTGCGTTACAGCATATGGCCATCTCTGTTTGGCTCAGAGTAGAGCTGCATGAAAATTGGTTCTATTCTAATTTCACGCTGGAATGTCCGAAGGCTTACAAGCTAGAATTTCGAACTACTAGCATGTAGATGGCGTGAAGCACAACAAATTTTTGCTGGTATCCTAATATTCAAACCTAGCAGAGACAGTTTTCTGCTGATACCACTACCATTGTTACATAGTGGGAAAAAGTTACAACAATATGTGATATTTGTTTAACAAGACGTTTTCATATGTATTTAAAAATGGAAAGTGGAAGGAAAAAGAAAAAAAGGAAAATTTTATCAAACAGCGAAACGTCAAAGTTTATAGAAATTTCCGAATTGCGTGGCCAAAGGAAAAATAGCCAGATTCTAAAGGAAATGGGAACTGAGCTGTAGGACAATTATGGCATTGTTCTGTATATGGAAGAAGTCCGAACAGGAATAAATAATTTGACAAAGCGATATCGGTAAGTAGCAATTCAAACCTTTAATGTGTTATAATTAACATACATTTGTTTAATTAGAAAATAAAAACAAATACTGGCAAGTCTAGAGGGTTTCCATCTGAATGGGAATTTTACGATGAGATTGCCGAATTTATGGGCGAGTTCAAGGCAGACAGACTGGATGAATTTGTAGTTGTTTTAGTATTATTTTTATTATAGATGAAGAAAATTCAAATAGAAGCTCGCTATCGCTGAGTATAGATGTACTCGATTTCGATTATTGTGAATCTTCCACGACCGAATCATGGGCACAGTGCTCTACCCCAGTATCATCATCAGATGTGCCCTCAATTTCAGGTGAAAAAACTTCGGCGGCAGGACCATCTCTGGCAACTGGGCCATCAAAATTAACACGATCAGAAATAGAAGAAGAGGGAGGGATACAATTAATGAAGCTTTATTAGAAGTGGCAAAGGAGGAACCAGAGTGCTTCAAGAATTTCGTCGGTCAGTCCAAAAAAAATCAGAAGAAAGTGATGAACTTTTGCGGGAAAACATTAATTTGCAAAAAAAAAATATTAGAATTTTTCACGTCAAACAAAAAATAAATAATATGAGAATCTAATAAAGACTTACCAAAGTATTTCTTAAGTGCATTTCTTATGATATTTCTGACGCCTGTGTGCCCAGTTATTGTTGTGAAGTGAGGTTAATTGCGCTTCTCTAATTGTTAAGCTTTATTTAACCATATTTTGTTAATATTGTCATTTTTGTTATTGCATATATTATGAAGCACACAACATGCTTTAATTATTATTGGCGCATTATCAATGTGATCTTCTAATCCTTTCCCAACGCGCCACTACTCGCCGACATTTGCAGTAGTATTACCGGTACGTCCACATCTTCAATTTTTTTGCTATTATTTACAAAAATTGGATTTTTTTTTCGTGTTGTATTTTCAGGAGGGAGTTTTCAAAAATTATCGAGTCATTACATCTGCCAGGACTTCCTCCATTTATATATATAAAATGGTACCAATGGTCTACTGCTGCAAATAAGATCGTAGAGTACCATCCTTTGTAGTTATAGTAATCCACAGCTTTGTCTTTATGTGGACTTACTTCTATATTGCAGCCATGGATAGCTCCGAAACACTGTGGAAAGCTAAGCAGTTCAAATCCGCGAACGATTTCATTAAGTTTTTCTTGTGTTGGAGGATATGTATTCAAAAATGCTTTTTCGAATATATTATACAATTCTGTACAAAATTCCAATGATACTTCTCCTATGGTACCAACACGGGCCAACACCAAAAAGGCTTGCTATAGTCCTATATTCTGCCGAGGAACCGACTGCGTATAAAGATATGACAATTTTTTGAGCTAGGGGAATACCTAAGCGCCATGTTGTAACCATTCTTTCCATATTTGCAAATTATCAACCAAAAATTTGAATGTTGATCTGTCCACTCGAAACGCGCTCTTGAAATCCTCTTCATATGCATATCTTCGGCACATGTTTTTCCCAATATTGAGAACTTTGAACCTAAGGATATAAAAAATCTACCACAAATATTATCTGTATATTATAGTTCAAAACAAAGGATTACGTTTGTCCATACCCTCCTATTGACTCTCCATGCATTATTTAAAATATACAAATTTCTGTAAAGCTCCTGCTAATTGATAATAATTGCCTGTTTGATCTCTCCAGCAAATTTATTAATAATAAATAATTCATATAAGCTGACATTTTTAAGAAAATCTTCTACTTTTACTTTTCAGTAAGAGCGAATTTCAAACTGTACTACGAACTCACGTGTGTCAAGGGTCGGCTATACTACGTAGTATAGCTTTGAGATGGTATCAATGACATGGTATCAATACCATATGTGTGTCCCCAGTATAACTTAAGTAAAATAACATAAAACATGTTTGCGAGGATGAAATTTATTTAACCTTGTGGAAAATCCATGAAATAACTTAATTTAAATGGAAAAATTACAAAATGTTGCTCAGGTTAACTTAATAAAGCGGCAACCCCAATTTTTTTGTGATTTTTTAATATTTGCAGAAAATTGTAAATAATTTTTTTCGTCTGTAATAATTTCTTTACAAAAAGGGATTAGTAAATTATTATTTATTTCAGTTAGTAGTGTATTAAATTTGTAAGTATATTTTAATTTATTTTAAGCAAAATCATTTTCAAATCCGTAAAATTCCTAGGAATCTCGGTAGTTCATATAATATAATTTATTATTTACATTTAAAATTAAAAAAGAAAATAAGCATACAATTATTATGTTTTTATTTCCGTTCAATTTTTTATTATCAATTGATCTATTTGCAATTGGTATAATTATTTTTTGCCAAAAAGTTCCAAAAGATCTGATTTTCTGTTACATATATTTTTTTTAATATTTATCGTGGTATTTTCAAATGATTCTGCTGATACTTAATAATATATGTGAATATGATTAATTATTTGCTGTTAATTATTTACATATTAGCGAAAAATTTAAGATTTACAAATCACCTTTTTTAATATTAGCGGCTAATTTTTAGAGGATAATATGTTTTTCAGAACAAAAACGTCAATGGTGAGGGTCCACGACCAACAAGCAGATACGAGAAGATCTGGAACTAAATGTTGCGAGCAGTCATGTAAGTTTTGTAAGAGGGATGGTTTTAAAAATGATGATCGTCTATTCTATTTTCCAAAAAAAAAGAAAAACGAAACTGTGGAACATTTGGTGATATAAATAATTATTTTCACATGCACCATCTTACATAAAATCCTGGCGGCGCCCATGATGATGTCAAATTCGCCTGTATAGCAAATTTTGGGCATAAATTGTAAAATGAGAAGTTAAGGGGCGAAATAGGTATAGGATAGGATAGGATAAGGCGTTTTTACAGTGATTTTCATGATTTTTTTTTAACAGATAAAGAGTTTATATTATTTATTGATATCGCGAAGTTATTTTACTCGTACTCGTATGTATGTTTGAGAATAACTTCTGAAATTTTCAAAAAAAGGTTCTCGAAAAGTAACGGAGATACCAGCTGCCACGCATTGAAGGTCCTCATCCGACTGAGCAGTTTGCGTACATCTTCGAGGCTGCAATTTTTAAATTTTTATCTGAAATGAATTGCACAAAGAATTTACTTTTTTATATGTTTCTATATGACCCTCAACTTCTAAAATAAATAAAAAAAAACGTATTTTTTAGAGGGGTGTGAACAAAAAACACGGCTTTTTGCCACTTTTCTCGTACCTTTTAAAAGAAAAAAAAAAGTGAATTACAAAGATATTGCTGAAGATTCAGGTTCGAATAGAGCATATTTATATAAAGAAAATATCAAATTTCAAAATGATCGGTTAAAATTTTTTAAGTTAGAGTGTACGCAAATTCGAAAAAAGTCGTTTCGAGAAAAACGCGTTGAAAAAATTTCCAGAAAAGGTAGGCATGCCACGCGTCCAAAACTTGAACGAGGGATGCTGACTTAAGAGCTTATAACATTCGAACGCATTGGAATTTTGACTTGAAATCTTATGAGTATATTTTTGAATAGTTTTAGAAGTGATTTATGAAAAACAAAAATTGCATTTTTTTAAGTGTCGACGCCCCCCCCCCCCCCTTTAATGATGGTGGATGTAGTCTTTACCATAAAGAAGCACATAGTGTGAGAGCTACCTATAAAGCAGGACTCAAGTGACTAAACTGGAATCTTATACTTCTGCGCTTGTCTAGTGCAACATTGGGGTACCCCAAGGCACAGTCCTAAGTACGCTGTTGCTTGTGCTATATATTAACGACCTCACACATGTGGTACAATGTTCAAAAGTGGTGCTATTCGCGGACGACACACTGGTGTATATAACTGGAAATGACATTAGTAAATGCAGACGAAAGTTATAAAAAGACCTGGAAAGTATCGCAATATGTATCATGAACAAGCTAAAGCTAAACGTATCGAAAAAAAATGCATGGTAATAAATGGTGAGGAACCTGTGACACTAGCTATACAGGGAACCAGTATATTGGAGGAATTTAAATATCTTGGGATTCTAGTGGACAATAAATTGAGCTTCTCACCCCACATAAACAAAGTATGTTGTAAGATAGCGAAGAAATTATGCTTAATGAAAAGTATTAGGAATTTTCTTGACATCAAAACAGCAATTTGCGTTTATAATACCTTGAACCTACCCCACATTGACTACTGTGCTACAATTTTATTCTGTGGAAATACTACAACGGTAAAGAGACTACAAAAACTACAAAATAGAGCAACGCGAATATTTCTGAAATGTAGTAGACTGACACATGTTGCTGTAATGAAGGAAAAGCTGAGCTGGATGACTATTAAACAAAGGATTTGCTACAAGGTACTAATTTATATTTTTAAAGTCAAGAATAATCTATTGCCTAATTACTTGATAAATCAATACAATATATAAGTGAAACTGTTAGTTACGATCTAAGAAATAGACATGATTTTAGAGTAATACCATGTAAGAAAACCAAAACAAAATATATGCTAATGATAAATTGTTTGAAAATGTTTAATAGCCTAACTAGGGAGTGCAACATTGAAAGACTTAAATAAATTAAAGAATCCGTCATAGATGAAGAATAGAAGAATTTTAAGATCTTTTATTTTTAACGATTCTAAATTAAATCATAAATAAAAGAGGAATTTATGATTTAATTTAAAATCGCTAAAAATAAAAGTTCTTAAAATTCTTCTATTCACTATTTACATATGACCGATTCTAAAAATTGTGAGTTCGATTCACACATGGGAAAAATAGAGCTTTTCACCATACAAAAACCCTAGGAAAATCTTACACTATCGCATTTTCAAGCCATTCAGTTAGGATTTACCATCCGTTGCTAAATTTTTGCTTGTAAATGAAATTCTTATAGGGTTTATTATAAATTGCTACCAACTGCCCAAGAAACAATTTCTCCAATTTTTGGTGACTGAGCGTGATGGGTTGTTCCTTTAGGGATATACAATGGTTACTCAGTTAAATTGGAATTTGAGTTGTTATATAAGAGTTTTATAATATTACCAATTGGTGACATAATTATATTAAAGTTTTTTAAGGTTACTAATGGTTATCGTGGAAGTAAGTTACTAAAGGTTTTATAAGTTGGTGATGGAAATGTTTCAATTACCTGTCGATATAACGCAAAGTAACCATTACTAGAAGGTATATACGAAAGTTTTATAATTGTTTTCATCACTACGTTATATAACTAATTGGTAATAAGTGTATATTGCTGTATCCGTGGTTATCCTTAAATAATCCGATAGCATTCAGTAATGAAGGTGACTTCAATAAAAGTTGAGAGCTTTCGGTAATACATATACCAACTATAAAATATCGTAACATATTTTGGTGGCCCTTAAGTAACTACGGTGGTAGTTATAAAAACAAATGAGTTTTAGTATCGAATGGAGCTGTTATAAAAATCGGAAACTCTAAGTAGCGTAAATTTTACTTGTACCGGTGCAGGGCGTGCTTTCTGTAAGCTAAAACATCGCTGTCACTCCTTTCTGCAATAGCATTTCAACGGTGGCTGCCTCATAACACAGGAAACCCTAGCTAGCTTTAGAGAATTCCTTCAGCCAATTTGCTTCAGGAAAAGAGTCCACATGGTGCAATAATTTATTGAGCAACCTAATTTTTTTCGTATTTGGCCATTTCAATATGTCTATATTTTCCCAAGCTGTTGGAACAATTCACAAAAACTACGTCTTTCTTGACCTGCCTCTTCAGTTTGCACGATCTTATACGCCATTTTATTCTAATTTTTTTTTTTTTTTCGTAACCAAAATTATTCACTACACTACACCGATCCTTGGTCATTACTTTGAGATATATAACATTACCAAAGGTAACAATATTATGACTGAAAGGTATATAAGGCCACATTTTCGAGGCATGGTATAGTTCCTTTAGTTTTTTTTATTTTTCTATGACGAGAATCGAGCCCACACTTGTTAAAATCGGTAAGAGATGAAGAATGGAAGAATGTTAACGATTCTAAATCAAATCATAAATACAAGAGAAAAAACAACCGCCTCGTACGGGATTTGAAACCGCGACCTTCCGCTTGCCGGGCGACTGCTCTTACCACTGAGCTAACGAGACAGATGATGATTTGATTTAGAATCGTTAAAAATAAAAGTTCTTAAAAATCTTCTATCATCTTTGACTGATTCTAACAAATGTGGGTTCGATTCCCGTCCGGGAAAAATAAATAAAATTGAGTTTACAATTTATTTGTGCGCTTTCATCGTTACTGGTTAATGCCAGCTGAAAGCAAAACGTGGCTTAGTAGGCTAGTTACAAATTGAGAAATGCAAAAGGGAAAATGTGTGTTCTAGCCGCGTAGGTGTGTATAAAAGTATCTCCCCGCCGCCACCCCCCCCCCCCGCCATTGTCATCGCTTTTCTCCCTCTACTTGTATTCGGTTATATTGGTTGGTATTACACTATCTACGTAAATGCTTGTGGTGCTTCATGAAGAGACTAAAAATTTCAGACACTTCGTGTAAAAAGGCATTAAGCGCAAGCGGTTACACTATCTGCCTACATTTCATGAAGTGTCTAGACTTTTAATGAAGGGCTAAATTGCGTCAAGTGTCTACGACATATATAACACAAGTTATATAATTTGGTAATGGAAACTTTACAGGTACCCAAGCACGGAGGCCAGAGCGGCCCATTGTGCTGCCAGAAGTTCTATCTTCAAAAGCTTTCTGTGCTTTCAATGAAGTGGTTAGTGCTGAAAGTCTTGTTGAGAAAGATTTTTCAACTCCTCTACAGATAGGAGGGTAGAGCCTAGAGTATCCAGCCTACTCCGGGCGAAAGCCAGACAAGCACACAACAAATTTTCGGTTATTTCCGGCTCTCCTTCCAAACAGGGCAGCCACTCAGAGCTGTCAACTACTCTCATTCTTGCTAGATGAGCTTGAAGCGAGCTGTGGCCGTTGATGATGCCAAGCACAGTTCTGCATTTTTTCTTTCTTAGCCCCATGAGAAAATCAGAGCTCTTTCTATTAAGCCCATCAAGAAACAGTCAGGTTTGTGCACCTGCAAGTAATTATGATCCCCATGTGACCAGGAACCCACTGAAGGGACACCTTATTGTGAATACACAACTTATCTACAGACGACCTGTAGTCCCCCGGTAACTTAGATGTTACCCGAGGGCCACTCGGAGCCATCAAGGCTGCCTGACTAACCTTACGGTAACTACAATATATAAAAAACAAATCTTAGGTGGTAAGAAGTAAATCTAGCACCTTAGTCCCTGCAACTTTTCATAACCCAACTTTTATTCTGTGCAGTTGTTGTTGTATCATAGCATATTCGTCCTAATATAAACCGGATCCAGGAATACAAAGAGTGTATGCGTGAATACCCTTAATAATTTGAAAAGTATAAGCAAATAAATAACTAAATCAAAACTATAAAGAAAATTCGGATTGCTTGGTAGATCACACAGCTAAAGAAAAGAAGAATTTATGAAAAGAGTTCAAACAACATAAAAACCAACGGCTACTAACGAAACCGTTTAAAATGCAAATTTTTGCCAATAATTTGTAAGTAAATCGCAAAATTTTCGCATTTCTATTTCATCTGGTCTCTGTCAGCTTTTGAACGATAAAGCAACCCAACCCAAAATGAATTTTAATTTTTATATACAGTCATGACTCCCATGTCGTAGTTCCTTTCGATGATGCTGTTTTTTTTTTTGTTCTTGTAAAATAACGGCAAAATGCATTTTTGCTGGTACAAGTTCATTGACTTTTCCATGTTAGTCACTTCTCACTAGAAAAGACCTCAGGCATTGATTTGGTTAATGTTATGCAACATCTTTACAAAAGAATTTAAATCTGTTTTCTTTATATAGATTTTCTATAAATAACAAGATGACCTGAGAAGGATGCGTAGGTAAATAAGAACAATAAGTTTCCGTTGCGAGTTCTATGTACTTCATATTATCGCTGCACTTTTCTTGAGATTTTTCAGAATAAAAGAAAAATGTATATACGAACTATTCGAAAAAAAAATTGACGCAATTAGCCATTTAATCTCAGAATAGCACGAGGAATTACAGTTTGCATGCAGGTTGCACTGTAGGCAACTCAACTTTCATCGAACTTGCATGATGAAAAATCATGACAGCTCAGGTGATAGTAATTTGACATTATATGGTTATCAAGATGGCGGAAGAGAAATATTCAAGAGCGGAGCTTTTTAAATTAAGGGAAATTCTTACTATTTATAATAGTTGTATTGCATGGACATGGACGAATTCAAGAAAGGAATTGATTCATTTGCTAATGCTATCACTGAAATGTATATATGCCTATGTAGGAATATAAGAAGAAGAAACCTATAAATACTTATATAAAATCGTACCCACATGCGCGATCAAAGCCATCTAATTCATTTGGCACATTACGAATACTGTGCCAAGGACGTACGAACCTATAAAGAGCCTACGAAAATTTTCTTTTTAGGCCGTTGCCTCAGTCGCACTAGGACAATACACAGTTTAGTTCTTTTGACCTATTTATGTAAAAGGCAAAAGTATATCCACATATTTCTTTCTTGGTTCAAAACTTCAACATGTATACATAACATGGACTGCTTCATTTTCTATATCATATAGGACAACTTTTGTTGGCAGGGTGTGACAATTGTGTTAACTTTAAGTTTCATTTTCGAGTTAATAGTCAACAAATTCCAAATACTTTCACAATTATTATTTCTATTGGAAGTTTATATTTTATTACATCGAATGTTTCCGATTTTTAAGGAAATAAAATCAACCTATTTTTGCTTGTCTAACCCTAAAAGTAGGTATGGAGACAGAGAAACGGTTACAAATATTTTATTGTTATTTCATTTGAAAATCCATTGAACTGTGATGGATTTCGAACAGAACTTATTATTTGAAATTCAGCGGAATAAAGTAGTTAATCCAAAAAGAGAAAACTATAGAGAAAAGATCTATTGTTAATGTAAGCAATGTCAGTAGTGTCAGCGGTCTATGTGATATATGTGATAAATTATCGACCAATTGCAATCCGATTCTTTCAAAGGTTCTTGAATCTATTATTAACTCCAAATAAATGAAGTATCTAGAAACTAATCATCTCATCAACGATGGCAAATATGGCTTCCGAGCTGGACGCTCATCTGGAGATTTGCTGCCTTTTCTTACGGAACGTTGGATCACAATTTTGGTGAGTCCAAAATCGTTGCACTAGATATTTCAAAGGCTTTTGATAGAGTCTGGCATCCAGCCCTTTTAGCCAAACTTAAAGCACTTGGTCTCTCCCCTCCTCGTCTATTATGGATTGAAAATTTCCTATCTAGTCACCAAATACGTGTTGTATTAGATGGCGTTACATTTGAACCGCATCGCATAAATGCCGGTGTGCCTCAAGGCTCTGCTATCTCTCCAACTCTCTTTTTAATTTTCATTAATGATCTGGTTTCCCTTACTTTCAATCCCATCCATACTTTCGCAGATTATAGTGCTTGATTTCGCTTACTCCCCCTTTCACACTATTGCGGAATCCAAGGGGAATGCCGCATGTTTTAAACCAGATTTCATGATTAGATCAGTGAACAACGATCTTAACAATATCCTTACTTGGGGCAAAGCGAATTGCGTCGAATTCAATGCTTATAAGACCCAAAGCTGTCTCATCTCATTAAAACAAGGCCATAACTTAACCACACCCGTTTCTTTTGATGGAGCATTAATTTCTGATTCATCGTCACTAAACATTCTCTGCATTAATATTTCCAGTAAGTTAAACTAGACAAATCACATCTTCTCTGTTGCCAAAGAAGCATCGAAATGTCTTGGATTTCTGAAAAGGTGTAAGAAATATTTCAGCCCGTCAAATCTACCGCTCCTCTACAAGTCTTACATTACACCTAGAATATAATACAATTCCCATATATGGGCTGGGGCTAGTCGCACAGCCTTAGCTTCATTGGATATTGTCCAAAAGAGAGTCTTCAAGATAATTGCCATAACTTGTCGTATCGATTCACTCGAGCACCGCCGCAATGTTTGATGCCTTTTGCTCCTTTATCGCTCCATGCATGGTGAATGCTCTCATGAAATATCTCGTCTAATCCCTTGTAGAGTGGTTCCTGCACGCAATACTCGCGCAGCAAGCCGCGCACATCCTTTTACCCTTCAAATTACTTTCGACCGTAACAGTAGAATTCTGTGATGTTTTTTTATCCCGTTTAGTGTGAATGTGGAGTAGTTTATCATCTTCTTTTTTTCCTCCGGCATACAATCTGCGGAAGTTTAAGGGCAACATACATCGGCACCTCCGCCAGTCTCCTCATATCCCCTAATCCCTAATCCTTTCCCTATCTCTTTCCTGCCATGCTGTGCTTTGCATCATAGGGTATCCCCTGACCTTGGCTTCATAATATAAATAGAAAAATGTCAGTGTTTCAATACAAGAAATTTTTATAATTTTGTTCGCCTGTTTCCAAACATCTTGTTAAACTTGGACAACTCACAACATAAGATTCACACAGTATGAGGGTTTCTTTTTACAAGAATAAACAATTAATATGGTGAATGGACTTTCAACAACGTAGGACCTAAGATATTTAACAGTTTATCAAGGTACATTAACAATGTTCAAGATTTAGTAGTTTTACAAAAATTATTGAAGTCATGATAAATTTCAAATTTTCGCAACATGGGGTGTTCAACATGGTTTCGTTAGACGGTGCTGCTCATTAAGTAAGCATAACAGTTTTTACAATAAATAAATAAGAGGATCACGGGCGTTCTTGTAAGGTGTAATATAAAATAAATGTAGTTGTCACCGTAGAGTACGTTTATTATTTTATTGATATAAATAAAATTGATCCATTAACGCCTGTTGATAAACCCAGGGGCGAACCGAGAGGGGGGACGAACGGGACCGGTCCCCCTCCAGAATGTCAGTTTTCTGAACATAATTTACAAATTACGTATAAAATGTGGTCTGTATATTATTACAAAGTCTGATAAAATAAAATAAAACCTTTTAATCTACAATAGCAGTCCTTAGGTGCACAGATGGGTGCAGGACGCGACTTTAGAGCCCTATTTTTCCGACTCGTTAGGATTTGGGACACGTATGCCCCCCCCCCAAGCCAAATCCTGGGTGCGTTACTGGACAAACCCAATAGGATTTAATAGGACCTTCGTTATAAATATGTATACTAATTTTAAATAAAGGAATAACAAGTTTGTTCATAAATTGATAAGGCCTACGAATGCAATATTATGCAAAAGTGTATGAATTGCTTAGAAGCTACGAGGACCCTAACACGGCCTTTTACACGATTTCAAAACAGCTATGGTTCAATATATGTATTAGGAAAACAGAAGCTCTGTAACGGAAGAACCGTAATTATGTGCGGAATCTTACTGCAATTGACACGGTAAACTACATTTCTAGCAAACAGCAAACCTGGGAAATGCATGCAAGTACCATTCAATATCTTCTACATAAACTGTTTGGAGGAGGATGAAGTTGAGAGCGTTCAACACCTACTCTGTGAGTGCAGTAATGCACTAATTTGACCAAATGAAAAAGGAATACGGTAACTACTTTTTCTGCGAATTGGGAGGATTAACAGACAAAGAGTTGGGGGACCTAGTAAAATTCATTAACTTTTGTGGATGGTTTTAACGCACCCCCTAAATTGAACAATCATCTCTAGCTTAGGTGCGGATGAGGTGGCATCGTAATACTGAGAAATCGAAAGGTTTTATTAAAATCACTTTTCAACTTCCCGCCAATGGTTTTTTCAATGTTGGCACCGACACGTAAGAACTATTTTTGACACAAAAAATTGTACCCGTATGAAATAGCATATCGAGCAGTCCATCTTATCAGTATGTAAAACTGAGAAAAGTATGGTTTGAATGACTTCTGCAGTTTGCACCCTAAACTGCTACTCTATTAAAAAAATAACTTTTTTAAAAAAGTATACTAAAAAATACCACCTCATTACAGTACTGCGGTGGCTAAACTAAGCGACTTACGGCGCTGGATGTTTTTTTTTCCTCAATTTAATTTTTAAACGACCCCCCCCCCCCCACCCTTCGTTTAAATTAGTGGTATAATTTAAAAATCAGAGTTTCGATACAATCGTCATAACAAGTTTTGATAATATTAGGTACACTAAGTAGTTCAGATGCATAAGTAATCACCTGAGTTTTTTCTGTAATGACGACTGTTTCGATTTTTGATTTAGTCATCTAAATTATTACAAACCGCACCATTGACCATATATTATTCAAACGGAATGAAATTTTTCGCTGTGCTTTTATTGAAGAAACGAAAGGCAATAGTTTTAATAAAACTACCGAAATTTAAGCATACTAGTATTACGCCGATTTCACATGAACATGTACCATCAAATTCTAATTCAAGGTCAGGGTTTGGCTTCAGAATTTGGAGTTATGCTACTATTGTAGCCGGTACGCTTGCGCGTGTTTAGCTAGGTATACGGCCCACCCCAGGAAATCCGAAACGGCACCGTTGCCTCCCCCCCTAGAAAATTACGATACAAAATTATTAAATTCCAATTAATCAATCAATTATATTTAAGTTTCAACCAAGCAAGCATTAAAACATAAAATTGAAAGCATAACCAAATTGTATAACAGTGAGCTGTGCACATCTGTAGTAGATTCCAAATTTGTGAAAAGTGATTTTGTAATGAAGCCACACTCAATAAGCGGCATTCATTACTCATAATAAACCCTAAACATACATCTATTAAAGCGCTATCAAATTAATAAAACGCATCTATGATGTAGGTATACATATGTACAGATATGCCTATTCTCATACGAGTATCTGTTACATTTCCAAAGCCATTCATTCTTTTAAGAATTCTTAAATTACAAAACATTTTCTTTTCGAGAAAAATTCCCAATATGTATCTAAAGCTTAGTTTACACTTTGTCACTTATATCGGGAATTTTATGAAACACAGCTTCGCATACAAAATGCTCATTCATTTGGTTGTGCCTGATACAAATCTTCATACAGTTTGTATATGTTGATTTTGCATGTGGTTTTACTTTTCGCTATACTTTTGCATTTAGTTTTGAAATTCAGTTTATCGTGTGCTTAGTTCTGTTGTGCGGGCGGTTGAATTAAATTAAAAATCATGTCATCGTGGTCAAAAGATAAGACCTTACTTCTAATAGACAAATAAGACAATGTAATATTTGGGATGTCAGGTCAAAAGCATATAAAGACTTAAATGAAAAAAAAAATGATAAGTTGGAAAAAAATCGCTCAGGAGTTAAAATGTACAAAAAAAGAAATTGATGATAAGAGGCATAATATAAAAGTCAATTTAACAGAGAACTCGGAAAAATTAATGTTAGCAAAAGACCCTGCTGCGGATCTGATGAAGTATATATACTCCATCATGGTATGCATTCAAACATTTGCAACTCTTGCGGACCAGTAATTAAAGTATATCTACAAGTGTTCGTCTAATGTAAATGATACGTGGCGATACAAGCGACAATACAAGTGCCGATACAAATCCAGATACTTGTATCTAAGTGTAACCGTACCTTAAAAATGACTTGACTTTCTCCATTTCGACCGACTGATAATAAATCCATCAAAATTATTGGCAACTTAACATTTTTTCCATTCTTAGCATAATGCGACTGCGCACTAACTATACGGTTTACGTAGAAGAAAATGTTCAATTTCATTTGTATAAGCGTAATATACTATTTCCAATATTCAGCCAATATATAAATCGGAAGGCGTACCCAAAATTATACACTTTTACAAATTTTCGCCCCTTTACTAAATCTTGCTGTATCACCAATTGTCGAAGAAAATCGATGGATGTTCCTAAGCCGGTGCGTCGCTGTAACTTAAGCAGTAGTTTTTAAAACTAAATCAAAATCGAGCCAAGAGACCCCGATCCACGCTAAGGTCTATTATTCCCCCTAATAAAGAACAAAAAGGAAAATTTAGAGGTAAATTAACAAATGTTAAGTCAGTAAATCAAAAAATAAAATCATAATAAGATAAGCTTGATTTCTGAGCTTAGAAAATCACAATGTCAAGAAAGAGATCTTTAATCGGGGCTGGGGCTGGTGAGCTTCCTTGCTGTAATTGGAAAACGTAACCTAACAGCAGCTTTAACAACTGCAAAAAATTAGCAGAGACCTTAAAAAAGTACTCAGAATCATCGCCTCGCTCTGGATACAGCCAAATGTTTGTATCCTATCGTCAATCTCTTACATTTGGAGATATTCAATAACAACTTACGAAATATCAAGAGGAAGAAATTGTTTAAAACATAAAATACTTGGCCAAACTTATTGATATAATAATGACACTTGTTCGCCAGGTCTTGCCGTTGAGAAGACTCCGGGAAGACTCATCTTCTAAAAATAGAGGCAATTTGTTGAAAATTCCTCAATTTTCTTGTAAATATGATGACAAATTTCTTAAATTCATCAGTAATTATAAAAAAATCTTAAAAATTGATACATCACCCTTGGAAGCTGAAGCGATGGTCATAAAAACATGCTTAAATTAAAAAATTACGAGATGAATGCTGAAAATTTCAGAAAAAATATTAAAGAAAAATATATACTTTTTAAAGCGGCTGAAAGTGGTAATATTACTCCCAGTGAGCCCCGCCGATTGTGAGAGAACTTTTTCTGCTATGAGGCGGATAAAAACGTGGCTTAGAAGCACAATGGTTCCAGAACGATTCTCTCAGATGTCAATGCTCAACATTGTTAAAAAAAATTACAGCTGAAAAGGTATTGAGCCGATTTGCAGAAAAGATAGAAAACTAAAGCTTATTCAATCGGGTTTTCTGTTGATAACATTATAACACCATCAAGTAAGTTTAATTTAAATTAACACGAAAAGTATTAAAATAATAGTTGTATTCCCTTCTAGCAGCATAATTATAACGATATTAATTTAGAAGGTAGTGATGGATGGTGATGAATTCAAATTAAATGATAATCTACCGAGAGACATATTTACTGAAAATAAGTTCTGTACTATGTGTATCAAGGAAAGTTAGGTGCGATTTTGAGCTGAACAGACATTTCTTGCACGTAAAAAAACAAATTGTTTCGTCTTATTCAAACTGAGTATAGAAAATTTAGATTAATAGTAGTAAATATATTTTCTAAATTATCTCCGATTATGATAATAGCAGTAAATTCTCTTACAGAAAATGAGAAAATGTTTTAGTAGGTATATATTATGTTCTTCTTTGTAGCAAGTCAGTTTCGTTGTATAAGCGATACTTTTCTTATAACTAATAAGAAGAATTTTTTTTCGTGTTTCTACACATATTATTTAAATTTGGTTTCTATTAGATCTACGGTTTTATTGCCATTAAAAGGTGTTTTCTTCTTTCTGTGAAAGTTTTCTCACCCCAGTAGAAATCACAATGCTAGTAGATTTCGTAAAAATCATATGTAGGTATTTTGTACGCGATCTAAAAAACAACGGTAATCAATAAAATAGTTTGCTTGATGTAAGGAAACTTGGTGTTGGTGTTAACACTGATTAACGTCTTAGAAACTTTTACACATATTTGAAAAACAATACTTGATTGAAGAATATTCTTTTTCAATTTTTGTGTCAAGCTGGCCCCTACTAGGCCCACCCCACAACAAAATCCTGGCTACATCCATGCCGGTGCGCCGATATATCCTTTATAAAATTTTCAGACAACCCCGTTCACCAGACGTGATACACTTTCTCCCAAATTCCATTAAATAAAAATCCGTCTTTTTCACGTCACATTCTTGGCATTCTATTTTTGCAATTATTTTAGTTCCACATACACTACTAAATAACCTTAAACCTTAAATAATATTTTTTCTGTCAATTCCACAACAATTTTATTAAAATGTTTTGATTTATACAAATTTGTGAGTAACGAAATATGGTGTATATATATATAATAATACAAAAAACTTTAAATGCTTAAAATTCACTCAATTCAAATAAATTTGCCATAACTTAATTTCACAGTGTGATTACACACGACAACTTATGATTAGCTTAAGCTTCAGAAAACCCTTCATCTGAAGCCAAATGTTCGTCTTTTTTAAGTTTTCAAAAATCCTTAATAATGTCTCTCCTTCCTCCATTCATTTTATTCCAACAATTTTTAATAACGGCCCAGCTAAGTAAAAGAAGTTTAAGTGCAGGAAGAAGTGATAACCAGCAAGTGGTAACATATCTTATAAGTGACTTCTATTCTAGATCCAAAAGTCTTTTAAAACTTCATTTCTAAGAAAATGATACCAAATTCCCAGTAAACTTTTTTCTAAATTAAACTTTCTACATCGTAATTAAGCTTAAATTTTCTGTAATGCTGTTGATTCAGAAACTTTGGAAAATATAATAGAGAATTTCATAATTTAAAGGAGCATTGTCTGCACTAGTTGTATGTTATGTATGAAGGTATGTATGATTGCACATTTAAAGTATGTTTCTCAGGAAATTTAATTAGACTTTATGTGGATTTCTATGGAAATCTGAAAGTTATATCATTGTACTAGCAGTATCAAAATTATGCGAAAAGTATTGCACGATTATGTGAAATAGCTTTTGGTTCCAGATTTTTCTTGAATTTATAGCTATATACCTATCAATTAAAAAAAAAATCTTTCAATTAATTTAACACTCAAAACTCTCTTTTTCTGCTATTTAAGTAATTAGTGACGAGCATTTATTTGAACAACCCAATTTCATATATATAGAATAACCCAGACTCTGTTTGTAATGCGAACGAATCCCAGAATGTAGTTTTTTAAATGACAAATATATTTAAAAAATAAATACTTAAGAAAAGCCCAGAGTGTCTGTAATGAGCTCGAATCCTAGCAGGATTTTTTTTTTAACGAAATAAAAAATTAAAAAATAAAGTTAGAAAATAGGACAAAATTAAAATAAAATAAATAAAAGAAAATTAGAAATATTGAAATAAATTTTAAAAAATCCAAAAACAATAAGAAACATTTACAAACTTAAGAGAAAATCCCGTTTAAAGAATGGACATACGTTAAGCCTCGTTTTCATCCTTATACAAATTTTAACTATTAATTTGTTCATAATGCTAATTCATGTTCACTTTGTAATATCGAACAGTACAATGGCTTACACAAATAAATGCATTTAGGTAATAATTTCTTATAAATTTAATGCAATTTAGAAGAAATTACGCCATGTGTCTTGTATTTATTGCTGTTTCTGTCAATATTTGTGCAAAAATAAAGTTGAAAACTCTAATTCAACCGAAACTTTAATAAAAGATAATAAGATAATTTTGTAGTACCACGTATCTTCGAAAAATCTATTGCAAATTTTGAACTTTTGACTTGACGCCATTCCTGGCATATCGCCATTTGACACATTTCAAGGTGAAAAATAATGGAGGAGTTCTTATTTGTTTTAAGTTTTGTAGGAATAGAGTAGGACAGAATCAAATTAGAAAAATATTAAAAAAAACAAAAGCACACAATTTCTACACTTAATAACGTAGTGTCTGTAGGCTGAACTCGACGGAGGCCTTATAAACCGAAACAGTTTTGCGTTAATCCCATCTATCAAAACAAAGTACTACAAGGAGACTACTTTAATCTTTTTAAAGAAACAAGGGATGACAATGATAAAGTTTTTCAATTACACTCGATTGACTAGAGTACAGTTTGAAATTGAATTGTTTTTATTGGTATGTAACAGCATATCGAAATCAAGCTTCCGAACACCATTGCCAGCAGAGCTGAGGCTCTTGTTGACTTTAAGGTACTCCTTATTGCTGAAATAAAATATCTTTTAATGAAAAGATATTTCATATTTATTCCCAGGTATCTTGCAAGTGGAGAAAGTTACAGCATCCTTAGTTACGCTTTTCGTATTGGGAAATCCACAGTTTACAATATTGTTTGAGATACTACGGAAGTAATATGGCTTTCTTTAAAAAAACGAATATCTCTCCATTCCACGCAGAAAAGAATGGAAACAAATAGAGCATGGGTTTTGCTCGATATGGAATTTACCAAATTGCTGTGACAGTATTGATGGAAAACACATCACCATCAAGTGTCCGGCAAAAAGTGAATCTTTATATTTCAACTACATTATTCTATTAGCTCTTTGCGACACACAGTATAATTTTGTCTTCGTAGATGTTGGTGCCTTGAATCCGATGGTAACCGTGAACTTTCATATTACTTATATTAAAAGTACTTTAGGAAAAGCATTAGCAAATGGATAGCTAGAGCTTCCCACGGACAAAATCTTGCTTGAAAGCAACACTTCATTTCCTCATTATATTATTGGAGACGACAGATTTCCTTTAAGGAGATATTTAATTCGTCCCTTTGGTGGAATTAATCTTCCCGATCGTCACTTAATCTTCAACAAACGATTATCAAGGGCCCGGTGCGTAATAGAGTACGTATTTCTTATATTAGCAGGGCGTTTTCAAATATTCCATAGGGTTATAAATACTGAAATTCAAACGGATAATAGTATTATTAAAGCTACTTGTGCCTAACACAATTTTATTCGTAGGACTAGCGAAATCGAAGATCATGTTGACTTTCAGACAATCACACAAGCAAACATTGAAGAGAATACTCTCAAACAAGGTGGTTTTCAAAGCGATTCTGCTTTAAATAGAGTGCAATTTGGCTTTCATAATGCGACTCAATATAAGCTCTGCGGAATAGGGTCACTTTAGCAGATTGGATTTTGAGCAATCCTATTACCCCATGTCATTGAAGTTGGTTGTTAGCTGAAAAATCACATTGTATGAAATAAATTAAATAAAAGACTAATTTTAATCATTTTATTAAAAAAAAAATATTCCATGTATAATAAAAACAGGTAGAAAACAAACATACTTCATGTATATGTATGATAAAAACAGATCTTGGGCACCTTAAACAAAAATATTGCACGTGCATAAATAAATAAATAATAGATATAGTATAGAATCGACTAATTCCTAATTTTGTCAGCAGTCAACTATTCATAGTCAAATAAGAGCTTATTTTAATATAAGTACATTGCAAAATTGGGGGTAAACTCTTCGTTAGTCGATTCGATACCTGTTATTTATGCTATTAACACTTTGAACTATGCTTTTTGAATCTCCAAAATAGCCTAAAGAATAACATTTTCAAGAATCTTTGCCTTATCCTCGCAGAACTCCATCATAACACTCGCAACATAATCACTGAATTCTTTATATTTTAAATTTTTCCACTGGATTGCTAGAAATTGACTCATAATCCGGTGAAGGTACATCCACATCCAGTAGATTGTGAGCGAATGAGGATTCAGTATTGGTTTCCGACGGAATTTGGCGCGTTTGCAAGGTCGAGAATGTCCTATAATAGGAAAAACTTACAACTTTTCTCACAAATGTATACAAAACTAACTTTCTGTTCTTATAGGCAGAATCAACAAACCCCATTTTTTCAAAGTGCTCCCAATTGGAAGTAATTCCACCCGCTGATCCACTTTTGCAACTTTTCTTTTTTTCACGCACATATTTTTCACGTAACCGCTTCCATTCTGCTTGAAGGTCTACAAAAATGTGCTCTTACTAAATTCTATTCTCTAAATAAATTACCGAATTTACTTACCAGGCGCGGCTAACTCTTCGCCCATAATCAGTACTGAAATTTGCTTCCATCGCTCATTCCGGAATAGAATATCTTATAGTTGGGTAACGCAGGATTCCATAATTCTTCTTCATTCCTTACAGCAATTATAAGCTTGCTGTAATCAATATATTTCCATTGGAATGGCTTTGAGAAATAAATTTTACAGACATAGATTAACCGTCTGTCAAAAAATAGCTGATTATCTGACACTTTAATAATTCCGAACATAATAGTTCATATTCGAGTAAAATGTGTCGCTACGGGTTAATGTTAAGTGGAAAGTACAACATGTTCGAACTTCCGTTCGGCTTAAGTGAATTTGCTAAAGAAATTAGAGTAGTATAGTACCAATTTGAAAGTCATTGGAAAAGATGAGAAGGGAAATGGTTTCACTTAGTTGATTTAATTACCTTAAGGATGAAAACGAGGCTTTATGCAAAATGTTTGTTAATTGACATAAAATGATATTATGCAATTTCTGATTTTTTAAAGTCTAGTTTCCTTAATGTTCTTTTTAGGATTCCGTACTCAAAGGGTAAAATCAGGAACCCTATTACTAAGCCTCCGATGTCCGTTTGTCTATCAGTCACCGGGCTGTGTCTTATGAACCGTAATAGGTAGATAGTTGAAATTTCCACAGAGTGTAAATTTATATTGCCGCGAAACAACAAATAATAAAAATTAAATTAAATTAAAATTTAAAGGGGGCCCCCATACAATAAACGTGATTTTATCAGCGTTTTTTTCCTCGTTTTATTCTCATTCATTTGAATTATCATACGTAGGCATTTTTTTTTTCAAATGACAGCATTATTTTTTACATGACGCCTACTCTCATTTGAAAAAATAAATAAAAAGTACATAGTGTTAAATTGTGTACAATGGTACGGAACCCTTCGTGTTCGAGTCCGCCTAGCACTTGGCCGCATTTTTAAAAATATGTATGGCTTGTTTTATTATAAGACTTCAATGCTATTTTCCTTCATATTTCGCAATAAATTTGATAATACATAAAGAAATATATTTTGCGGTAAACATGACAAATTTTTCCTAATTAGAACTGAACACTGAAAGTTTCCCCCTTTTATCTAGGTCGCGATTAATAATATTTTTTCTGTTGTTACTTATTAAGATAATTATCAATCATCATTCGTTTCAGTGATAGTGTGAGAACTTAAACAGATGTACCCAGTAGGAAATGCAACGTTTACCGAATCGATGCTGTAATGACAATTTGTAAGGTCTACCCCTTACTATCCAAATTACCGAATTAATTACTTTTACATGTTGATGTCATAGCAGGGTAAGCTCTTACTCGTCCCCATTCCGGTAACTTGCTACTTTGCTCATTACAAGTAATAGCTTATTTTAATCACTACAAGTAATGACTATTTGCAGCACTTGCAGGAAACATCTTACTTTGTTCATTACAAGTAATATCTTATTTTATTCATTACAAGTAATGCTTGAATCAACCATTTACCAGTAAGCTCTTACATAATTGGAGACTTCAAAGCTTCAATTGTTAGGGAAAAAACTACCCAAAATTATACAAAATCACTCCCGTCTCATACAGTGTTTTGCCCCTCTCACAGAGACCTATCACCCTGTGTAATTAATGTATAATAATATTAAACACCTTGTATATAAGTATAATTGAAGCTTTGAAGTCTTTGATCATATTGGTTGAATACACAAACACTTTGTAACAATTGTAAATTAAGACCAATCTTTACATTATTTATGATCATCTTAAATAAAAGGAGAGGAAGAAAAATTACATAGTCCTGGTTTTGAAATAAAAAAATAGATTTAGTTCTCGTTAGAATTCATATATACACTCATGTCTTGTCCTTTACTGAACCAAATATTTTTGTAATTAGTGCAAATAGAAATGTTATTAATCATGACTCGACATGGCCTTCTACGAAATGGCTTAAATCTGAATACGTCAGCTATTACCCATTCACTTACTAAAAATTATTTTTGTAATTTGTTACATTTTTCAATGTTTTTTCTAGAACCATTGAACCTGAAACATGTGAGCTACTACCAATTCAATGACCAAACCTTACTTTGGTAAACACTTACAAATCGGATTATTTTCAGGGGCGAAACCATCAATTACCAGGTAAGGAGGGAAACGAATTCCTACTGGGTAGTTATAACCAAGTTAGTAAGTCTATGTAAAACATATTATAATACGAACGGCCAATCTTACAATGCATTTTTAAGGTGGAGCTTAGCCTTAGCTAAACATGAGACAATTTACAACTACTTATGTATAGATGTTCAAAGTGAAAGTCACTCAATGGATCTGATAGAAATTTGTTTTCAGATCTGTTACCAACAATCGATAGAATGTATCTGCAGAATTTTTGTGGGAATTTTGTTGATTAATCAATGCATATCTGATAATATTCTTTTCAGTTTCATTGATTTCCAAGAAAATATTGCGATGAGAAATTTTTGTCTGAATGATTTTCGATTATTTAGCGTCAAATAATTTGCACAGTTTGCATAATATTTAAAAAAAGAAAAAAAGAAAATTGCAAAATAATACCTCTTATATACCCTAGATAAAAGCCCATGGGTATTTGTACTAAGTTTGTCATTTCGTTTGTTATACATAGAAATAATGATAGTAGAGCCAAATGCACGCGTAACACTAAAAATTATTTTGATTTTTGCATATCCGTCCGCTTCCCCATCTGGTTACCACTAATATCTTAAAAAACACGAAAAGTTAATACAAATTTGCCGCAAATCTGTGCGTACTATCATGATAAAAATTGAACATAGCTAGAGCAAATTCATAAACTTAGGTAATGATGTGTAAAAAATAAAGATTTCGGGGTTTTATATGTATTTAATTAGCTTTAGAAAACTCTAGAATTCATGAAATTTTCAAAGTTTAGTACATCAAAACGTATTAATGATAAATTTGTACTTGAGTATAGAAGATTGGGCTGGAAGAGGCAGCGACGGAAAGAAAACCAGACAAACAATTTTGGTTACTAATATATTTTCGTTTGAAAGTTGCTATTTTCCGAGACAGATAACTATCAAAATTATGCTATTATTTCAAAGAAAGTTCAATTTGTAACAAAGATCGAACCTTTTTCTGTTTATTTTGAAAAACTCAATTTTTTTAGTGCAATAGGAAATAAAGTCAATAATGTTAATGATAGTATCGGCAAAAATTTCTTGTTTTATTATATTTTGCATACAATTTGGCGTTTCCAATTCATTCTATCATCGTCAGATGGAGTAATATGCTTTTGGAAGGCTTTCATTAGTTTTGAAAGCTCAGCGGGCTCTAGCTGCATGCTTGGAGAGTGTGTGCCGTTATTTTCTGCATTAGGTATATATGTATGTATGTGTGTAGATTTTCCGGAATATTTTAATTTTTATCATTGGTAATTTGTTCATTTTTGCTTTTGTGTCGAGAAATTTTTTGCCAGTTCTATTACGGTTATAGCTAACGAATTGTGAGTAACAAATATTTAATTCGGGCTAGTAATTATTGAATAAAGAAGAGAAAACTGAATATTGATAGGTATGTAAATCTGTGTATATGAAAAGTAAATAATCCTATAAATGTCCAAATTTGTGAAATGTAAATGATTTTGATGAAATTTTGGAGGAAGGAGGCAAGAGAACTGACATTTTGCATACGTTTTTTTTTGTGTTTAATTCCTTTTTTAATTGGAGATCCTAATTCGGCAATGGGACAAATCGGGTATGAGTATAACTCCTTCATAGGATTGCCATACAAAAAATTCGGTTTTTTATTATACATACATATATACATAAGAATTTTATAATTTTTTTGCACTTTTAGAAAGTCGATGCGTATAAATTAAAGATGCAGAAGAATTTGAATGTAACCGGTCTTTCTTTATTATAAATGGCGCCACTAATCAATCCAATTCATTCTCACATTGTTTTTAAAATAGCTGCAACCTTCTAAAGTTAATTCATTCATGAGCATATTATATGCCAATGTATTTCACATGTTTTAAAAATTTACATTGCCACCGCTTTCTTTTATTATTTTCAAATTTGTCTAAGACGACTAACGATTTACTAAAAAAAAAAAAATCTTCCGCATCTGATAAAATGTTATTACTGTGCGGAATCCAACTTAGCGTATCGAGAAGTAGCCCTCTAATGTGAACAGAAGTAAAAAATTGTCTCAAAGTCGAAAAATTTGGTCAATACAAATGTAGGTAAAAATTCCAATACTAGTATCTAAGTAAACGTACCTTAAGAAAGCCAGAGCTGTTGAAATTCAGTCCAACTACAGGAGACATGTGGATCAGTTTCCGAAGTCATTATGGGTATAGTTTTAATATATCTGATCAATAGTTTCACTGGCATACCAAACCCTGAGTACCAATATTGTACCAGCGAAAGAATACAATTCGTAAACCAAGAAATATGAGTCATACATATTACATCCGTTCCACATTGTCATTATCGTGATTTCTTCGAAGTCAAATTTTACAATAATCTCAAAAACGCTGACTAAATATAATTAACTGCTGGATACGACTGAAGCATCAAAGTTATTCATATGTAGGTGCTAATGTCCCATTAAATGTTATTTGGACTTGTAAATCCAGTCTTGTTTCCCAAAAAAAATTGCCTTTAGTATCTACATTCATTCTCTCTCTCAGCATTTAGTTGCGCATTGAGGGGAATTTCTGATCATCTTGTCATTATTTCTGAACTAATTAATTTGGGTTGCCTTAATTTTGTGTTGCCTTATAAGTCTAAGTTCCGACATTCAAATGAAATCTGAACAAAATGCGGTTTGATAAACTCTGTAAAATCTATATCATGCTGAGATATTCAGCCCGTGTGGAAATTTGCATGACAGTAAATTGAAATTGTGAAGAACTTTAACAGGACAAATTAGCCCATAATGTGGTCAGAGATGTCTTTCCTGTCTTTCCATTCCAATCAGCCTGCTGGGTACACATTCTGATCTTACGACACATGAAATACTTTAATAATCATATTTCAAGATTATTCGCTTGTTTATGGTATCAGTGTATCTCCTATGTATGCTCCCGTTTTGGAGAGCTTGTCGATGTCAATTTCAAAATACATTTATTGTTCCTTTCCTGGAGTATTGAATAAGGGTTGCATATTGAAGCTAAAATCGATTTCTAAAATAAAGCAAGCATACATACAAAACATTGACATCTAGAATGTATTCAGTGATTTTCTGGGAGTTTATAGCTTTCATTGAAGTACATAGATATGCATAAAAAAAAAACTTCATACAATTCTTTCACATAAATCTCTTAAACATTCCTTGTTAATTCAATTTAATCGCAATTTTTTTGAAGAAGTCTCTTATCGCTTCTCTTCAAATTCAACTCTGTATAAAGTCAAAAAGTGCAAAAATAAATATTTATTTCCTTAAAATATGAATAAAAGAGATAAAAAAAAATAAAACTATGAAATTGTTTTAGAGGACGAAGTGCAGAATTTTCTTTTCATTTGTAAAAATTCTTAAAATTTGAATTATCCATCCTCCTCCGTTTTGCTCTGTGATGCAGAAAAAAATGTTTCCATGGAAAATTTTTTAGAATCGCTTGGAAGTCTAATTTTACTGTAGCCAACAAGATACAAAAATTTCTTTTGTAGCATCATAAATTAATTTATTTTTCTGCAAAGTTTTGCTCATGCTCCCTACATATTTTTGCTGAAGGACTACTGTTACAAGTGGGTTAAAGGATAATCTGAGAAAAAGGTTACATAAAAGTAGGAATAGTGAAAGTAGTTGGGATTTTCTTGGACAATAGCTGGAATGCTCTTAATAGTAAATTTCGCTTTATTTGAAAGTCACTATCAAATTAAATTAAATTCTTTTAAGTACAGAGCAAATACCACTTCAAGAAAGGGGTTACTTTTGAACGCATTTTTTCATGAATATTAATTAATTGAGTTAGGGCTGCACATTAAACGGAATCATCAAATTAGCGCAGCTAGCTAAGCTGCTAATATTTTACTAATTTAATGTAATGAACGAATAATAATTCTTAAAAGTTTCCTATTTATAGGGCTTATAGGAAAGTGTAAGAGTGGATTTATTGATCGATTACGTTTAAAACTTATTTCCACAAAACTTTTATATCATTTTCCTAGAACTAAATAGTTGTAGGATTATAGCATAGATTGTTGCATCAAGGGTGGATTTGAACATTTCCTGTAAGGAGGGGGAGGGCAATCAAACAAAAAAATTTAAAAAACTTATACTAAGAAAAACATCGGGTAAAACAAATATAAATCAAATCAAAGCTGTCATAAAATCTTGAAATCTTTTAGATTTTTGTAGATTTGTAGATTTTTGCACATAGGTACGCTTGCGATGGTGAAAGCTTGTTTCGAAATTTTTTTACGGAATGTGAGATACTTTTGATAATATAAAATGTAATTTCGTACGTATTGTTTAGATAGAGAGTGTATAGTATTACATACAGTTTCGTAAACTTAAGGAAAATATCGTAAATTCTATATGTCACAGAGTAAACTTAAATGCCAGGATAGTGGAGCGGTTAGAGGCCGACTTAATATACTTCTTTCCTTATCTCTTTGCTGGTGTTTTTGATATGAAAGTAGCTTGGATTTCTTTCAAATACCATAATTGCTATAAATTTGTTGTATATTCTATTTTTAAACATCATTAACTAAAAACATATTGGATTCGGCTGCAATTTGTTGCAAATAAAGGCCAAGTTTTTAAATTTTTATACCCTAGATGAAATCTATGGGGTATACTAAGTTTGTCATTCCGTTTATAACACCTCGAAATAATGATGGTAGAGCAAAACGGATAATATTTGCTTGTCCGTCCTTCTGTTCGTCCGACTGTGCGTGCGACTGTCCGCCGTCTGTCCGTCTGTGCGCACGAGAGCTCGAGAACGCGTATAATTGGAGAGCTGAAATTTTGTACACGGACTTTAAATAAAAAAGTAAAATTAAGTTTGAAAATGAGACAAATCGGGCAATTCCTTCGTGGCATTGCCATACACAAATTTCGTTTTCCACTATATATTTGGACACTGCCTGAGAGCGCGTCGACGTAGAGAGCTGAAATTTGGTACATGGTGTTTTCATTGTACTAGCAAATAAAATTTCAAAAATGAACTAAATCCGGCAACTCGTTCTTTGTATTGCCATTTAGGTTTTTTACGCATGATGTGTAAACGATTAGTCCAAGACAGTTTGATTGTACTAAAAATTTCTTCAAAATACGAAGTCCTATAAAAATGGTTATAAACATTTTTTCTGTCCGACAAACCGTTCTAGAAATATTTGCGAAAAACCACTTCAAAAATCGTACAGAGGGGAGTGACCTTTCGAAATTACATACGGGCATTCATCTAGGGTATCATAAGAATTGCTCTTAGTCCAATTCTGGCTTTTTTACTTGTTTTCAATAATTTCTTTTCATATCGAGACTTTCTTAAAATACTTTTCGAATTTTCTGGGAGTGCTAATTTGTTAGGGTTAATATATATCATATTTGCTTGTTTATAGGCAAACTGAATCTGATATTAATTACCCCGGCTATGATAATTTTCCCAACATATTCAATTGGGTAGTTCTACGGTAATTGTCCAAAATTGAAAATTTATTGTCGATAAATTTTTGATGATTTTCTTCTTTTATTTCGGTGTGAATAAATCAGAAATTTGAAAATATGAATAAATAAATAGGGGAACCTATACTTGTTTAACTTGCTTAGTAAGTATTGACAAATCTTCAGAAATCCAAATCATGGAAACGACTAAATCATCACGGTAATGACAAAATCATTTCATCGGAATGACTACAACCCAGGGAAATGACTCTTATGCACTTTTTCCCGAAAAAAAGTGTAAAGTTGCACTAAAACGAAAAGTGTATTCTTTATATTTAACAAAAAAACAATTACGATACATATAAAATTCGGTTAAAAGAAATTACTCTGAAAATAATTATATCAAATTCTCATTGCAAAAATAAAAATAAATATTTCTTTTCGTATTATACATATATATTAAAAATGAGAAAATTAAAATTGAAAGAAAATTACAACCAAAAAATTCAGTTTTCAATACAACTTTAGTGAACGGAGTTTTATAATTCAAAAATTGGATGATGGAAAGAAAAAGTTCCTTTATCATTTTCTTCCACAATTGGTGAAGCTTCATATAGGAGACATCTTCTTCTATTTTTTTAAATGAAGTTTTGGTTGGATTAATACTTTTCAAGGACATAACCTCCACTTCGAACTCCTCCTCCCCTTCTTCTACCCCTTGACAGATACAAACATATCTATGAATAGAAAAACTGATTGCTGCAATTTTGTGAAATATGAATCTACGAACCTGTACTTCTTGCCTTTAAACCCTGGAAATTCAGCTAGAATAATTGATTCACGTACAATGGTTTCCATAGTAAGCTCTGCGAGTAAAGAAGACGATGACGACAAGGATGATCATAATGGTGACGAAGAAGATGGTGAGTACACATCCCTGTAACGGGCTCTTGAACTAGGACCAGGAACTTAGAAAACTCATCCAGATTATTGTCGATCATTTCTTAATTTCTATATTTTAAACTACCGAATCCAAAATGTTCACAGTTACTTGTATAACTACAAGTAAAACAGCTCAATTTTCTCATTTCAGTATTGATTCCGCCGATTATTTGATGAGCTTGGATTGTTCCTTTGAAGGTAATTATTTCGTCAGATGCAAATAAATCCACCATTTCAAAAATATCTCTTTAATTGACAACAACAAAAAGTGATATTTGGACAATTCTTTTTGGAAATACGACGTCTACGACATCTTTTCCATTGGCAACCTTTTGGTCAGCAGTTCGTTTACATATTCCTCCAATGCCATTCGGCGCTCCTTTTCCATCTAGTTCTTTTTCCACTTTCTTAGTATGAGCAATTAAATTTGTCCATTTCAGAAACCTTTTCTTTTTGTTCATTTTTCGTAGCTCTTTATAACGGTAAGGTGTATTTGGAGCAGTTAATACTGATGGTGTAGAAGGAGGATTATGAGCCTGTAGCACTTGAATTAAGTTTTGAAATTATACTATATTTATGTACAAATTTTAAAATTTGCAGGGCACACAAAAAATTAAAGCCTGGGCAGCAAACTGTCAGTAATTAAGTCCAAATTTAAATTTCAGGAAATTGCTATTCACTGTCATGTTAAAATTTCAACTGTCCAAACTTTTCTTTCTTTGTGTATCTTGAAAATTTCAAAATTTATTTTCAAATGTAATTTGTTTTCAAAATTTAATTAAATGCTAAATGAGGGGTAACCCTAGTTGACTTTTTTTTTGTACTAATTAATTGCAGGGAGAGATTATTTTCTGTTTTTTAGTGCGGATTTGAAGCAATCATTTTTAAAAACATTTTTTTATATTTACTTCATTTATTTAAAGTATACATTGTGATTTTATTAGAGCTCTAGGAGGGGGAAGCGGGCCATCGACCATGAAGCGAGCTATAGTCAGTGATGATGTCAACCACAGTTCAGCCGTACCCAATGAGAAGTCAGTGAAATTCCTCTAAGACCCAAAAAAAAAAAAAGTTTTATCCACAAGCTTTATGCGAACATGCGCTCCGCCCTCTCATTCTCCATGATCCTCATGTGCCCAGGACCCCGCTGAAGGGACACCTTGTTGTGGATACACAGATTAATAAAAGACGTCCTGCATTCCTCCAATAACTTAGATGTTATCCAAGGGTATTAAGCGGCCTGACTGTCTGTAAGGATAGCAATGTTCTCGGCTTTGTGTATGTTACAAGAAGCATACATAAGCATGAGTCTTACTATTGAGGTGCACATTCAGTGCACAACATTCGGTTTTATGCCCTATGTACAACCAAAGGTTTTCCTGCATTGAACAAATACCCTCATGGCTGCATTTACTTTTCCTTCTACGAGCATTCCCACGTCAGCTTCGAGTCTAGGTAGGCACCGAGGTGGTTAACGTGGGGAGACACTACATAAAAGCGCACCAAGCTGGTCTTTGTAGGCTTCACCATGATATCATGACGGACATATCATGAGGCTTCGTTGCTTAGGTAGCAGCAACGCTGCGTCTGGTATTTAGGAAAGGTATGCCATCTGCACACGTTTCAGATTTGTATCCAACATTTTTCAGCGTCTTAATTAGCGAGTCAACCAGCATACACCAGATTACTTGGGATAGTACGCCATCCTGTGCGTATCCCCTTTCCACCAGCACAATCAATGAGTGAGATTCAACCTCCAGCATCACGGTTAAATTTCCTCATCATAGCATTTGGCTATTCATCGATATGATGTTGCCAAACCTCAGGAGATACCCTATGATACCGTAGTGCAGCCTTAGCAGGAAAGGAATAAGGGCTGGGAATTGAGGATTATTGGGTTGAGACAAGTAGGTGACGGTGCGCATTACGCTTGAATGCTTGTGGCTCATAGCTGGGGGGGGGGGGGGGGGCGGAGGGGCAGAGGTTGGCAAACTGTTCCACATTCGTACTGTTTTGCTTATGAAGGATTCACGGAACTACACCGTACGGCCGAATTTGACTTCAAGGGTGTGACGATGAGCTCGAGTTACAACTCGTGTGGTGTGCATAAGAGGAGTTCTACAAGGGGTCAGGCTAGAAATTTCGTCAGAGCAATGACCATAGAAGTAGCGATAAAAGGGAGACAGACATCCGACATTACGCCGGTGATCTACGGACTTCGCGGGCAATGCAGTTCGTCCAGTACGCCCAAATATGCGATTTATATTCTAATGTAGGCCTGATATGCGACTTGTAGATTTGCGCCAAGTCTGATGGAGTAAAACATTTCTTGCAAGATTATTGGATATTTCAATGCCTAAGTTGGTAAGCGATGGTGAGTTGGAGGCGCAGCATTTGGGTACTAGTGTTGAAGCAGCCTTAGACACATTGAGACCTGCGAGCACTTTTAAGACCTCCCTCGGCGGAAATGTAACGGGTCGTTGCCTGTAATTGCATGTTGGTGGAGAAGGAGGACTTTGCGAAGAAGGTGGCAAGAAAGAATTCGCAGCAAAGTTACCTGCAAAAAAATTAGCTTTGTCCAATGATTTAGCGTATACATCCTCGCTGTAAATTAGTTCTGAAGAACTGATAAAGTTGTTTTTCATTGTTTCAACAAGAAACCAGAAACTCTTACTACCCTTTCGACTAGTAAATATTTTCTATCTAATGTCTTGATCGAGTGCAATAGACGCCATGCCGACGAACTGCCTCGCACAATGAAGTAGAAGTAGGCTCCTTCGATGTCTTAAAAGATACCTAGCATATAAAGCTATGGTGCAAAATAAAATTTATCGAAGAGATAGATATATCAAACTTAGCACATTCTAGAAACAGAAAGACGAACGGATTTAGCAAAGTATAAAAAACATCCAAATCCTTACGCTCAATAGTTCTGTAGGAAACAGTGGATCTGGCCATCCAGATAACTCTTTTGAATACAGTTTTCTTTTTATAGGTCTTCAATAGAATACTTCAATCCTGGTTTAGTATTCACGACAGGATCATTAGGCATTATATTATTGACTAGACTATTTTACTCAGTGGCGAGCCGCTTTTATGCACCACAAATATATTTACATATAAATCCCAAATAGTTTCATTTGTATCAACCAATCAGCGCATAAAAGTCATTACGGAATGCCGTAATAATCGGAGTTCTGGAAACCATCCAAAATTTTAATTCCAATTACAACCTTTGTCAAGAAGCAGAACAATTACTCCGTCTACCCCCCTACGATAGATTCAAAAGAGTTGAAGAAGAAAAAATACAAATTCATTTAGGTAAAAAAGGTCAAATTCGCTTAGAATAAATTTTTTGTATAATTTATGAAATAAGTGAAGTCATATCTAATTGTTAATAATTTTTAAAAAAATTTAAACAATCCAATATTGGTATGTAGGTTAATATGTACCTAGTACATACAGATGTTTGTTCAAGTACAACTAACTTGCAAACACAATGTTCCTCCTCTTACCGTTAAAACTTAGTTAAACCCTTTAAATTAATTTTCTATTGAATGGAGTGGAATTTCACCCTTCGGAAATTTATTACAATTCGAAAAGCTATACTGGCACAGCACGCGGGAGATTTGACCGATGTAAAGAGAAGGGCTCGAAGCAGTTTAATATTTGATGTGGGATCTTCTTCAGTCATATTTGAGTTGGTTGCTTTGGGAAATATTGGAAAAATCCGAAAAGGATACTGAGAGAAAAAAATTGTTTTACCAACCTACTAAAATTTTAATATATTTCATGTTTACGAATTGAAGGACTTTTAAGAGCACCCCAGGGCCTTCCACATTTTGTCGAATAAATTTGTTATGTGATTGGAAGAATTCGATTGCTTTCACACATACGTTGGATGGTTTTTCCTTATATATGGTATATAGCGAAGTGGATGAGCAATTTAAATCAAATTATAAACTAATCCATTTTTTTTCCTCATTCAAATCGTTTTCAATAATTTTTTTTCTGTAGATATTTATATTATGCAATAAAAATCAATTGTAATTACTCAAGACTCATCATTTATAGCTTCAATACATATCCTGTTTTTTTTTCTTATGGTAAAAAGCTCTTTAAGTGAGGAGTGGGCGAACAGAAGGGCACATGTCCGGGGTCGGCCGCTTTTCATTCTTCGACGGAATCGTATTCGCTATACTGAACTTTCTCTATTTTCAATCTCCGTTTTTTTCAAAACAGCACAAAAAGTCACAGATTTCCGGTTCCTAAAACTAGTTTTCCGTACAAAACGGCACATGTCCACGAAAATCCATTGATTCTTTCAAGCCAATAACGTGAATTTTCAAAAGTAATTCATATAAACTAATTGTTATTATTCAATATTAAATCATGGTTAGTGAAAATATCGAGTTTGAGCTATTCTTGTCTAAGGGCCAACCCGCACGTATCTAGCATGAAGCACACGCATTTTGCTACAGTTGTGTCCAGACATGTCATCACAATAATTTTGCTAAGCTCTAGTTCCTTATATGATTTCCAAGTGTGCGTGTTAAATGAAGTTACAATTATTGATATAATAATAACTGTATCTCAAATTCACAGGATGTAATGAGAATTACATTTTTATATTATCACAAATCGCAAGCAAAGAACTGCACAGCCATCCAATGAATAATTTCACAATTTCAAAATATCCGAAGCTATTTGCTTGCAGTATTATTGGTATGCTGCAGCTTAGAAAAGTTCACCCTAGACTTCTTCCTCCTCCCGAATGCCGACCGTCCACGAAAAGTGTGGCATACTGCTACGTGTTGCCCCTACCCAAAAAATGGATTTCTCGATCATGCCAAATCATGAAGCGGAACGCAGCCTACAATTTAAAAATAAACCACTAAACCTGTCAGCAGTCATAACAGCGAATTTCTCGATGAGTTTTGGCATGAAACGAACGCAGCCTACAATGAAAAAACTATTAAGTTTGAAATATTACCGAATTTCTCGAGCGACGAAAGTATCGCGAATTTTGTTTTCATGCTGTTATTTTATAAAAATGGATAAAACTGTGAAAGACATAAATTCAGGGACCAGAAAAAAACTAAAGAAATAAATATATCAGAGTAGTGGTGTAGTCTTAGCTGTTGTTGTGTCGACCTCTGTATACTGAAAAATTAAGTTGTCTCGTTTGAGTATTGAAAAAGAGCAGGAGACCGCAACTCCCATAAGTCTACAGTTAAAAAACTGGTAATTGAAGAATTTATTGGAAAATTCAGTGCAGTAGAATGTCATTGTGGGCGTATTAATATACATTTCTTGTGAGCTCAACATTGCTAAAATGCAGCAGACCTGTAAAATTCCAAGTATACAAGTTCCAGTACAGTACCAGTACCTGGACTTGAAATATTTTAAGTACAAGTACAAGTCCAGGTACCGGTACTTAAAATTATTCAAGCACAAGTCCAGGTACTGCTACTGTTACTAGTACTTAATAACCAATGTACTTAAGAACTTTACAGGTCAGTACCTATAAAATTCCAAGTACAAGTACCAGTACAGTACCAGTCCTATAAAATTCCAAGTACAAGTACCAGTACAGTACCAGTACCGTACCAGTACCTGAACTTGAAATATTTTAAGTAAAAGTCCCGGTACTATTACCAAAACCCTTTTATTATCATATATTGTCGAAGCCCGCAAGATTTTCCTAGTAATTTCGAATAGCCCCGTTATAACCTTTAATAATGCATCTTAAATTTTCTATTTTTAATGTAAATTTCCACGCATATTGTAACAGTCAGGTTCAATTTTTCTGTTCAGCGCATTCGTATATTAAGGTGGCCCAAAAATGTATGGATTTGCAAGTGTTAAAATATCTGAATGCTTCAGAATATGTTGGCTAATGTAATGCTAAGTTTCTATGCAAAATTTCAGTGCAATTCATTAGTGTTTGGGAGGTCGTTCAAATCGAAAATATTTTTTTTTTTAGCTTGTTTAGACTTTCAGGAACACTCTTTCAACATTTTATGTTATAACTTTTTAATTTGACAATATTTTTTCTTGATTATTTTTTACAATTTATGGAAACTTAGTTATATAAACTTATTGCAGTGAACGACGTTTTAGAAAATTAAATTTTTATATTTTTTATGAATTTTTTAAAATGAAAATTCGGCCCGGAATTCCAATTGTTTGACTTCGTGAAAATTTGTTCGAAGTCGATGCTGAGGTGAAGTTTGTAATTAAATTATGACATCGACTTTGCCGATTTCCTTCCACAGTTTTTCCTTAACGTAGATATTTCTGAACTGAAGTTGGCCGCAGCCGACACCAACTTTGCACTTTGAGCAAAGTTCAGTTTCAGTTGAAATCCCAGGTGAAGTCGAAGTTTCAATTTAATCTTGCCACATGCATTTACCATTTGGGCTAAGTCGAAGTAGACTGAGAAGCCGTGTAATTCGGGCTTAAAGGGAGTCATGTATTGTATCAACTGTTCTCAAATTGCGATTTTCGAAGGTTATAGAACTGCGTATAGAAGATGAGCAGTTTAACGAGTAGCTAAAATATGATGACAATTTGGAATGATTTGAAAAATTAACAAATAGACAAAGAGATAGTAGATGATCCTTGAAGCAGATCATCCAGGCAGTGATGAAGAAATACTGGACATCCATGAAAGTGATGTTTCTACCAATATGGTATCCAGCCGGAAGGATGCGATTCTTGTGCTGAACGTTGTGCGCAATTACTTACTTGCAAATGCTCTTGAATTAAAGAACCTAAATTTACTCAAAGAATAATTTATAGAAATGCCCATAAAGTCCAAGGCCCAAAAAAGATATTTCTGATTATTTTAAGTGAATGTAATGGTGTTTAGGTATATTTTGTCACATACATTATATACAGGGTGTCCCATGAAATAGTGTCAAGCGGAAGACCAGAGGTAGAGCACCCCCACGGGTACCCGAATCATCCCATGTATGCTCTGCGATTTTTGCAGTTTACGAGTTATGATTTTGTTCGTAATTTTTTACCAAACAACTAATTCGGAGACATTTTCGGTCATAGCGACCTGAATAATTCAGACAAATTGCAGATTTTTTTCCTAATTTAGCTGAGTCTTGGGCCCAATCAATGCGCAAAGATTTGATTCCATAGCTCATACCATTGAGCCAAAAGAAATTTTTAAATTACATAAAATTCAAAATAATAAGATGTGCCAAAACCTTTGAGGCCGATTTAAAAAAAAAAAGTCAAGTAATTTTTTTCCCATACAAAACTTATTTCAAATGGCATCATTTAGGTATGAAGTATCCAGAGAAAAAAGATCTTCTGCTAATTGTAGTTGATAACGAGCTGTGGTGAAGAATGAAACCCGTTTTCCGATCGGACATAACCCTACCGAGTTAGAGTCAATCTAAGGTGCGAAAAGTCTAGCACCCCAGTTCAAATAGATTTAAGACATAGAATTTTAGCTATGATGCCAAAAAGATATAACAATGAAATTTACGCGGTAAATAGCAAATGAAATGGGGAAATTACGTTAATTTTTTTTTAATTGCCCTCAAAGATTTTGGCATATTAAATTTATTCAACGATTTGTCATCATTATTCTCCAGACATGAAAGATGTTTCAAACGATGCATTATAATACTCTGAACATATTTTACTAACAATCTTTATTTCAATTAAGCGGTTTAAGCCTGAAGGGGTGGTTAAAGCTCGATCTAGTACAGAATGGAATACCTTCTAAGGTCCTTAGAAGAAGTTTGACTACCCACACTCCTATACTCGAATGCATATTTATTGCCATCCCCATACTCACTTTATAGTATTTCCCTCTTTTTATTCGAACTGAGGTACTAGATCGTCTCTAACTCGGTAGGAATATGTCCAATCGGAAAACTTGTTACACTGTTCACCTCAGCTCATTACCAGGTACAATTCGTAAAAGAAAATTTTTCTCTACATTCTGATGGAACCGCCGGTGGTGGTGAGGGGTGTGGGTGGTAGTCCCAATACGGATGTTGTATATCAAGTTAAAGGGCTCACCGAGTACTATGGGGTGGTGTACTTATTTTCAGATTCAGACAACTTTCGGACGTTTTTGCTGCCGGAAAACCCATTTTCCATGGCAATATGTGCTCTATTGTGAACATTTTTCTCATAAGAAGTCATTTTCCACACCACACCAATTATGCGCAATCACAAGAAGTAGAAAAGTTCAGCTTTATCGCTCAAGCTACATCCAATCGCTAAAGCTTTCTCCCGCTTAATTGAAATAAACATTGTTAATAAAATATTTTCAGAGTATCAAAATGCATCGTTTCAGACGTCATGTCTGGAGGTGTCGCGCCTAAAGTTGTATGAAAAGTGGACATTCCCCTTTGTCATGTAGAATCCAGGATGCTGTTGAATCAACTAACACCACTTTCACAGATAATTATGTACTTACAAAATTCCATGAAATTTTCAAGAAGCTACAAAATTTATTATAAGCAAATGCATGATTGCTGAAACTTTTATGATTTTTTACTCCCTTTCAGTACCCATCTTAAACGCGCGGTTGGAAAATATTGTTTAGTGATATGGTCATATGGGTCATAGAAGTACTTACGGTAATAAATTGTTACCTACCTGCAAAGCTGTAGTCGGTGAGAGATGTACACTTAAGTGTACATGGGTAGCCAAACTCCGATTCCTTCATATAAAAATGAGGGACTATAGGCGAGCTAATGACGAAATAGATTCACCTTGACACGTACCTATGCCATTTGTAGAAGGTAGAGATTTACATATGTACAATTAACATTTAAAATGGTAAAATTTATATACAATTTATATACAAAAATACTTATTTTACTGAAAATTTAACAAAATATTAATTACTTACCTAAACATATTTTATCACCTTTCATCCCATGTTAATAACTTCATGTTACAAATATCCCAGACGCAATTCGGCATATTGCAACTGAACAAATAGGTAAAAAGTGTCAATTTGTCAATTCAAGGAACGCTTAGTAGAAATGACCGAAATAGGTTTAAGCAATCTTGTACGGGTTTTTATATTGAAAAAAACGTCTTGAAATATATTAAAATATATTTCGTTTTTATTTAACTCGTTTTTTATTATTTTTTTTTCCTTGAAGTTAAATTTATTATCATTAACTCGCAGCGCAGTTGACATTACGGAATTAAAAGTCACGTCAAACTTCAATTTCTCGCGACGTTCATATTGTCGGATAGTTCGGGTAGTTCGCGAATTTTAGAAATTATCTTGGCACCAGTGAGACAGGAAGAGACCCAATGGTGAGAAAGGGACAAAAATTCATTAAATTGAAATAAAACATGACGTATCGATAAGTTACGATAACATTTAAAAAACTTATCATAATTATGCGAATATTGAGCGGATTTATATAAAAAATATGTCAAAAAATTGAGTTTGAAATTTGACATCAAGTAACAATAAGTTTATCGTACATTTGAGTCAAAGATCGGAACAAATTTTTCTATAACAAGTGAAAAAGCTAGAATTGCTCTAAGGCCAATTCTTATGATACCCTAGATGAATGCCCGTATGAAATTTCGTATGGGTACCCATTTGAGCAATTTTGATTTTTGCAGTGGTTTTTCGCATATATTTCTAGAACGGTTCGTCGGACAGAAAAAATGATTATAACCAATTTTATAGGATTTCATATTCTGAAGAAGGTTTTAGTTCAATAAAAATGTCTTGGGCTGGTCGTTTTCACAGTATACATAAAAAACATATTTTTTTATATGGCAACACCAAGAATGGGTTGCCCGATTTAGTCCATTTTTGAAATTTTATTTACTAGTACAATGAAAACACCATGTACCAAATTTCAGCTCTCTACGGCTACTCGTTCTCAGGCAGTGTTCAAATATATAACGGAAAACGAAATTTTTGTATGGAAACCCCACGAAGGAGTTGTCCGATTTGTCTCATTTTCTAACTTAATTTTACTTTTTTTTTTAAAGTCCGTGTACAAAATTTCAGCTCTCTAAGTGTACGCGTTCTCGAGTTATCGTGCGCACAGACGGACGGACGGACATGCAAAAATCAAAATAACTTTTAATATTATGCGTGGGTGTCCAATCCATTTTGCTCTACCATCATTATTTCGAGGTGTTAAAAACGGAATGACAAACTTAGTATACCCCTTTAGATTTCATCTCGGGTATAAAAAGGAGATTCATTCGCTCAACTTTCCTTCTTATTTTCAAAGTTGTGAAAGTGCGAACATATACTAGCGCATTCTTCAAACTTATTTGCAATTTTTCACAAAGTCATCAGCAACAAAGCAGCTCATTAGTAGCAAATAAAGTTTTTGATTGATTTAAATTACCAATTTGAGTTAAAATCATTAACACTAATTATTTATTTTTCTTTATTCCCGCAATTTAATTGTTTGCATTTAAAACACTCAATCAAATTAAACTTTCAAACAATTATTTATCGCGTAAAAAATATGCGATCTGGTCATCTTCACCCCACATAATAATTGGAAATTAGATTTACATTGAGTATTCATTTTCTTTAAACTTTCAGCCACTACATTAAATCAAAATGGTAAAAATAAAAATGTTGACACATAATTAATCAAACATTAGAGTAGCACACTCTTGTTATAATTGAAAGAAAATTCGAGTATTTATTTCTAAATAAGTTTTGACATAATTTTGAATTATTTATATATTTTTATATTCTTTTTTATTTGCAATAAATTGAGTAAACAATTGAGCGATAAATTTCTTCTTTTTATTTAACCGCTACACTCCACCCAGATATTTTATTTTCATCGTACATTAAATTCTCGTTTGGAACCACAGTTCATTCGAATGTCAATTATTGGAATTGACAAATTTCAGTGAATTGTGCTTTGCGAACGCAGTTTTTTCTTAGACGTCAATTATAGAAATTGACGTCAGCTGTCAGTAAAACCAGTCTGCATTTCGCTAGTATTCTTCTACTATATACTCGATTCTCGAATAAATCAAATGACACGTTACTGATTGCTATAACGTTACTTTAGCACTGAACATTATTACCGTTATGTTCTGGGTGGCCATAACAAGAAACAATATAATGGTGAAACAGCTATGCCCCACTAAAGTATACAGGGTGTCCCGTATGTGGTCTGGCACCCAAATGCTATGGATAGATCATGCTTAGACAAACAAAAAATTGTATATGTGGGGGGAGTGGAATCCTAACTGTTTCGGAGATAACGGGACTTTAAGATATTTCGGTATGTCTTTATATATCGCCCTGTAACTTCTAAGCGTTACATTCTATGATCGTAATCGTTGGGTCTTACCAATAATCTATCAATTTTTTCCCTCTTCCTCTGCGTTTTGAAGTTATAGCTCAACAAAGCTAAAATTTCGGAATTTTTACACGCTTTTTTTTTTATTTAACTACTATTTTTATCAAAAACACGTCGTCAATATCAATTTATTTAAAAAGCCCAAAAGCTTAGCTTTAAAATGACCCATCACACTCTGTACCCAAAATGTCACCCTTTCTACGTTTTTTGCACTTTTTCTTAAGCATCTCCAGCGAAAATGGCTGAAAAAGTTCAATAAGTGCCAGAAAGTAGGCAAATATCTTTTGGAAAGGACTTTTCAGCCATTTTCGCTGGAGATGCTTAAGAAAAAGTGCAAAAAACGCAGAAAGGGTGATATTTTGGGTACGGAGTGTGATGGGTCCTTTTAAAGCTAAGCTTTTGGGCTTTTGAAATTCAATATTGATATTGAAGAAGTGTTTTTTGATAGAAGTAGTAGTTAAATAAAAAAAACGAGTAAAAATTCTGAAATTTTGACTTTGTTGAGTCATAACTTCAAAACCGAAAGAATAAGGGAAAAAATCTATGAAACATTGGAAGGGTGCAACGATTATCTATTTACTTAAATTTAACTCATCATTATAGGGTGTAACGTTCAGAAGTTAGAGGGTGATCTAAAAAATACACCCAAATATCTTAAAGTTCCGTTAAATCGTTACGATTTCTCCCCCCCCCCCCCAATACATTTTTTGTTTGTCTAAGCATAAGCATGACCTATCTGTAGCCTTGCCTTCGGGTGCCAGACCACATGCGGGACACCCTGTATGTGGGAAATTCCCTCATTTTATTATATTGCGCAATGTACGAGAATCGAGTTATTTAAAAAAAAAAAGTCGTCCGAATATTGTAAGTGCATTGTAGGAATTCGCGTTATACAGGAAGGAGTCTAGTGCATATATATAAAGCATTGTTATATATGATCTAAATATATACTTTAGATTCATAAATTAAAAATCTTGCAATTTAGAAATTTGATTTAATTTAATATTAATATTTGGCTCCTGTCCCCACTTGCTTATTTTATCAAGAGCCGCCACTGGTTTATTTATTTCTCTTACATTGTAATGCAATTTCTCTGTAGATTAGTGTAATTAATTTAGTTGGAAATAATATCTGACGATGGACACAGTGTCCGAGCCCGCGGTGGTTGTTTTTCATGTATTTATGTTTGTTTTTTTAAGTAATTTATTATGTCACTTCGAGTAGGAAATAGAAGATTTCCCGCTTTAAAGTGAATACTTTTATTGATTCGTTTCTACTTCCTGGTTCTGTAGATCTTATATCAGCATTAAACGGCACAAACTAAGACATGCAACGCTCTTGGATTCCAAAATGGAAATAATTTTTCATTGTTTGAATTGGCAGGTAATCAGTCATATCTCCGTATTATCTAGGAAAAGATGTTTTTTCTATTTACTATATAAAATTTTCGATAGTAGCGCATATTAACTCAACTACTCATGTCTAGATGTGTAAAAATGTGCAATGGAATTTTGTTAAGTATATATATAGTTTGGACATCATACATTTTGAGATTAATGAGGTCAATTTGAATGTTATTTCAAAGAAAATGCTTTGGTAATAATCTTTTCTTTGGACAAAATATTCGTTAAAATTTTACAGATGACATTAACTAGCAAAACTAGAAAAACATTTTTTTAATTACTACTACAGCTAGAGTTCATTTAGTCAAAGTGATTCTCCCGGCTCGGGAAGATTTTATTTAAAGCATCTCTTGCAAATGGAAGTCTACATGAGCTGAGCATATCTCACTACGATATACAAGTCAACTAACTCAAGCCAGAGTACTTCATAAAATTGCGAATAAGTAGAGATTTCATTTGCTTGAATATGGCTCAATAGAGCTCTTACGGTCTCTTTTATAACACATTTTATCTGTAGAACTTTGTAAACTATGGGACGCCTTCGCTTTCAATTTTATTTCCTCTTTCATATGCAGCATTTTAAAGCTCCTTAGTACATTTTTTATAAGACTAGAAGCTTCTATGTCATGGCATAAGAGTGGTGTTGAAAAATTCTATCCTTGCATTTGCATTAATACAAGTATATTGTGGCGACTGAATTTTGGTTTGCAGTAACCACAAATTAAACAGATGTAGCATGTAGCCCATATTTAACCTTTTTAAATTCCACAACGTGAATAAATGTACGAGCATTTGGGCATGAATGGAAGCTGTGCAACATTCTTCAGTGTCATTGTTGACAGAATCACCAGGCACCATCACCAAGACCAAGGTGCTCTGAAAAGGTTTCCACGTACACTCTATCTGGCCTCCTCGTTTTACGTTCATAAGGTGGTAAGGCACCTGTTCAAAGTGCTGGGACTGACTGCCAATGTAGGTCATAAGTAAAATACGTATTTCTTGTGCAGAATAGATTGTTTGACAGAGTTGTAAAGATACTTCCGCATCCAAGGAGATTTCAATCAAGAGGGCTTTATGCAAGATGATATCACAAAGCACAAGGAAACCGAAAAGACAAAGGTAAGCGACTTTTCCACATTTCGTTCACAAATGAGGCACATCATATTGTCATTGTTCTACCATTAATAATTGTGTCACGTTTTTCTGGGTCCGGAATTATCACGATTTCGAACCATCTCCTTTTTCAAATGCTGCAATTTTGCTAAACTTGTGTTCAGTCCTGCAGGAATTCACCTTTCACTGTCGAATTTCGGTGATTTATATAATGATACGTGGACTTTTTTGGAGAAATGTTTTCATGTTAAATTTGGATATACATATGTATGTGTGCAGTTAAAAATAAAAATACTAACGCTGATAGGCAAATAACAATTCAATGAACATTTAAAAGAAATTGGGAAAGCTTCGTAATCTTAAAAATGTTTCTAAATATGCAGAGATCTCCTCCTACCTTCTAGGACTTTTCACCGTTTTTAATGAAAAGAACTCAATTGAAATAGGTAGGTAAGTAGTTACTCATTACATTGTAAATTTCAAACACGAAAAACATCCAAACAATGGCTAAACTGTTACACTTTAAATATTTTTTAACTACTACATATTAATACCAAAAAACACTATCATAAAAAGATAATTGTACAGCTTTCTGGGGTGTTTTAAGGAATGACCACTCGGGTTTTTTCTTTATTCTAAATGTTTACAGCTGCCGTTCCAATACCAATAATTTTTTTTTTCACTATTGAAGAGAACTACTTCGTTTTGAGAGTTTTATACACTTTTTTACTATTTAGTATGATAATGTCACGATGGCTAAGTTAGTTTACCGTGAAACCTATGAAATAAGTCGTCAAAGTAAAAAATTGAAATGACTTCCAAATATTTTTAAATTTTAATGATTTTTCTACCAAAATGCACATTTACCATATCAATTTCTTGCAAGATTAGAAAACCCCGACATGTCATCTTTCTTTTGATCTGACACAGATACCTAAGTACATGCAACCCCTTTTTAGATAAACCTTTTATATTATTTCATTAATATTGCAAATTTTGCGTGCAAAATGTTATTTGCCTGATAGTATGACTAAAATTAATGAAATTATGCATCATAAAAACAAGTTTATCGCATGCAAAAAGCAGCGGGCCTAGAGCCGAACCTTGCGGAATATCAAAATTTATTCTAAAGTAGATTTCATTTGAAAATACTGTCTATGAACGCCCTGTTAGATTCGATTTTGTAAAAATTAAAATTAGTTATGCGTTTTCTGCAGACAATTGTGTGTTCCATAGTATCGAATGATTTGGAGATATCAAAAAACTCCAGTAGCAATAATTTATCCAAATCTATTGCTTCCTTACTTTCATTGATTATCATCAATAAGGCTGTGATGCAAATATTCCTGGGACGAAAACCAGATTGGAGGCTATGCATCAATTTTAGCAAACTTTCGTCCATAAAAACTCTAATGGAATGGCACTCGCTCATGACAGCTGAGTTATAATAATAAAAACATTTCATAGCCAATTTATAAAAACAATGGAGAATGAAGTGATATTTTGGACGTAAATTAAATTTTGTTGTCTCAGTAAATTTGCACATCATTTCATATAACCGGCCAAGTGCGAGTCGGACTCGCGCACGAAGGGTTCCCTACCATCGTACTAAATTTAACACTATGTACCTTTCATTTATGTTTTCAAATGAGAGTAGGCGTCATGTGAAAAAATAATGATGTCATTTGAAAAAAAAAATGCTTACTTATGGTAATAATAATGAATGAGAATAAAACGAGGAAAAAACGCCGAAAAAATCACGTTTTCTGTATGGGGGCCCCCTTTAATTCTTATTTTTTTTTAATTAATTTTTATTATTTGTTGTTATAGCGGCAATAGAAATACACACTCTGTGAAAATTTCAACTATCTATCTATTACGGTTCATGAGATACAACCTGGTGACGGACGGACAGCGAAGTCTTAGTAATAGGGTTCCCGTTGTTACCCTTTGAGTACGGAACCTTTAAAATGATTTTATAGATGTAGTTGAGGAAAAGTTCATAGAATTAATATGCTGTAGATGAAACTAATCCAACATATTATCGACAGGATATTATTTTTAAATAATGAAATGCAATTGGCAACCAAATTGCGATGAACTGACTGACAAAATATTGAAATTGTAGTAACAATTTATATGTATAAGGCAGACAAAATTTCAGCCATATCGCTTAAATCACTACAGAAAGTTTTTCGACGCATGGTGGAATAACCCATAAATTTTCATTGAAAATTGCGTAGAGCCTTCCGATCAAGTACGAGTACTTAAAAATCCAAAAAAAAAAAAAATCCCTGAAATTATTAAAAATCTACCAAAATTCCTAAGCTTGTCAACATCCTAATTTAAGTCGTCACATTATCTGTTGATACAATATGTTATAATAAATGTGGATATTTTTTCCAGTATTTAATCAGCTAGTCAATTGGTTTGTTTTCGGAAAAAAAATATCCCTTAATTCAAATTTTGCAACTTCAAAAGACGAGATATCAAGCTTTTAGGAAAAATATCAACTCAAGGGTGGTTACAGCAGGGGGCGATCGGAGCGATTGCCCCCCCCCCCCCTAGAGCTCTAATAAAATGGAAATTTATACTCTAATCAAATGCAATAGAAAATATAAAAATAATATTTTTAAAACGACTGCTTGTAAATGTGCACGAAAAAATTTAAAATAATTTCTCCCTTGACTTAATGGGTACAGTAACAAAAGTATGTATGTATGTATTAATTAGTCCTCTGATGATGATCTTTGAGATCGAAACGCGTTAGGCATAAATTAAATTAAATTTAAATAAACCATTTTATATATTTTCTGTGAAACATAACAAGTGTTTTAGTTTTCCTTAATTTTAAACTAAAGAAGCCAGCCAAGCTTTTGACATCTGACATGTCTCCCGGGAGCTGTGTTTAGCCCGTGACGGCAAAAACAAAAACAAAAAACATTCTGAGACATCTTTCAAGATCATGGATATTGAATTAGTGATAAATGTTTTTATCTAAAATTGCAGAAGGAGTACGTCCTTTCGGGTCCTTATGCAGACTATTATAAGAAAGCTTTACGGGTGATCCAAAGAGTTTTTGGGAAGCAATTTGTTGTTGTTCTTCCTTATTGGAAGCCGTGCTACCATGATATCGTGAAGAGCTATTTTCGAACCAGACTCTCACAGTTTTCATACATTCAGATTTACCTTCAGCCATTCTGAACAATTCTGAACCATTACGCGTATCTTCAGATTGAACATTTGTATATTTGTTAGATACAAAAATACGAAAATTTTCAAAATGTCTTTTATAATGTTTTAAAAATGACTTGTATAAAATGATTGAATACATTCACAAATACAACACCTGTATGGCGAATCTGGCTTTAAATTGTCCACGTATTTTAAATGTTTCCGCAATTTACTAATTGAAGTTTCGTCGATCACGTTCCAATATTTTTGTAAATATTACGATATTATTCTGGAGTTTAAGAAAGTGCGTGTAATACTACCCAATCTCCTACTGAAGAATTAAGAAATGCTCGTAGTTTTTACATTTTATATTATTAAAATAATCTCACATTTCGTGAAAATTACGAAGTAAGCCTCCATCATCATAACCGTACGTACGTTCCTTTGTCAAGAAACGTTTTATAGATTTTTGCAATATATTTGTTATATTGCGTTAAAAATTCTACGAAAATCTTATAGAATTTCCGCAATTCTCTCCAATTCTATGGAAATCCTCCATACAGCTAAAAATTTTCGAGGCTAGAAATTCATTTTCCTCAATTTATTTTGTGAGATCTGTGCTCAAGCGAAGGGCTGCCGGTTTTAAAAAGGATAACTCAACTTTTATCAATGCAAATATTTTAATTCAATATATATTGCTTACAACTATTATCACAAAAAAAATTCAATTCTTAAAACTAACCTAGCTTAGTACTATACTTCAAACAAAAATTCAATACTTATACTATCCTAAGCTAAAATAATTCAACAATAATTAAAAATTCAATAGCTCAAAGCAAATACTGCCACAGAGGTTTACTCCTTTTATTCCTGAAAACAAGTTGGAAAATCCACAATTAACTTCATGAATTAATTAACAAAAAAATGAAATAAAAGTTTCTGTTCTGCACGTATAAGCACTATAGAAGTAATAGAAATTTAGTTGAAGTATGTTTCTGCAGCAGGAATAAATTCCTACTTAGATGGAAGGAGAAGATGAAGCAGAAGTAAATTTCTGCAGTAGGAGTAAATTCCTACTTGGATGGAAGCAAAATCGGATTTTGGATAATTAGGAAAAAATCAGAGTAAATTCTGATGTGTTCAGATTAAATTCGGATTCTGCTGTGGCTCGTCACCTTATTATAGCCGCCGTAAACTGCTACGTTTCGGCTTCACTGAATTACAAAAACGTAAATATATTGCGGTAGATATACTTGGTACATATTTTCTTATTTTATTGATAAAGTCTATATTAATTTTTTAGATAAAACAATCTTTAGTGAGGAAGACCCATCTGCAAATTTGTAGCTTAATTTTGAAGCACTTTTGGCGAAACATTAATCGGATGGGACTCTATGAATGATCTGGATACTGTATAGGATGTTGTTCGTTTTTTTTTTCTTTCAGATAAGTATTCTAAGGTTATTATTTAGAACTAGATACTTTGTGGTTTCTTTGTTTTATTTTTTAGGAGCATATATTGGGGAAGAATCAGGGAATCTTCAAGGGATATTGGTGTGGGCTGAACATATTTATTATAATTAAGCGTGACTTAGCTTATCTCCAATACTATTTTAGTTATATGCAACACATAATTATGTTCCATATTGTTAAAAAATGTGAACAGGTATATCAAATTTTGTATTATCTCAAATGCATTCAGTCTTATATTTCACCACTCTATGTATAATATAATATAACATTATTAAGAATGTGCACATGATTCCATAAATATAACCTGTCGCTAATTAATATAATATATATACTTATGTTATAAATAATGTTATCTATAACATTTTAAAATTAGAATTGAAAATTTTTTAATCGCCCCCCTTAGAGCAAATGTCTGGATCCGCCCTTGTATCATCCTAATTGGTACCTGAGTTAAAAAGCCACAATAGAGGCTTATTATTAATTGACAACTTATAAAAGAAATAACTGAAAAAACAAAATTTGTGTTAAAAAGTTATTAAGGAACAACCAAGCGGAGGCACTGAATTTTGAAGAAAGAAAAAAATGAAATATATAAAAGTTTTCAAAACTAAGCCGAAATTCAAAAAATTTTATATAAGATTTTCGACTGAAAATTACCACTACTTTTACCTGTTTCAGTGTTGCAGAGTTCATTTGTACAGAATATAATTTAAGTTTTGAAGACTAAATTTGTATGAACTTTTATTTTAACGTTGATTTTTCTGACCAACAAATTTATTGTTATTTAGTTTGGCCTGATTTCTCAATCGTAAATCTCCTTCCATTATTTGAGCTCCTTACTAATACTCCTTAACACAAAAAAATAGAGTTTGCAATACTATGTAGTAGCGCTGTTAGTAGCTGTTAGACCAAAATAATTTTATACGAACTTAAAAATCCTACAATAAATAGGAACTCAAAACTCCACCCAGTTTATCTGGGACGAGGGATTAAAGAACATCAGAAGTACCTATCCAGTAAGTAAATTTTGGAAAATTATTTAAATAAGTGTGGTATATTCAGGTAAATTGAAATAACAAGGTGCTTCGAATGAAGAGGTAGTATGTGCTCGTGTGAGTAAGCAGTTTACTTTTGATTCCACATTATACCGATATTTCTACTCAGTTTCTTATTACAAATTAATAAAAGTGTGTTTGACAGTTCGCATCACAATTTGAATGTCTTCTCTGTCTAATAAATTCCATGAACAGGTCACCAATGTTATTGGGAGTTTTAAAAGCTCACTGAGAGACTTGGAACGAAACCTCAACGAAATTATTAATAATAAATTTAATGAGCTAAGTGCCCGAATTGATATTCTGAAATCCCAGACAAACCTTACTATAGACAAACTCGATATGCTGGAGCGAAGTCAGAAGGCCTGTGATGTCATTATAACTGGGATTCCGCAATTGGAGAACAAAAATTTGCCCGATATTTATTCAATGCTGATAAAAGCTATCAGTGTGCATTTTTCTTTTAATCTTCCCAGATTCTTCAGGGTAAGGCCAAGAAACAAAAACTCGAAGGAATCAGCAATAATAATGAAAATCGACACTCCAAACGATAAAAATTGTTTTGTAATTGCAACTCGTAAAATATAAGCATCCTGTAAGCAGAACATAATCAAAACTCTTAGTCTTACAGACCCGTTGCCATTAGTCAAAGCAGGCAAATTGCAATTTATATATATATGAAAGCCTATCTACTCGCAGTTATGCAATTCTGCGCAAAAGCGTTGAGATTAGAAAAGTAAAAGAAGCTGCTGTTTGTTTTTACAAATGCTGGGTAGGTTTATGTCCGCCGTAGTGGTGTGGACCAGTCTGAAAAAAAAATCACTTCTGATCATGTTCTGTAATAGTCTACTGTGGCGGTAATGGTAAATAATGTACAAATTAAATACATATTACTAAGTTATCAACAACAGTTAGTTAATTACATATCGCACTTGTTTTATAGCATGAGTACTGGATTATTGTTTATGTTTAGGCTTAGAACTTATTAGTATTACCTTGAATTTTGATAATGAAATATTATTTCCCTTGCATGCAAAAATGTATTTTTTAATGATGAATTTTCACAGTCTGAGAATTTTTTTAGTAGTAACTGTTAGTAGAAATATGAATTTAGAACTTTCGCTATATTTTTGTTTTGAAGTATTATTGGTGATTTTGAATTTAAGCACTTATGTAATACAGTGGAGTAGCTGGAGTTTTCACCACCTGGGGCAATTCGGAATTTCCCCCTGTTTTTAACTTAATGAAAATCAAGAGTGGTTCTTAACAATTATTGAACATAAACAAATAAATAAATGAGTAAAACCATTTATTTATTTTGTTTAAAGGGATTGTACACATAATGATAAAACGTATTTTGATTTAGATACTTAATTTTCTTGCTTTTTTATTATAAAAGTCTTAAATGATATTGTCAAAATTTATATTATCTGTTAGATCTCTTTCTATAGACAGTATCGCTAGATTTCGTAATCTGAAATCACTCATTGTGTAACGAAGATAGTTTTGATTAATTTTCATTTGGAAAAAGTTCTTAATAATATTCATATGTTGGGAACAGAGTTTTTCAACCTATATTTTTGGACAAATATTACAAATTCAAGAGGCCTTTCACGTTTTTCCAACCATTTGCTTGCTCTTGTACATCAGATAGAGACATAAAATTCTGGATCGTTTTCTTTTCAATATGAAATTGATCCTCGTCAATGTGAACAAAGTTTTTTACTTGACAATTAAAATTTTCATTTAAAAGATTAGATAGTGAATTAGACACGAATAGTTCGCTCCAAGGACATGTAGTTGCTCAACCCGTACTTTAACTTCCTGGATAACTCTATCCAATATTTCTCTTTGTATTTCTTCTTCGAAAGATAGCCCCTACTTCCCGAGACTTTTTCTTCACATATTTTTTTGGTTGTTGTTGGTAATAGGTGTGTCCCTTTGACCAATGAAATATATTTGTAAAGAATGCAGTTTTAAATCACTTTGATAGATATTTAATACGCGTCATTTTCCAAAACGACGGATTCCCATAAATGGAGTTAGCACAGAAAAGAAAAGGATTTTATCGCGTTCAGTAATATTCCAGCGTCTGATTTCGTTTCAATATTTTCTTCCTCAGATGTCCATTTTTCTAAAGCACTTAAAATGTTTAATAAATGTTTTTTTTTTCAACAGTCATCGCTCTCCTCTTGTGTTCCAACGAGTTTTTACACTGCGCTTAACACGTTGAGTAGTGACAGAAACTATCAAATTTTGCAAAAAGTCAATCGAATTTTGCAAATAAATCAAATTTTGCAAATAAGTCAAATTTTGCAAAATTTGATGATTTTTTTTTTCAAAATTTGACTGAAAATAACTCCGGTCGACAAAAAAAAACAAAATCAATCAAATTTTGCAAAATTTGATGATTTTTTTTTTTTTTGTAAATTTTGACTGGAAATAACTCCGGTCGACCACCGAAGTAATCGAAGTATCGAAATATTTTCTGGAAATTCCTAAGAAGAAATGAATGTTGAATGCTCGTCTCATTGCAATACAGGGGTGGATTAGTCATACAAAAAATTTACGAAATGTAATAATAAAATTCATTTAATTATTTTAAATCACCCAATCTGTCAAAATGACTGCTTTTGGGCAATATTGGTATAACACACACATATATCAGAAACAAAAAGAGGGGGGAAGGGGGGGCGGTAAATACAACTATAAATAAATGCATTTATATCATGTATACAAAGTCTCCAAATTCTAAGAAATTGAATCGTTATTGAAACAATTTTTACTAAACGAAATTAAAAAGCAATCTAGCGTTAAGGAAATCTCTTCTTACTTCTCAAGTTGTTCTTAAATTAACTTTGTTTCAACTGCCCCATATTGGCGATGTCCATGACCGATGGGGCTATGTACAACAATGGTGCTAAAAATATTAACAGCTGATGTTTGTTTACATACCTGATTAAGCTTAAAAATCTCAACGTCGGTAAGGACGGGGTCAGCATGCATTTTTGTTAAATTAAATACTGTGGATTATAACATTATTATGCTATTAATCTGTTATTTTTAAAGAATTTAGACAGAAATATATAAAATGTCGCTCCAAAATATGTGCCACCAGGGGCGGACCACTCCGCCGCCGCCCGCCACCCTAGATACGCTACTGATATCATAGTAGTAAATTTGTCTTCATATGGTGCTTATTCTTCTAAATTGTTGTTGTATTATATAATTAGTTGCTATTGATATGCCTTACGTTGTTATCATTTCAATTCCCTGTGAGAGTTTATGATATTTCACTAATTTTGTTTGCAAGCACCAAAATAAATTATGCCTTTGTGCCTGACTTAGAATACTTTTCGATCATATTTTATGTCTCATAGTAGTGGCTTGGAGGGAACCTAGCGCTTATAGAATTTTGGCCAACATCTTTAACTTACAAACCGCACGTCTGCAGGTTTATCATATGAATGCAAAAAGCTTGCTTCCTAACATTGATGAAGTATGTGAAATCTTTCGTGATGGAGGTGCGGATGTGGTTCTTGTGGGGAGACTTGGTTAAAGCCTAATCTTAGTGATCAGTTATCCGATATGCCTGGTTTTAAAATTTTCGGAAGGATCGGTTTCTACGTCGACCTAGTGGCGTTGCTATATACATAAATTCTAGTATATCTTGCAGACGGTTGATATCTAGTGGAGATACTAATTTGGAGGCTGAATGTCTCTTTTGTGAGTTGGGGCATGGATTGAATAAATACTAGATCGGTTGTGTTTATAGACCGCCGAATGTAGATTTATCGAACCTAGTCAACGATCTGATATATATCGTTCCACAATATAATAATATCGTATTTGATGGTGATTTTAATATAAATTTTCTCAATGGAGATAGTGCTACAAACCAAATTAATTGTGTATTGAACTCGCTTGATATGCATCTAGTTAATGAACATTCCACTCACTTTTCAATGTACTCTTCATTTCTTCTTGATATATTTCTCACATATTGTCCAACTAAAATTAAATTCATTAATCAGATGTCACTTTCGGTTATATCTGATCATGATATGATAATGATCACCTATGATTTTCAACCCCATTATATTCAGGAGCCTAATACCATTTCATTTTTTAATTATAGCACAGTAAATTTAGATAATCTCCAGAATGAAACTCAGTCTCTCCCTTGGAATAATGTTCAAATTATGTGTGACGCTGAGGATCACTCTGACTTCCTATCTAAAATTGTCCATTAACTTCATGGAAGTATGTTCCACTGGTTACTAAAAATATATATATAACCCTGTCTGCCCATGGTTTTCTCATAGAACTATGAGCCTCATTCATCGCAAAATGGCTGCAAACTTTAGCGGCAGTTACTTGAGGGATCGGTATGTGTATTCTAAAAATCTATATCCTACTTTACAACTTGTATCTTCAGGAGTACCGCAAGGATCTATCTTGGGTCCTCTGTTGTTCTCCCTATTAATCAATGATTTATTTCGTTATGTTAAGAATAGCAAACTGCACGTTTATTCTGATGATGATCAATTGTACATCTCAAGACCAATTTGAATAGCTGTATATGGTGTCTCTTCTATAAATGAAGATCTCCATTCTATTTATTTGTGGACCATTAACAACATGCTACACTTGAACCCTACCAAAACTAAATGCTTAATTATAAACAAAACAAATTTAGATACTTCTTATTTCCCACGTTTCGTAATCAATGGAACGCAAATTCCAATTGTCGATTCCGTTCTAACTTGGGGATTATCTTCAATAGAACTCTTTCCTACGGCCTAGCTAGTACGCTTCTCGTCACCCTTGACTATGAGTCTATTCGAAAACTAAATACTGCATTTAACGCTACTATAAGGTATGTTTTTGGAATCCGTCGTTTTGACCATGTCTCTCCTTACGCCAACTCCATCCTTAGTTGCAGCCTTATGACTATTTCAAATATCGCGCTGTTATTTTATTCGCTGGGACTCTTAAGTCTCGGAACCCTAGCTAGTTGTATGATATACCTACTTCAGATTGCGACATTAAGTCGAGTTACTACTTTAATAGTGCCTAAATGTACTTAGTTGTCTAATATCTAAGCGTCAGTTCTTCAGCCAGTCCATTATTATTTGGCAATCTCTGCCAATAAATTTGAGATTGTTGTTGAGTCTAGTTTTTAGTTTTGCATTGCAACTAAGTATAAGTTTCATTTTATTTATTTTTTCTCCTTTGTATCTTAGTTCTAATTAATTATTTAATTTTTTATTAGTCTCGTTGTTTATAATATTAGTTACTGGATAATGTACCTATTAATCTTGTACTAAACTAACATTTTATATCTTTTTGTACAATGACACCTATAAAATAATAAATGAAATGAAATTAAATGAAGAGCATTTAAAAAAAATCATGTTTTACTACTACTAAGCTATTGTCACACTGTATATCTTTTAAGCTATATGTTGCTAGTTTATAAAGTTTAAGACGATACAATCACATGAAAGACTCATTCATCTCTTTAATCGATAAGATGATTTCAGGTGCAATTTATTTTCCACCTCATAAATCTCGTATTTACTGAAATTTTAAACATGTTAGGCATGACATCAAACAACCAATTTTCAATGGGACTTAATCGATACCACACAATCCTGCCAAGAATCACTTTCTCGTGCAAATATGGAAACTATCGAAAAATTCCATTATTCATGGGCTGAACGAACTGCGAGACGGTGGATATATGTATGTAAAATGTAGGTATCATAAGAAAAGAAGTGTACTTTACCCGTCTTCATAGTTCCCAATAATTTCTGCTGTTTTTACTTCTTTTGCAAAACTATACAGTGATTTCGCCGCAAGAATGACAATGACTTCTTCAATTTGGGTGCCGATGTCATGACGATGTATTTGTTTCCTCCTGACATGTTTTACAAAGTGTAAGTAGAGCTGCTCCAGTTTAAAAAATCTCTTCCGTTTTTTTGGAGGAGCGATTAGCGAATTATTGGCCTTAGTTTTGGATGCAGGTTGTGTCGTAGACGTACAAGATCATTCATCATTTGGACATCGTTATTCTGTACAGACAACCGGTGAGCACTGGGTAAACCGCACGCCCGATGTACAGTGATTTGTGTTTCGGGTATTGGGTCTGAACTACTTTTACTTTGTTAAACTAAATACTTCACATCACGTTCATATCCACGACGGTTTGTTACATATGTTCAACAAATTTGTAATAGGTTGCGAATTATATGAATTACTGAGCTCAAGTGATTGTATCATACTCATACATATAGCTGACATCATAAAATTTCATTTCTTTAATGCTCTTTCACAGTACGATGAACTCCTGTAGTCGTTTAACTGAGCTTTTAATTATGGGAAATTTTTGGAACTTCGAAAGAAAATATTGTCAAGGTTATATGATAATACAGTTGTCCGCGAATAAGTATGTAGACCATATGGAGGATTTGTACTGAATACAAATTGATATTTCCATTAATTTCATTGGGCCGCGAGAAGGTTTTGGATGAAAATAAAACTGGCACTACTACCACTGGCACAGACAACATCAGAATTATTGCAAATTCAAACAAACTGAAACGAATCAAGGCGGGACCATAAATGCCGAAATGCAGATGATTTAAGAATTTGGGTTAAGAAATTTTTATGAAAGTAAATAAGGGAAAGCGAATGGAAGTTGTTTTAAAGTATGTGAAGCTATAGTCTATTTTTAGTTGTAATAAAAATTTTGGTTTGGATTTTTGAAATAGGGACCAAATAATCAAAATAATTATACAGAATCTCAAATGGTAAGGATTACAAATCTAATTGTACTTACAATATTATATTAGTTGCGTTTCGTCATTTCTTGTTAAATCAAAATATTCATCAGGTTCGCTAGAAGCATCCCTTAATCTAGGACCTGTTGTATGATCCGAAGTTTGATAATTGTCACCAGCGTTATCAAATATTTAATTAAATTTGAATAGTCAATGAGAGAGAGAGAGAGATCAGAATTAAGCATTTGAAGCAAGTGGCCCCTTCAAGGTTTTGTCCATTCAATCAAAGTGTTGCACCCCAGTTTAATCAGCGATATGTTAAATATTATTATCTTTTTCAAATAGGTGCCTTTGAGGAAGATAAGATAAGATATGGAAATTTTCATATATCAGTGCGCAGTAAATCTATTCTACTGCACCACTTTTTATAAAAAAAAAACAGCATACAAATTTTTCAACGCTTCTAACATTAATTTTCTATGTTTAAGAAGAACACAGCCCTTATTGCTAGCGGTTTGACCTTCGCTTCACTTTAAGTCGTGGCTGTTGAAGCCAATATAGAAAACACAGATACAACAAAATGCATATGCCTTGTGCATACACAATGCACTTGCATCATGCTCTTCAAAAAAGCATCACATATACTTTAAAGTGACACACCGCTAACCAATGCAACAAATGCTTCGCAGAAAGGAGCTTGCTGTACTCATGACGCAAGCATTTTCGTTTGAGCCGTGCGTGTACAGCTTTTGCGTGAAGCATTAATATTTGAATGAGATATTCATAGGACGGTGTCATGATAAAAACAATTCCTTTATAATTTAAGCACCTTACTTGGGAATATGCAGTACAATTGCTCTTTGGTGAGTGGCTTACTATATATCATTTGCGAAGTGTATGAGTATGAATGATGCAGTTGCATAATGCATGTGAAGCATTTGCATATTTGGTGAGCGATCTGCATAAAATTCATGCAAAAAAGCTACCTTGTGTTGTAAGCGCTCGCTATATGCGTCACCTTACACCCTAGTGGCTCCACGCACAAACATCACTCGTTATCTGTAAATTACCCTGAAATTCAAAACATTCTCATCTCATCTCAAAATCTGAAATCTTAAAACATGCATCGCACTAGCATGAAACCATAAATTTCTTTCTTAATTATTTTCAAGCAATTCATTGTTTACTTTCTCATACAAAATTCCTCCAATGCAATAGTATCTCGAATGTCACCTTCTAAAATATTTCTTCACGAAAACCGATAACGCCGATGTAAACAATTTTCCCGCGATGAGTTTAAAGTACTTGAAGGCATATGAATTATGCGATTTGAAATTACTTCTCCACGAAAACCAATATCGCCGACGCAAGCGATTTACGATTTTTTGTGCGATGAGCTCAAAGTACTTGAACTCATCCGATTTATGCGCTTTTTCCCCTTAAGCCAATTATTGATGAGAATAGCATCTTTTTCAAATATCGAATTGATTGGTCGATAGATTTTTTAATGGTTTCTTCCAATAAATCGATGGAGGGAGAAACCAAATAAATTTAGCTGTTGTTACTGGAAAAAGGTCAGAGATAAGAAAGTGATCTGAAGAGTACCCCTACCAGAGGTAAGGCCTTCAGATCATTACTATCAAGTATAAACGACTGTGTAAAGAAATTTTAAAAAATAAAGAGTTATAAAATCGGGACTGGTGTGATCTTCTTAATATTAAAGCACTCCCCAGTCCTTGGGTACTAAAATAGACCCAGAACACTTGTATGCATGATCATGGGCTTCGCTCGATCGCTACGGTAGGCTTTTCTGCTGCTGTCGTTATAATGTTACCGCGATCAATATTAGAATGTCGTCGTTATTGATAATGATTTTTGAATTAATTATTTTACTATATAAGCGCTGCATTTGTAAGAAAATTTTAAATGTTTTCAAGTGATTCTGAAGTAAGCATCTGTTCGTACAGTTATTCTAATTCGAGTGAATTAAATAAGCATACGGTTGATAATGCCTCTACCAAAAATAAAGAAGACAGTGGGACAAACATTGTTAAAATTCAATAAACCTTCAATGGAGGACATAATATTAACCGACGACGATTTTATAAAGCCATCGAAAATGGAGATAGCTTCGGAGAATCATCACTATCATCATCATCAATGTTTAAATTCCGAAGATCAAGAGGAAATTCCTTTGAATCAGGAAACTGTTCACAACAAAGAGAAGACCCAAACGCTGGAAGATACAACAGAAGACCGGGATATAATTATACCAGCAGTAGTTCAGAAGAAGACCAGTTCGAAGAAGAAACGAAAGATTGTTTCGGAAGACGAAGAAAGCACTTCCAACAAAAAGAAGAAATTATCAATTCATCAAATATTGGAATCTCAGGAGCCCAAAGACAAGAAGAAAGCAACAATTTTATCGATATTGATGGCACTTTGGTTCGAGAGAATTCTGATACAAGCGATACACATTCTGAAAAGGCTGACAATTATTGCTCTGAAAGAGGAACAAATATCATGCAAGAGAATTATTACTATAATGAGCCAAGGAATTTCGAATATGTTAAAAGAGATGAAACTCCGAGGAATAGAAATAGAGACATTTTCAATATTGGATTTCGTGAAAGGCCTGCAAGAGGACGAATTATACATGACGTTTACGCGTCATTGGGTCAAGGAAGACGATGCCAATTGGATATTAAATTGTTGTGTACGAGCGGGTGCTTTTAAACAAAAATCTTTACACTTGCAATAGATCTATCTATTTCTGGGTAATTTCGTCAAACTTCTTCGGCAACTCGATGGAAACCATGAGCTAAGCAAGTAACATGCACCATATTAGAGTACAAGCCTTTTAAAACATTCGCTGCTTTTACCATATATGGAGTGACATCCATCCGTCAAAAAGAGTAAAACGTAGTTGTGCTTAATAATGCCATCTGGCCAGAGAACGAAAAGAGATTTGTCAAACAGGTTACATATGGTTGAGGAATTAGCTTTCTCCAAAATCTCTGAGGTCAAAAGAAACATTTTTCCTATCTCGTCAGGTTCTAATATCCCTACGATAGCATTCGCCACATAGCGGCCATCGACATCCTTTGTTTCACCGAAAGAAATCCAAATATTTTTTTTCTTTTGCAATGTTCCTAATCTGGCTTATCACTTCATCGTAGCAACGTGATAAGTACGTTTTCCTTAACGTAGACTCGTCTAGAACAGCGTTGTTTGTATATTTTACCAGAAAGGCTCGAAACTTTAGATGATTGACTTTATTTAAGAGAATATTAGCTGATCGTAAGTGGTAAATTCTCCAAACCGGCCAATGTGTTTTTGAATGCAAAAACCCTTTTCCTGCGGAAACTTTTGTCTCACAAATCTTACAAAATAATATGCTGCCATCAGTAGAAAATATTTCTTCACCAAATTCAGATACAAGCACTCTCAAATGGCAAGATTTTTTTTTTTAGTTTAGTTGAGGTTACCGTGTTATTACTCGCCCACTAAAATACAAATATACACTCGTTATTACATAATATAAATTACACTGTGCAGTGTATCACGCTTTCAACAATTTGCCACACTAAACTAATGGTCGGGAAACCACTTTGCATTTACAGGTTTCAGAACAATATGAATTCGACACAGTCTTATTTTTCCTAGTATTAAAAAAACTATGCAAGCAGCAACTGCAATAAATCCCTCCTTCCAGGAAATTAAAATAGAATCGAGTTACAAATTAAACGTGTTGCTAGCATATAAAATTTTATTTTAAAACATAAAATAAATACTTGCAAAATTGGGGATGTGATATACTCATATATTCAGTACAGTTACATTAGAGAAAATAATATAAAAAGTAAAAAATGATCTAAAATAATGGGAAAATAACCTAAAATTTGGGGAAAATGCTCAGATGTGAGAAAATGTACAATATGACAAAAAATGAAAAATAAAAGACATGCTTTTAGAATAGTAATACCATAAAATAAGTTTGTGTCGTAATTAGCATCACTTGGAGACGCATAAAAAAAAGATGCAATTTCATCACCTACGGAGCCCTAGTTATTACATTTCAAACAAGAGATTTATTTTGGAATAAAAATGTTTTGTTATTTCGTTGAATGCACTAGTTTCAAGAGAATACTGAGCAAAAACGTTAAATAAAAACAAAATAAAGTTAAACTTCCTTAACTTTTCCATGACATGATATACGTACAAGATATGTATTGCATCTGTTCTATGACTGCTATTTTAAATAGGCGTAATAAATGTAGCTCTTTAATTCCTGTATTTTGCAAAATTACAATTAATGATGAATTCGTTAATTTGAGCAAAATAAATATTGGTAATTTAGTTACTGCGCATAGTGTTAATCAACTGAAATTCCTTCACAAATACACTGCTTAGATACCGTTCAGAAGTGACAACACTAATTACGATATAATCCGACGAAAAAATAAAAGAAAATTCCATCAAATCGAATACAATCGACGAGAAAAGCAAACGACTATTTTGTTAATTTTTCCCTACAAAGTTTTGTGAAATTATAATTCGGTTCGTTTTGGTTCGTTTTAATCAAGTGCATAGAATTTAGTTATAGGACCTCTGTACTTTTACAAATATGAATTAGGTTTAGAGTGATGATTGGTTAACAAGCTCTAGGAAATTAACAAGTAGTATTATGCCTACCTGCAATTATTTTCGTTTGTTATATATGAATGTATCTACATTGTGTAATAAAATCTATTCGATCTGTATCTTTTAAATATTAAATGTTTTGCATTTGGTATTTGCGAATGGTGGCGACACTGAAATGTATAATATAGATTGCTGACACTATTGACATTGTTTACATTAACATGGGATCACTTTTCTATAGTTTTCTCTTTTTGGATTAACTACTATTTCCGCTGAACTTACAATAAGTAGTAGAGGTTCTATACGAAATCTACGATAGTTAACTGGATTTTTCGAATGATAATATAGAATAGAAATTGATAGCAATACAGCATTTGTAATATTTTCTCTGTCCCACATACCTATTTTTAGGGTTGCGCAACAAAAAATTTCTTAATTTTATTTCCTTAAGAATCGATTTCAAGGAATATTTGATCTGCTATAAGCTTCCAATAAAAGTAATAATTTCGAAATAATTTCGAAAGTAATTCGAATTTTTTGAACTTGTAATATTATTGTGAAAGCGAAAATTAAACTTAGAATTAAGATAACTATCACACTCCTGCCAACAAAATTAGGCCCACTACATGATATAGAAAATGAAGCAGTTCATATTGTAGGTACATGTCAGAGAGTGGCGAATATCATTTTGAACTTTTGATCTATTTACAACTCGAACCTATTTTAGACTAGAACTGCCCCCCCCCCCCCCGCCTGCGACATGGATTCTGTATCCGCTCATGTATATGATCTTGGGTTTTATTGCAGATGGATGTAAGATGGAGGTTTCTACATGCATAAAAAGTTAGCTGTAGTGAAGAATCGGTGGTTGGTGGTCCAGTAGTCAAGATACAAAACTACAAATTAGATTATCAAGACTATAATCTACATAGATCACCAGTGAAAATTGTGTCCAATTCCTCTAATATGGGGACTTGTCAGAGATGGAAAAAATCTCCCATGACGTTTAAACACAGATCGGTAAGCACGTAAAAAAATGTAAAGATGTAAAGATGACAGATATCAATTTCCTAGCTTGTGAGTGATATACTAAGTTTTTTGATGAAGGTAAAGTGAACTTAAGCAGAAAGTCGGTGAAGCCGCTTATTGTCCTATCCACAAGTCCAAATTTGTGTATTTGGGTTCGAATTTCGATTGCCAGTGCCTAAACCTTTTTTCGTGTTCCAACATGTACTTGTAAATACATATACAGGGTGTTGCAAAAGTATGGTTACATACGCTAAACTTCCAGGCTGCAATTTTGAGGGTTAGTGCAAGATTGACCTGAAAATACTGTCACAAAAATGCGGCGACCCAGGGCCAAAAACAAATTGGTGAAAGACAAGACCAGAAGAGGTAAAGTCTTTAAAAAAATTAAAAATGCTATTTTAATCAAAATATGATTCTAAATAAAAAAGTCTATACTAACCAACACATATCTCGTATGGGCATGACAGGAAAAGCGAAAGAATTTTAACATGTGTCCAATTATTTCAATTCTGCAACATTTTGGTACAGGAACTAGCAACCTAAGGAAGTGTGAATTTCTCTAGCAAAGAACAGAAAAACGGGGAAGTAAAGAAATTTATCGGACCAATGTTGCACAATATTAACCCTCATGTTTTGCTGTCGTAACGTAACATGGAACATTTTTCGGTTTTGCTTAGAAATTTGGCTGGTTCTGCAAAGTGGAAAAAGCTTATTATGTCCCCCACAACACGTGTTAATCTAGCTCAGGAGATGGGGTGGGTCAGGTCAAAGTCTGAGTGTTGGCCGCCGTGGTTTTTTTTTCTTATCGAAGGTTTAATCACAAATCTATCCATGGAGACTGCTCATCACTGAGAAATTTTTGCTTTATTTACACAATTTCAAATTTCAAATGGAGAAAATTGATAAGACTCCTTTTTCAACCAGCTAGCCACAATACCTTATGGCAATAAAAAGAACTCACGAGATTACTTATTATTAAAAAAAATACAAAGGTATACCTAAACTTGATGATATTCCTATCGTGGCACCAGGTTGGAACGTGTCAGTAAATGCAAAAAAAATGTTCTCTGGCCCAAAGTCCATAGTAATTTTTCTCACTACTCCTTTAAATTTTGTGATCTTTTTTTCAGTTTTTTTCTTTTTTCTATTTTGAATACCTAATTATTTCTTTATTTTCCTTCGTTTTTTTTTTAATTCTAAGCCAAACTTTTTAAACCACTCACTTTATCTATACTCAACCAGCCGGAAGCAAAAAGGCCCCTCCTTGCGTTACAATTTTGAGTCTCATTTGACGCTTGTGCTAGTACTGTTCCCCCCTTTTTCCGCAATTGATTGCGTTCGAAATTTTTTCCTAAAGGGATATTTTTTAACACTCCGTTCACATATTTTCTTTGAATAATTAATTTTTTTATTTTTTTAAGATAATGAGACTGCACCTTTTTTATCATATTATTATTTTATTATTTGTTAGGACTCTAGCCCTATGAAATATTTACAATCATGTGAACCATATTTGTCGTTTTGTTCAAGTAAGTTAAATTATATTATTGTTATTATAATTATATCATATGTTAGTTCATCACTGTTTCTATTCATTTGTTACGATTTATATGTGATATTTACTGTATTGGCTTTACTATTTTGTTTTGTTATTTCTATCGTGACTTAATTTCACAAGAGTAAGTATATATTGTTATCTTCATTTAACTTTATGTTTACTTCTTCTTTTGTTTGCCTGGCTAACGTTTATTTTATTCTAATTTACTTATTCAATTTTAATTTTTTTTTCCTTTTAATTCCTTTTGTTTTTGCTTTTTTTTCTTTTTCTTTTTATTAATTTATTCCATATTTTCATGTAATTTTTTTCTGACTCGAGGAACCCTTATCCAAATAATCTTGTAACGAAGCAAACTATGTATACTTTGACTTATTGTATAACAATGATGAATACCACCGAGTTTTGAATATATTGCAATTACACCAAATTATAGATCAAATGGAAGCATGGCTAGATGGCTCAAACAAAAGTAGAGATAAGCTATCAGTATGAACTCAAGTTTGAGCTTAAAGTGTACCTACTGTTATTGAAAATACACTACTTAAAGTAGCAAGATATGCAAATACTACTATTATTCTAATGAAATTATTCGATTATTTATTGAATTTAGATGAATTTCAATTATTTCTACGCTGTTTTCGTTTTCCATTTAGAGGATTCAAACATTTCGCTGCTGATGATATCTAATAAAATTCCGATAATTTATTCATGAAATTTCCCCAAATATGAGCAAAAAATAGGTTCCTTCAGTTTTGCAGAACTTGGCTTTAAGTCATATCCTGTGAATTCGGTATACCAATGCCGATATCGTCCATGTTCCAATGTGCGAGGATTTTCTTCCTAAATAAAAGCAGGACGGAGTGTAAAAGAATCAGGAGACGTCATAGCTCAAAGATTCAGATCATTTGGACATTCGAAGTTGATATAAAACAACAAGATCTTGGCAATATCGCTTATCAAAAAAATATTGAACATAGATGGGGACAACTTGCACGTCGTAACAAGATTAGATGATTTTATCCTTAGAATATTTTATTTGCACTTTTGACATTCGATCTGGTTTTTATGGTTTTTTGGTGACTGCAATTGGGATGAAAGATAAGCATACACGATTGTTTGCACCTTATTGTTTGTTTTTAATTCTTGTAATGACGGATATTTATAGATCGATAGAATTAATGGAGGGAAAGGAAGAATGGATTCATCCTTTCATTCATCATTTTTTTCCATCTATTCATTCCTACTAACCATCTGGGCATCCCATGTATCAATTCCATCTATCTACCCTAACCATTCCTGTATTATTCCAGATATACCTACATACATCCCATCGCTTCGCAAGCATCCGATCCCATCTATTAAACCATCACACCAGTCTAGTCAAGACTGTTAAGTCATTACATCCTATCAATGTATTCTTCCTGTATAACCGACCATCCCGTAATAAGAGGTGCATACAATCACATCTACTTACCTTTTTCCGACGCTTACGGAGTTGCAGTCACCTAAAACCTTAAAAACCATCGAGTGTGAAAAACTTCACACATATTGATTTAAAAAGAAAAAAATCTAGGGAAAAAATCATCATACCTCTTTTCACTTTGCACAATCAGCCAAAATTCCCAAGAAAAAATCAAAAATGTTCCAAGATACGTCACGACAGCAAAACATGAGGTCAAATATTGTGCAACATTGGTCCGATAAATTTCTTTATTTCCCCCGCTTTTCTGTTCCTTGCTAGAAAAATTCACGCTTCTGGAGGTTGTTGGCTATTGAACCAATATTTTGTACAATTGTAATAATCGGACACATCTTAGTGAATACAGCAATGTGTCAGCTCTTAACTTCTTTCGCTTTCTTGTCATGCCCTTACGAAATAGAGGTTGGCCACCCAAGACTTTTTATACCCTAACTGTGCACAATTGTTGCCACAAAGCTTAGAAATTTCCCCTAAAATGTAGGGAATATTCCCTAAAATGTAGTGAATATTCCCTATAATTTTTGGGAATATTCCCTATCTTTGTGGCAACAATTGTGTACATTTTTTTACAGTGTAGATGAAATCATAGGATATACAGTGTAACACCTAGAAATAATAGTGGTAGAGTAAAATTGATTAGACACCCATGCATACAATTTACTTAGAGGGCCGCCTTTTAAAAGAAAAGTAAATTTAGGTTCGAAAAGGGGCCGAATCTGGTGGCTCCTTAGTATGTAGAGTTGCCATACAAAACTTTCACTTTTCACTATATATTTGGAAACTGCCTGAAAACGCGTCGACGTAGAGAGCTGAAATTTGGTACACGGTGTTTTCATAGCAATAATAAATAATAATAAATGGTGTTGCCATATAAAAATTTAGGATTTTTACAAATACTATGAAAACGATCAGTCCAAGACGGGTTTAATGTACTGAAAAGTTCTTCAGAATGTGAAATCCTATGAAATTGGTTAGAATCAGTTTTACTGTCCGACGAACCGTTTTAGAAATATATGCGAAAAACCACTTCAAAAATTATACCTGCACAGAGAGGTGACCATACAAAATTACATACGGGCAGTTATCTAGTAGGGTATCATAAGATTTGGACTTAGACCGTTTCTAGCTTTCTTACTCGTTTTATTAAAAATCATATAAAATATCATTTTTAATTTTTTTTAAAAACTTTCCCTCTTTCTATCGCACGCATGAGAAATAATATATGACTCGTTCGGGGGTGTTTTTATTGTCTTTCACCCCTTTACTTTGGTTCTGGGGCCCCGCATTTTTGTGACAACACTTGACAACTTGAAACAAATTAAATACGATCTTTAGCATTTTTTCGGGTTATTTGACTGGACTTTTCAACAAGAAACACCTTTCCTTCAACTAATGATGTATGTACCTACTGTACATAGCTTTGGATTAATAGGGAAATAATTGGAAATTGTTTATACATCTTATTGCTTCTTTGTATTTTATTATTCTTTTGTAAAAAATCAATTAGAATCTTCAATCTTTGGCTGTAGCAAATTAGAAAATTTGTGCAAAAATATTTCTGGGTACTGTCACAAAAAATTTCAATTTTCAATAGTAGAATAAGGTACCTGCGGCAAATAAAGGCTGCGGGGTAATAAGGCCCACATTTGAAAATTCCTCCTAAACTAAATCGCAGCAACCCAAAACCCTGGAGAATACTTCCCAAGCCATGAAACAGAGATCTATATGCGTGCGTTCGGAGTCTGTTCTCTAAAATGTTCTATATTGATACTTTTGGAAAAGTGCCAAACATTGACTTTATATATGCTATAGAGCCTAAACTGTTATCCATACAGGAAAATAGTCTTCTAGTAATTTAAAGCTTGGTTCCATACCTTCCCAAATGCTACACTTCCTATATACCTTACTTAACAAAATAATAAAATAGTTTTGATTACAAAGTAACCTTACCATTTTACGCTCTCAGCTGAATAATAAATGCATGTGTGTGTGCAGCCGTAGTCCGCATCTGTAGGCAGCTACATTCGATATCATCAGCCCACGGCATGCCATGACGGCGCAGCGACATTACAATGCTCACTCAGCTGAGAATTTTTGTTTGAGGAATCGTAGTCATTTGGTTAAGATAAATTTGTTTAAATCATTTTGTTAGGAAAAGTATGAAAATTTTATTACGGTTCGGAAGATAAGAAAGCAAGCTTAAGATTATTGGAACACCATTTTTCTGTATGAAGAGTAGTTTAGGGCGGAGGAGCTATTCAAATCAAACTTTTGTCACTTTTACATAAGAACACTCCAAGTATTTTAGAATGTAAGGACTACGGGGGGCCTCGCATGTGGTAGGGAGGGAGTCTGTTTCATGGCTTGTGAAGTATTCTCGGGGGTTTTGAGCAACCTCATACTTTATGCATACATCCATTAAGTCGAAACGAGCGTCGTTGAGGGGGCGTCCGGCAGGTCGCGCCGCCATCATGCCAGTAACGAACCGTACGTCACCGAGAGGAGTAGGGCTGCTTGGAATTATAATTTTCGCCTAGATAAAATCATAAGTTCCGTTGTTGAATTGCTATTTCCACATGTATTAACTTGTTTAGTTTGAACGTTAGGTAACGTAGTTTACGATTTCGGTGTTTATTTTCACCCACCATTGTGTTCATTTGATTAATGAGTAATTTTATAAAATCTTGTTATAGGTCTAATAAGGACGACTTAAGTAGACCGTGGGCCTTATTACACTATCTAACCTAAATTATCAATGAAACTAAAAATTCAAGGTTCGTCTCTGGCCGTTTTGTCGTTAGGTACGTTAGGTAACGTAGTTTACGATTTCGTTGTTTATTTTCGCCCACCATTGTGTTCATTTGATTAATGAGTAATTTTATAAAATCTTGTTATAGGTCTAATAAGGACGACTTAAGTAGACCGTGGGCCTTATTACACTATCTAACCTAAATTATCAATGAAACTAAAAATTCAAGGTTCGTCTCTGGCCGTTTTGTCAGGAAAACGTGGATCCTTTTCGAAAATTTCTTCAGATATATTTTAGTTCTACGAGAGAATTCTGTTCCGCACCGCTTCCGGGATGCTGGTTCTCTTTGGGCGTGCACATACTCCAGACATTAGACTCCATACAACAGACATTATTTTTGTTCCAAAGAATGAAGAATTTATTCTGTTGTACGTTAAGAAATTTATAACTGAAGCTATTGGCGGCCTTATTATCCCCCTGGGAGTAAAAAGACCCATTTTTATTGTTATTCGAAATTATTAAAAATAATCGAATTTTGTTGGTTTACTTAGTTTTAACAAGTTTAATTAATGGGAAGCATTCTGCTGATTAAGATTTTCAAAAATTTAATTTTTGCTTTGGGCCTTATTATACTGTGGTAGTTTAATAAGACCGTTGGAAAAGGTTTTATAAAACTGAATTATTTTTTCAAATACTCACTTCTGTTATAGTTTTTCTATTTTTATAGTTGTACAAACAAATAAACTGCACGGAAAACTTGTTTTTGTAGTTTTATATTACCAAATACTTGATTTATTGCATTTTCAAACTAGGTAGGCCTTACTAGCCGCAGGTACCTTACAATATTAATCAGAAAACGTAACCTACATTATCTATCTAACTATATTGTATACCTATATTTTATGGATACCTATTGCAAAAGATATTAGTAGCTTCTTCGTATTTAAATGCACAATTTAGACTTAAAACTTAATATAGAGTAATAAAACTCTCCATTCATTTCAACTGTCTCATTAAAATTCATTTAGTTAAAACAAACCTCTTCGCATTATGTACTTATGTATGTACAGTACATATTTACATACATATTATATCCACTTTAAAAATATTTTTCCTGAAATTCCCACTATTTTCTCTCTGATGGATTTTATATCTCCAGCATTATAAGCTGTCTAGATTATTTCTTCTCTGGCAAATGCATAATGACCTTTTAATAATATGAAATATGATACAAGAGTGATTTTATTCCTGAAACGATAAAAAGTTAAAAGCTAATTGCCCGTTGTACATAAGTGTAAACGTATAACCAACATAAAATTAAATGTTTATTATCGCGCCGATCCCGAAATATAAATCCGATGCGAGATATAATAAAAAAGTGAATTTCTTGAATAATTCTGCGAATTTAATCAAAAGAACTGTCTGGGTAGAACTGAAATATGGAGAAGGTAGCGATAAGGTCCTAAAGAAAGTACTTTAAATGGTGAGATGGAAAAAATTCAATTGGATTTTGACGTAGCATGCAAATAGTTGGTAAAAAAAAACGAAACAGACAATTGCCCATGCAGTTTTTTTCTTTTTTTTTTGTCAATAAATAAATTCTTGATTATATCCTTAGCTTGCACTTTTATTCAATAAAATTAACAGAAAATGATCAATAAAGTACCACCGGTTTACATTTACTCTTTCATTTTAATACATTTTGAGTACATATGTACTAAATCGAGTCTTAGACAAAGTATTAAAACTGTGCACCATGAATTAGGTGGTATTTTACATGTCTTTTTCATTATCTACACAACTTCTACTTATATTCTATAACTAAATACATATCTATATTTTTTTATACAATAAGAGTTGCAGAATTTTTCAAAGTATAGCAAAATCATTGAATTTAACTACATCATAGAGAACGCGACATCAGAATTAAAATGTGCTACAAATCTTGTACCCTGCCCTACTTCTAATAAAACATGTGTGACTAGAAAAAAAACTATTATTGATCTAATACCGATGAAATTTGCCATTCTTTCCTCATTCATGATATTTCAAATTTTTTATAACCAATCTCAAAGGTTTTTACTATTCCAAGTATTTGAGACTATGAGAATCAAAAGTAAGTCAATCATTTTCAAGACCAAATTCTTCCTTCTTAAGCATGACCCTCTAAGCACCATCATGAAGTAAGTCAAAAGTTACAGTTAAAGCTACTGATGGCAGTGTTTCATTGTCTTTATCAACAAAATATGTCCGTACTATTTATGGACCGAGGTGGAATCATAAATTTACCCCAAACTATGAAAATTGTACTTACGCCACTCTGATTCTCACCGGCTCATGTATGAAAAAAATCTAAGTTTTCAAATCAAAACTCTTCATATAATTACCCGACTTAAGGTCGATAAACACTTCCCGGCACAGACAGGCAAAATATTTTTCTATGAAACCAAGTTAGCTAATATATATATACCTAAAGGGGGAGGGCGTTCACTTGCATTACCCAAATCCTACCGTCCAATCAGTCTAGCTTCATTTCTCCTCAAAACAATGGAGAAAGTGGTATGACAACTATATTAGGAGCGGTGCACTCAAACGATCACCGCTGCACTCAAATCAACATGCTTACCAAGCAGGAAAGTCTACCACAACTGCCCTACATAGTCTTGTCCTAGGACTAGAAAAGGCAGTAGAGGATAAAGAAACTGCCCTATGTGCATTCCTAGACATCGAAGAAGCATTTGACAATACCTCCGTTGAAGCCATTGAGAATGCAGCTACCAAACAAGGAATTGAACCTTCCTTGATAAAATGGATAAAAGCTATGTTTGAAATCCGGAGAATCACAGCTAACCTGGGGTAGGACTCTATTACAGCAGTGGCTGCCAAGGGCTGTCCCCAAGGTGGGGTCCTGTCCGCTCTACTATGGTCCCTGGTTGTAGATGATCTCCTACAGAAGCTAACCAACTCCAGCTATGATAATCAGGGATATGCAGATGACCTGGTCATTACAATTAGGGGCAAACATGATCAGATAATCTCTGATTAATTGCAAAATGCCCTAAACATAGTTTGCAACTGGTGCCAAATAATGGGACTTCGAGCCAATCCTGGTGAGACAACAGTTACTCCCTTCACGAGAAAAAGGAAGCTTTACCTACAAGCACCATCTCTTGAGGGAACAGTAGTGGAATTCTCAAAGGAAGTCAAATATCTAGGTATTACCCTGGATAACAGACTAACCTGGAACTCTCACTTAAAAAGAGTACTGGATAAAGCTACAGTGGCAATATGGGCATGCCGCAGGCTTTTTGGCAAAACTTGGGGACTTAAACCAAAAATGACGCTGTGGTCATACATTTCTATTATAAGACCCACGGTCACATACGTCTCACTCATTTGGTGGCCAAAAATTAAACAAAAGACAGCTCAAACTAGCTTGCAAAAACTACAATGGCTTGCATGTCTAGAAGTAACCGGTGCCATGCGTACCTGCCCAACTGCGACCCTAGAGGCTATGTTGAAGCTGCTACCCTTAAATTTGCATGTTAAGGAGCATGCCATACTTAGTGCAATTAGGCTACAATGGGCAAAACTCCTAAATACAAATAATCTGGTTGGCCACCTGAAATGCCTCTAGGATTTCATAGAAGACCCGATGGCTAACCCAATTTCTGACGTTATGCCAAACGCCATAACTTTGAAACACCATTTAAGGTGATCGTGGGGAACCGTCAACATTGGCACACTTGGGACCTACCCTTTGAAAAAGGATATCTTAAATGGTACACGGTTGGATCCAAAATGGAAGGCAAAGTATGCGTGGGCATATATGGACCAAGGAGCCATCTCGCAAAGGCACTGGGGGCCTCGCCAACCATTTTTCAGGCAGAAATACACGCCATGGAACTCTGCGCTCGCGAAAAAATCCACAAAAATATGCGTGGAGCAAAAATATGCACAATATCAGACCCAAGCAGCACTTAAAGCGTTAAACTCATCAAAGCTGGTTTGGGTTTGAAGCAACTGGCAGAGACAAATAGGGTGAGACTGATCTGGGTACCAGGACATGAAGGCATTATGGGATACGAGATTGCAGACCGCCTTGCAAAGGATGGAGCCAAATCTCCGTTTATTGGCCCTGAGCCTGTCTTTGGAGACCCAAAAAGTCACCTCTCAGCTCAGATCAGGCTTTGGGAGGACAGAACTAAGAGGACTACTGGGAAAATAGCCCGGGGCTGAGACAAGCGAAGAAGTTTATGAAGTACTCGCAACAGAGGACAAAACAATTCCTTACACTCAGCAGGAAGGAACTAAGGCTCATAACTGGCCTACTTACTGGGCATTGCCCACTTAGATACCATCTTAAGAAGATGGGTAAGGTCAATGATGAGACCTGTCGATTCTGTATGGCAGACGATGAATCCGCTGAACATGTCCTATGTGACTGTGAAGCTCTGTGCCGCATAATGTTAAGACATCTAGGAAAGGCATTTCCACTGCCAGAGTATGTCGAAAAAATTGCCCTAAGGAATATTATAAGCTGCATCAAAGACCTTAAGTTCGTGTCATTATTGTCATTAATAATAATAATAAGTTAGCTAATTCACATCAACCGGCACCGGCAGATACCGGCATGTAACGGAGACCAGAAACCAGACCAGCATTTGCCGGTTGCTGGTCTAGGTACTAAGTTAAACATGGAATCACTTTTCTATAGTTTTCTTCCTTTCTTTTAACGACTGTATTCCGCTGATCTTAAATTTAAACGATCCTTTTCCTTAAGAATCTAGTTTAAAGGATATTTGAAATGAAGCAGTCTATGCTACACATGTCAGTAATTTTAATGTACAAAAAGTCTCGCACACAACTCTTTTAAAGTGGGAAAAAAATATTGATTCAAGAAAAACTTATTGAGCTAGTTCGGGAGAATGCTGTACTTTTTGATATGACAAATAAAAAGTATAGTGATATCAATTTTAAAAACAAAATATGGTGTGAAATCGCTGAAAAATTAAAGAAAACAGGTAAATTATATCACATTTATTTTATTGTTTTAATTCCTACTTGATTATTCCTGCTGGAGAAGATAAATATTGTTTGAATGCATCTCTTACGTTGAATGCTGCTAGAGACGCATTACCTCCTTGGTAAGAAAGATTTTTTAGTTGCGCTCTATCTCTATTGTTCGGTCTTTTATTCTTTATGGGGTTATTAATTCGCTCGAATGTAATTGTGAAGTACACACACAAGTAGCTAAAATTATATCATCAACGTGCTCAGACTATGACTTTATTCGTCTATTGAAAATTTGAAACTTTTGACGCAAAACTCCCAACGCAATTTCTACAGTTTGACGTGCACGTAACAAGCGTTTATTAAAATGCTGCTTTGAAGCATAGCCTTGTATTTGCGGGCCAGGATATGGTCGGAGTAGATAAGACCTAAGAGGAAAGGCCTCATCTGCAACTATTACGTGAGGAGCTTTAACGTTGGTGCTTGGTAGTAGCTTTTCTTCGGGAATCTGTAGTTTATCCTTTTCCAATGCTTTTTCAAAATCCCAGTTTGCAAATATTCCTCCGTCACTATTTTTCCCATAAGCACCTTCATCGAGTATAATAAAATTGTATTTCGCATCAACCAATGCCAAAAGAACAACGGAAAATGTGTTTTTATAATTATAAAAATTTCACCCGGTATTAGCAGGTGCTGTAATGACCACTTTCTCATCCAGGGAACCGATGCAGTTTGGAAAATTCCACATTTCCCAAAATTCTTCTGCTATTTGCTGCCATTGTTTTTTTGTTCGTGTGGGCATAACAATAGGCATCAACACTTCAGTTATAGCTTTACATACGTCTTTTACTATTAAAGAAACTGTTGAGTGACCCAGACGATAACTGAAATCAATCGTTTGAAAAGAATCTCCCGTCGCTAAAAATCTGTAAAGTGAAAATTACAACCATTAATTCGTGTACATAATAGTGAAACGCAGGATAGATTTCCATATTTTTAATGTAATGTTTTTAGCTTCTGATTATAAAAAGGTATGGGCTGCATTACATGATCCCTATAGAAGAGCTAAAAAAAGAAAAGAGAACCCAAGAGTGGACTGGCTGAGAACAACTTAAAAAAATGAAGATACGAAGAAGAAATGTCTTTTTTGGAGATAGAATATGGAGAGCACTCTAAAAATAAGTCCTTACTTTCGACCAAAATCAACGTTACAAACATCACATAGCTGTACATGAAATCCTTCGGAACATCATAGCGGATCCACACCTATACATGCTCAGAGCGATGAATATACTACTACTTATTTGAGTAATTCATTTGGATTCCGTAGTTCAACTTGCTGGCACATTGTTAACGAGTTTCCGTCAACAAATACACAGAAGGACATATAATAGTGTTCCTCCATTATCTTTTAACCCGTTTCACTCCGTAATGAGATGCCGTGGTTCAAATTTTGTAAAACTTTAGGTATGTTGCCCATTGGGTCTAACATAGCAATTTACAAAATTTGAATGCTCTCTGTCGCTTATTTTAGTAGTTACAGTATGTTTCGAAAACGCATCAGTGGAGTTAAACACTACTGTAATAAAACAATATATTTATTTCCACAGTATAAAACAAAAGCAAGCAAACTATAAAAAAAACATGAGAAATATATAAAAACAAACAATCCAAATTAAAAATTCCAAATTTGTGTAATTTTACAGCCTACTGTGGAAAATTGGACAACACTTGACATGAAGTGGAATGTAATTACCAGGTTTAGAACATGCGCCGCATTTGAAAACCGTCTCACCCATATAAACGCGGCGTCGTTTTCTTTTACTGTTGTCATTTTTTATAAGTTCATGTTTTTTGCCTAAATATCTGGCTGTTGCTAAAAGAGCCAGTGGTGTTTGCCGAAATGGTCTCTGGTTAGGTATTTCATCAGTCTTATCAGCATAATCTGCATTAAGCAGTGAAAGCTTACCTTTATATAAGATTTGGTATGCTGCAAAAAACGCTTTGCATCACCTACAGTTTCAACCGCATCGCAGTTAGATAAAAAGGTCACTACAGAATTCTCATTCCATCTGAGGGCAATACACTGGTTAGAACAATCATAAAATGCTTCATAATGTCCCCTTTGTTTTTCTTGAAGTCCTTTGGAATAGTCAACGGGCATTTTCCTTTTCGATTATCCCTTACTGTACCCGTAGCAAAAAAGCAATCATTGTTTAGATTAGCTAGGAGTCGACGGGAAGTGAAAAATTATCGAAATATAAACCTTCTAAATGTTTTCTTAAAACATTTTCTCCCAGTCCCATCAGTGGATCAAATTCTTCATTTTTCCCGGCATACGGGAAAAATCTATATACATAGCCACCAGTTGAAGCCAGACACCAAATTTTGTAGCCAAATCGTATTGGTTTACCTTTTATGTACATTTTACAACTGTGTCTACCATGGTACGGCCACATGGATTCATCTATTGAAAGATTTTAGGTGAAAATTCCAAATTATGCACAGTTTGTAGAAATTGTTGTCATGAATTCTCCGACCTTGAAAAATTTGTCATTATTCCTTTCATTGTTATTTGCTAAGTGCAAATTCCATTTGATTTTATAATATAGATTACCGGACATTGTATTTCTTATCATTTTGAAATCGTAATCTGGGGATGTCGACCAGTACAATTGCTCTTCTCGAACAGGGTGGTGGCCTGAAAAGAGCAATATACCAAGAAACCTCTTCAACTGACAAGGGGAGGGTCCCTACTCGTCATCACCGATTTCGTTCAAATTCACAGTATATGTTGGGCTTGACTAGAAATGAAAGTGTTGCAAGTCGCAGCTCCAGATGGCCAAGCGAAACCGAAATAATGCATAATATATAATGCATAATGTACAAATCCACCCCCACCCCATATCTCGGCTAAATATTATCCGATTTGCAAAATTCTTTTTGCTAATTGTTTTGTGATTTTTTTCTGATTTTTTGAGCATATTTTCCCTCCCCTTCCGATTAAGTTGCGAAATTTAATTTTCGACGGGCAAATTTTCTGTCTGAAAAATTCATTTCGAAACTTTGCTCCACGAATTATCGTTTAATCCTATTTTCGATTTTTTTGAGGATGCACCCTTATCAGAAAATTATCTATACAAAATTTCAGGAAGATCGGGTGTCATTTACTTATAAAAAAAAAAAAATATATAAAAATTTTACGTGCCCACTTTTCGCCATCTACCGGCTATTTCTGGAAACCCATGGGCATGGTACTTACAGAATCTGAAACCTACATATCTCCTCTGTCGTTGAAAAGTTCCCGGAATGAGTTTGGCGGATTTATTCAAAATCTACAAATATTTTACCGCGAGAACTCCCACAAAAATTTGCAAATTTTTGCATTTTTCAAGGGGTAAACCTACAAAAAAATAGCGATTTTCACTTTCACCCGTAGCCTGTCATGTGGGTACTTTTTGGAAAGCTCTCGGTGAGTACGTAACAAAAAATGAGGTAGATTTGTTTTCCGCTCCACTTTTCGGTAGATTGGACCCAAAAAACCGTTATTTTTGAATTTCGGAATCCACATTTTTCTGATATGGTGCCATTTATCGGCACTTTCCTAAAATATTTTCAACGTGTTATAACAGCTATATTAATCCTTGGGATGTCTGCTATTTTTGTACAATTTATCTAATGCTAATGGGATAATCCTTCAAATAGTTACATATACATACATATATCCGGGATATAATAGCCAATCCCCTCATCATGCATTCCTTTATGTCGCGGCGGCATACTTCAAGCAGAATTTCTGTGCAACATACTTGGAAAAATCACTTGATTGCCTGGCTCTGCTTTTATTATTTAATGCCTATCTTGAATCGGGACACCGATTTAGGACGGATCCCTTATTGGTAGTCTGAAAAATTGGGAAGAACACATTAAAAAGGGTGGAACTCGGAAGGATAAATACAACACATTTGATACCTGGACATATGATCGCTTCGTAGAAGCGCGAGTAGGAAACCAACCAGTAATGGCAAAAAACTTGCAACAATGGGCACAAACGTGGGTCAAAAGATTTAAACAAAGGCATAAGATTCGGCAGAGAAAAGTTACGAAATTTGTATCGGATAGAGAGACTGCCACTATTGAGGAAACCCTTGCTGCTGCAGAGAAATTTAGAATCCAAAAAATAAAAAAAATAAATAGAATTAGATGCTTTTAATATTATTCAGTTGATGAATCGCATGTGTTGGGGTGATATCCATCGTAAAAACAGGGGAAGCAGTAATTGTGTCGGCACCTTGCACATGTTATAAACGCCGCATTTTTGCAGTTACATGGTTGTTTTAACGTATCCATATAAAAACAAACTTGATTGACATTCATAAATACTTCTCTCTCATCGCACAGTTTGCAAGCGAACCACGCGTAACGTATCATGTTCTCGAATATTGGCGAGGATAGCTGGTGATGAACGATGGAATGTATTTTAATACAGTCTTCTCGGGATGTGATTTCTCTTTCTCTCTCGATGAGATAAGAGCAGTTTTGAATCTTTTTGATAAAATTTTTTACCTGACGGTAAAAATACACATCGCAGGGTTGCACTAGCGGAGTACATTTGGGGGGAATCACTTTGATACTGCACATTGGCAATCCTTCTTCATCTTGGATGTGCTTTTGCAAGATTAATTGCCATTATTTTGTAATCGTGTGAAACGATTTCTGGATCTTCTTTCATTTTCTTTTCATCGGGTTTCGTAGTCATCGTTTGACGAAATGACACCCTCCACTTCTACATATCCACTTCATTCCTCGACCTCTTCGAACTGAATCAACTCATCGTCGCAAACAAATGTATACTCTGATAATACTTCCAATATTCTCTCGTGTATTTTACTTCCGATTTATATATGTTCTTCGGTTATAACCGCGGAACTTTCTGATGTGATTAGATCTTCTTTGGCCAGAAGATGTAGTCTGTATTCCAGCGCCGTTTTTAATCGTTGCTTCGAGGCTTCGCTGTGGAGGCTTTCACCATCTGGCTCCTGTTCTTTTTCTGCTGATATTCCAGGCACAACAATATGTTCAATTTCACTATTTGACATTTTAGGTCGACTGGATATTTTCCACAATATTCTCACAATATTCACGTTACTCGGTCAAGAGCTAGCAAGCGAGTGAGCTACCTAACTAGCGTTGTACCTAACGGCTGACGAAATATGAAGTTTTCGTGTACGATTCAATTACAATTCCTTCTTATAAAGTTAGTGCTGCATATCAATACCAATCAACTTTTATGATGTATTTTCGTACAATTCATAAATTTTATAGAATGACAATTTAGTTATAACTGAAGTACCTACTGCAGTATCCAAAACCTCTCAAAGGTTCTTTGCATTTATTGCCTGAAATGAATACGTCGCCAGACAAGATAGCAAATTAACAAGCACAAGCCGGTAAAGAGGCAGGACTACCAATAAGGGATCCGTCCTAAATCGGTTGTCCCGATTCAAGATAGGCATTAAATAATAAAAGCAGAGTCAGGCAATCAAGTGATTTTTCCCAAGAATGTTGCACAGAAATTCTGCTTGAAGTATGCCGCCGCGACATAAAGGAATGCATGATGAGGGGATTGGCTATTATATCCCGGATATATGTATGTATATGTAACTATTTGAAGGATTATCCCATTAGCATTAGATAAAATTGTACAAAAATAGCAGGACATCCCAAGGATTAATATAGCTGTTATAACACGTTGAAAATATTTTAGGAAAGTGCCGATAAATGGCACCATATCAGAAAAATGTGGATTCCGAAATTCAAAAATAACGGTTTTTTGGGTCCAATCTACCGAAAAGTGGAGCGGAAAACAAAATCTATCTCATTTTTTTGTTACGTACTCACCGAGAGCTTTCCAAAAAGTACCCACATGACAGGATACGGGTGAAAGTGAAAATCGCTATTTTTTTGTAGGTTTACACCTTGAAAAATGCAAAAATTTGCAAATTTTTGTGGGAGTTCTCGCGGTAAAATATTTGTAGATTTTGAATAAATCCGCCAAACTCATTCCGGGAACTTTTCAACGACAGAGGAGATATGTAGGTTTCAGATTCTGTAAGTACCATGCCCATGGGTTTCCAGAAATAGCCGGTAGATGGCGAAAAGTGGGCACGTAAAATTTTTTATATTTTTTTTTTTTTTTATAAGTAAATGACACCCGATCTTCCTGAAATTTTGTATAGATAATTTTCTGATAAGGGTGCATCCTCAAAAAAATCGAAAATAGGATTAAACGATAATTCGTGGAGCAAAGTTTCGAAATGAATTTTTCAGACAGAAAATTTGCCCGTCGAAAATTAAATTTCGCAACTTAATCGGAAAGGGGAGGGAAAATATGCTCAAAAAATCAGAAAAAAAATCACAAAACAATTAGCAAAAAGAATTTTGCAAATCGGATAATATTTAGCCGAGATATGGGGTGGGGGGGTGGATTTGTACATTATGCATTATATATTATGCATTATTTCGGTTTTCGCTTGGCCATCTGGAGCTGCGACTTGCAACACTTTCATTTCTAGTCAAGCCCAACATATACTGTGAATTTGAACGAAATCGGTGGATGACGAGTAGGGACCCTCCCCGACAAAGTGAATTGAAAATTTCTCTCGTTGTTTTGCTGAGCATATATGTATATTTGACTGCTTTACTATCATGTTGTAAATCAACTCATCAAAGAACTTTTCAAATAACTCGGGTGGACTCCAATGAGAATTAAGCGTTTTCAAGGTTTTCTCTCGCGTGAAATTCTGCATTTTTTGGAACAGAGGTCGGAATATGCTGTGTCGAATCCATACCTTCCCATTTTACTTTGCCAGTCCAGCAGGATTTCGCAGTAGATGGCTGTGATGCAAGTGAAGCTATGGGAATTTCATCTTTTTTCTTCCATTCAGACAAGGTTCCTTGCACCTGTAGTGCGCCAACAACTTCTGCAGGAAAAATTTCCTCATTTTCGTTACGTGATGTTTCATTTTAATCCAGAAATTCAACATCTTACATCACCATCTACCTCCGGAGGAAGAATACATATTGTTGGATCATCATGAGGCCTACCTTCATCGATCCAGTGGTCAATTTCAGCAACAGCTTCTTCAAGTGTCCAAGAATCCCCTAGGCATCTAAAGCAACAAAATGTTAGTTCTTCACTCCACTGATGCGTTTTCGCAACACACTAAGTAAAACAGTAATAGCAGTTAAAAGTTCCAAATTTTTATTTTACCTTTTTGTTTTTTTGATTTACCAAATGTTTTTTTAACGGTTTAAAGTAATTCTTGAAATATTAAATGAGTTCACTAGTAAAATATTTGCTTATAACTGGAAACGTAAAAAAAAAACTCAGCTAAACACGTGCACCACGTTTCAAAACTACAGGCTCGGGGGGAATCAAAAATATCTTTACCACTTAGTCCGGACAGAACCCTCCAATTTTAATAACAGATGTCGTTGCTGATAATAGTAATGCTAAAATACAATTAGAGGACGACGTAAATCTGGCGTTGCAAAAACGCATCAGTGGAGTGAAACGTATTTTTCAGTTAATTTTTGTGAACTTAATTAATGAGAATTCAAACAGTGGACATACAGCTAGTTTTTCATTTGAAGGAATTGCTTCTCTGAATTTCGCGTTTTCCTTTTGGATTTTTCGGCGAATTTTCTCATGTAACCAGTTAAGTTGGGCAATACTCATACGGAAATATACATAAAACTTTGACACATTATCGAGTAATCCCTTGTAGAGACTCGTAAACTCTCCCTCATATTTCCTCTTCAAGAGTAATGGGTGAATCCAGTACTCTCGGTCTCTCTTCTCTTCTTCTTCATCCAATAGGGTTACTATTAACATTTGCTACTTTTTATTAAACATCGGCATACTGCTGCTTAGAGCTGTCTTGTTCAAAATCAACTTATGAACTGAAAGATTCCTCAAAACCTTTTGTTTCTTCAAAAACAATGTTCTATTAGCCTACCAAATATCATAAATCTAACTTACTAGCTAAGACTCCTAAGCCCTTATAATCAGACAGAGATTTTTATTATTTTTACACTAATTTCTACCCAAGGTTATCCTACTTAATTAACGCTATTAATTGAAAATTTCCTTCCCGTTTTATGCCGTTATATGTGCATGAAAAATGCCGGTGCCGGTTCGTGCTGTGCCGGTAAGTGTGCAGCGACCTTTACTCAATTTTAGGAACCGTGTCTAATTTCGAATTATATCGGCACGTTATCAACCAAGCATGCAAATATACAGACAAAACTAAATTGTTGTGTAGCAACCCTACAAATCGAACAGATCGAAGCATTAACGGAAAGCCTCTAATTAGAATACGCTTTTATTTCTCATAGGATATGGCTTCGTCATATTGCTTGCATCTAAGGTATATACGTACATGAAATCTATGAGCTAGTGTGATGGTATTTTGAAAAATCCACTATATTCTCTACAAATGATTTACATTTAAAATCTACTATACATATATAATCACTATCATAATTATAAAATTTTAATCAGCAGCCGTTCGATTAGAGGTAATCAATGGTCAGCGATTGTAGTTATTAAATTTCCGCGAAAGAAATTTTGAATTCATCAAATTTGAAATTTAGAAACCCATCATCTATCAGCGATCTCCTACATAGCTTTCATTTTGAACGCTAGTCTACTCACTTGCTGATTGATTTATGGAACATTGGAATTGCAATTCCCATAATTTTGTTGAGTCCTATATACATAGCACTCTCGATTGTTCGAAAGCCTTTGACAGAATTAGACATTCCTAGCTTTTAGGCAAACTAAAAACACTATGTGTTTCACCTCCTGTTTAATTTAATTACATGTCGTTAATTTTAAACTTCAAACTATTGACGACCTTGTACTGTTTTCCATTCATAGTTCTTTAAAATCTTGTACACTAGATAATGCTAATCGAGATTGCATTATCATTGCATCAATAAGCAAAAGATCTTTATTTGTAACGGAACTTCATTCTGCGAATCCTGTTTCTTTGACTTCCGATAAATATTACTTAGCATCGTTGGCATAAACATTTCCAGCAAGTCAAGGAAGAAACACTCCCTGCTATGAGGAAATAAGAAACATTAAAAGAAGATAATATCCAGATATCCGGATACCGGGATCTGTGAATTATCCGACACCTGAATCAGAATGATCCGCATCCAGGTTTGAACTATCCGGATCCAGATCCGAACTATCCAGATGCAGATCCGAACTATCCAGATGCAGATCCGAACTATCCAGATCCAGATCCGAACTATCCAGATCCAGATCCGAACTATCCAGATCCAGATCCGACCTAGCCAGATCCAGATCCGAACTATCGTAGTCCAGATCCGAACTATCGGAATCCAGATCCGAACTATCGGAATCCAGATCCGAACTATCCGGATCCGGATCCACATTACCCGTATCCGGATCCATATTACCCGGATCCGGGTCCGAATTATCCGTATCCAGACTAAGCAAAAAAGCTTCAAAATTATGTTGTTTCATTGCGAAAATGGAAATATCATGAATTTATATTTTCCCAATGAAACTATGCAATCTGGAGGAAATTTTAACCTTTTTCGCTTGGTATGGATCCGGATAGTTTGTATCCGAATCTGGATTTAGATTTAGATTTGTGAAGGGCATGTAGGCGTTAGCCTCGCTATCACTGCGACATGAATGATCTATTGTGGGTCCCCATTGCATTTATTCCCTTTCTAGGCTCGGACTATTAATAAAGTCTAGAACAATTCTGGGATTGAGGTTCCACACGTAGGTTGGTGGAGGAAAAGCATGTTCGTGGTGGAGTAGTCTCTTGCCTAGCCAATACTTCGCAGTTGCGGAGCAAGTGCTCCGAAGTTTCGTGAGCATCCTGACAGTAACGGCAAGATCAAGTCTCAGTCAAGCCCAGCTTATTTAGGTGATACCTTAAGAGGAAATGGCCTGAGAAGAGCTCAGTAATCATTTTGAGCTCTGTTCTTCTAAGAAGTAGGAGTTCTTTTGTTTTTCCGCCAGAGGTGTCGATAAACTTTTTTGCCTGACGAAGTCCTTTTAGCCTTTTCCAGTATAGGGATTTTTGTTTAGTCTCCCGAATCTGGATAGTTTAGATCCAGATCCGGATAGTTGGGATCCGAATATCCGGATTATCCGGATGCCCGGATTTGAGCAATCGGATGCTAATTATCTCGGATAATCCGGATTGTAAATGATCCGAATACTTTCAGCTTTAACTCAGAAGAGCGAGAATGCAATGATGAAATTTTTATAATTATAGGTTTCTCATGCGCTAAAACATTGATTACTTTAGCATTACAGAAGTCTGATGATATATTTGCACAACATCATTTAACCTACAGGTGGTCTTGTGCAAATAGAGAATCGTACTTCCGGTAAAAATATCTATCCATTAGCACTTCATTATTTCTTTATTTCAAGTATAAATAAGTATTTCATTTTGCATTTCATATTATTTTTTATGTACTTAATCAGAATCGTTTTTGAAGCGTTTTTAATAGACGTATGAACAAAACTAGATTAACGGTGCTCAGTCTTAAAGTCTAGCAAATCCGGATCCAATTTTCAGCTATAATCTGAGTACCTACTTCAAAAGTCGAACATTTGCTGCAATTGGGTTTTCCTTTCTTCCGATGTAACTCAAAAACCTAAAATAAATCGAGTCCATTCTAATAATAACAATGCAAAATTCTTATCTTATGGATTATTCAGGGGGCAAGCAGACCCATACATTCTTACGGGCAAGCAACTAGTTGTAAAAAACGATGCAAATATGCTCCCAGAAGACCGTTGAAAAGTTGCAACGAATGGCCTATTTAGGGGCCACTTGTCTCTTCACAGCGTATCCACAACGAACACTTGAAGCCCTTCTTGTTTCACAGCCACATCCAGAGAGAAGCAGCAGCTCGTATGATTCGAAGAAAAAGGTCAATAATCAGATTTCTTCAACGGACTTATGTCTGGTATATTGACGAATCCAGAAAAGATAACTAAACAAAAGCAGAGGTATTGGCTTCAGAAGTGAAGCTTGTCATTTCGCTTCGTTTCTCGCCTTCCATTTCAGGCGTAAGTATAAGCTGTAATGGTTGGATCTCCGGAAAGCATAATCTATATTTACTCAGACAGCAAGTTAGCGCTCCTAACTCTGTCATATCAAGACTTTGAGATGAGATTTGTCTTGAGCTGCCATACGAAACTCTAACTGCTCATTTGGCCTACCATAAGGGAACTAAAAAAATGGAAAGATTCGTTGGTATCAGCAGACAATTGCTTAGGCTGTTTATTAAAGTAGTCACTGGATATAGCCCTTGCGATTATTATCTGAAGAAGATAAGCAAATCAAACAGCGAACTGTGTCGACTGTGGTGCAAAATTTAAGACCAAGCCTCCAAGCATATCATATGCTAATATGCAGGGGCGGAGGGTTTTGAATTTTCAGCGGGGTCCAATGTATAAGTTTATAGCCTTATAACCTTCTAACCTTAATAAAAGAGCTAACAAATAAAAGAGCTGAACGAGATTCAATATAACAAAAGACAGAAGTATACATAAAGTAAAAAAAAAACAATTCAACTGTCTACCTGTTACGGTTAATGAGATACAGCCCGGTGACAGACAGATAATAATAAGAATTAAAAATGCCGAAACAATCACGTTTCTTGTATGGGGGCCCCCTTTAATTTTTAATTTTATTTTATTTTTATTATTTGTTGTTATATGGCCAATAGAAATACGGTAAAAATTTCGGCTGTCTACCCTATTACGGTTCATGAGATACAACCTGGTGACGGACGGACGGACAGCGAAGTCTTAGTAATAGGGTTCCCGTTGTTACCCTTTGGGTACGGAACCCTAAAATGGGCAAAAGCGGCAAAAAATGTGCAAATATCGTTGCAATATATCACTTTTTAACCATTTAAAAGAATAACCTTAACCCAGCCCAAAGAAAATGACAAAAGAGACTTAACTGCAGAGTGCCGAACGAACAATGAAGAAGCCAAAATTTTCCTTAGAAAATTCTTATGAAAACCAAACACAAAAAAGAATTGAAGAAGAATTAAATTTAAAATTAAGAAAGGAATAAAAAATATATGTAGAAGGAGAGTAAAATTATGCTCGATAGCGTTATAAATAGCAAAATTGATCTTTTGATTTTTTTTAAAGGCGCTGGAAAAAAACAAGCTTGTTTTTCTTTCTTTCATTTTCAGCCCACTGCGGACTTACACAGTTTCCATTCATTCAAGTTAATCTGATTTTTCAACACATTCAAAAAAAAATTCCATTTTTCTCAATATTTTCCATATTTTTGTTCATTTCCTTCCGTTTTCCTATTTTAGTTTGTTTTTTCGAGTCACTCAATTTCGCTATTTTGGACCGATTGATGGGTTAAACCAAGGCTTGAAACATGCTGCCTTAAATCAATACGCTGTGATGATTATCATAAGCAATAAAAAATTATTTCACTTTTTCTGTTGTACCGGAGACTCCCAAAAAGTAGCTATCTTGAACAAAATGTTATTTATTTTATAATATTTATTATTGTTGTCCCACTGTTCCACTCCATTTTGATAAATACCACAAGATAAATGCAATTCTTTCAAAAAATGTTTTCAATCTCGCGAAGTACGCAAACAGTTAAAAAGCTAGCCACATTGCAACCTCGGGTTCGATGTTCTCCGACGCAAGTTCTTTTATGTTTCCGCTTCTGCTTCGAATACTACGATCATTTGTCTCACTCAGCCATTCGGGCGTGTTTGTATGTGATTTGTGTCATGTCCACATTACGTTTGTTATGTTTGTTGCCTTGTACGTATGATATTCATTCGGTCATATTCGTAAGCCAGTCCCACACAATGCGTACATTTGTCAAATATTTGGCAATGCGTCTCATTTGACGAGGTATGTCTGAGCTACAAAGAGGAATATTTTTCATTCGTACGCTTTAGCTAACGTTTATAATGCGCACTTTTTGTGCGTCATTTGTATGTGGGTTTATTAAACAAATATTTTCTGTATCTCTCTATTTGGCGAGGTATATGGAACCAAAATGTAGGAAATATTTGTTATGTGTGTACTTCCCACTGAAAATGTCAAAGAGACGATTAGCAGTGTACAAACTCCGGGGCCTATCAGGCAAAAGTACTTATACTGCGTTCAAGAAATTTGAATAGTCAAATGAATTGACTCTGGAATTTATAGGGCTTTATGAGCTGGAGCCTATTATGGTGGGAAAAAAATAGAAATTTTGTGGCTGGTGCAAGGAGGAGAATATCAAGTTTTATGAACAAAAAATTATACTATAAGGGAACTTAAAAAGAAGAAAGATGCACAATGTCAATACTTCTCTCGGCTTTTATTCAAAGACAGCATCCACAAACTTCTCTTTCGCCTTCTAAATTTTTTTAACAGAATCCACACATCATAACAACTGCAGCTTCACTAGCTATTAATTTCATCTGCACTCACCATTGTGGAAAGCAAACTACAAACGTGAAACTGAATTCTGTGCAAAGCATAGACACATACCTACGGATAGAAATTTGACGAATAAAGGAGTAGTGCGGGAACAAATAGTATACGTAGAAAATCTTGGTCATCTACATTGTTTCAAACAGAACGAAAGTGTGGGAGAACAGACAATTCAATAGGAAATGTAAGCATGACTGCATCGAAGCTGTCACCGATGAAGATATTATATAATTTCAAATTTTCCGATGAGCACTTCGATGAATTTAACAATGCGATGTCCTAGGCAGGAGAAATTATGTCTACTTTGTAAATTACGCTGTAATCGATGTATTCATCAATGAGCTGATATGGAGAAAAACGTCGGAGAAGAAGTAATTGAAGTATTCAGCAAAGAGCTGGAATTTGTGAAAACGTCGAGAAAAGAAAAGTTTATAGTCAAATGGAAATTCCTTGTGTTAAAGAAGAGAGGACGTGTATTGAAAACTCCACAGCTTTCGATAATTAATACTTTTAAATTTTATTGAAAAACAAAACAGTTCAAGAAAAAAATAAAATTTTAGATGTAGGCCGTGAATTAATTCAAATTGCTCACGATATCTATTTTATTTTCTTCAATATCCATCTCTAATTTTTGAAGTTCTTCTTTGATTTTAATTGGGAATCTGGTTGTCATTTCATCCTGCACCGTTTCGGCATGAAATGGGCGTTTCAGAATTGCTGCATTAGCTGCGCTCACTTCCATCAGTTCTTTATTTTATTTAGTTATTATTTCTTTTATGGAATTTATTTCTTGCAAAAACAAAGCTGGAATAGTAGAAAGATTATTATTAATACTCTTATAATATTTTCTAACAAAATATATTTTGTACTCACTTTTCAGTTCTTGGAGGGACGACTGCAATAAAACACCTTTTCCTTCTACATCTGCATTTCCTGCTATTAAGGTCGCATTGCAACGAGAAAGTTGACCGGGGATTTGTTTTGGTGTACGGAATTTATGTTTCTTAATTCCTCTGGGTACATTTGTAGTATTGAATTTTTCGTTTTGGGCAGATTCCATTTTCCAATCAAAGTATATATAATAACTTCACTCAATGATCTCATAAAGTAGAGGTATCAGCAAAAAACTATCTTCGAGTGGCAAGCACATAAATTTGAAGGCAATATTATCAAGGTCAAAAGCTTCCTCATCTTCTGTTAAAGTCTTATCTACTAAAACTATTCCAAGACCAGGCATAGATTCCAGCGGCTGCTCAAAAAAAAATTCGTGGATTTATTAGTCTTTTTCCAATTACCAAATGTTTCTCCTTGTCAACGAAACCAGTTATTTTTATTTGTATAAAGGGTGAAATACAGCAATAATTGTCAGGCTGTGATAAGCTCAAAAAATGCAGAGGAGATGTATGCCTTATTATTTTTCCATGGATGTTTCTTTTAAATCCAAATTTTTGTTCTTCCCGCATTAGATTTTACAGAGTCAATTTATTATTCAATTGTTGCAAAATTTTCGAAGACTTTCTAATGCTCTTCTTCAAATCCTGCATGAAGTTCTCAAAGTTATAAGCACTGAAACGCATTGCAGTAAATGAAGTAAATTATGAAAATTGTATGTAATACTTTTGCTTTGGTACACTACAGGAAAATTTTCGACAAATGCGTTGATTAATTCGATGGCCACGGTGATATTTTTTTCGTAACTTTTCGGACAGGAAAGTAATCAATGAAGTAGAACGAAATGATAATAAATTTCTTCATCCACAATATCTTTTAAAACTATTATGCCGGTGTATAGAACAAATTGTCTGAATTCAGTTGCCTTCCATTTTAGAATTTCATTCAAATTTCTGGGCTTGCGGGAAAATTCCTTCGGTATAAATGGGACTAATGCAGTTAAACGTGTTGACAGTTCTGTTTTGCCGTTAGTACTCAATTTATTAGCCGATGTTTTTCCATGTACTAGAGAAAGAAGAATTTTTCTCGTTATCCCCAAATCCATCTATAGGAAACTGTGAAACCATTCCTATTTCTATTTTTTCCAATGAACTTGTTGTACTTCGAAAATAAACATTGTGGTGGTTTTTATCTTTCCTGTTTTAAAATCATCATCTGTGCGTAGTGATCCAATTGATGTCTAATATGTGAAGACATTTTCTACAGTTCTACCAATTTGTGTGCATTTGCTGCACCCACTTAGCGAATTGTGTCCAACAATTCCACAAACGAAAGATCGAGCAGGTGCATCGCATATAAAAGCTCTAATTTTTAACTGAATAGTTTTTCCTTCTAATTTCAAACCATAAATAGTCAAACTTGTTACCTCGTGTACAAAGTCATGTAGATAAGCACCAATATTGGATGGTTTTTTCTTTCCAAGATATGCTCCAATTAAAAAAATGTGTATGTTTGTAACATTTTCGACACGTCCTAATATCGGCCACAAACTCAGGCCAGAACTTTTGTACAGAGGAAGGTCGTCAATTCCGATGTCTAATAATACCTCGTCATAAGAACGTAAAATGTTGAAAACTTTCTCCAATTGTTTTTGAATACCAACATGAAAGTATTCACCGGGCGAAAGTTCTAATACAAATTTTTTCTGATTTTTTCGAAACACTTTTGAAGGACAACGGAACATCCAACTTTCTTTTCGAAGAATTTTCAAAAGTGCTTCAAAGATTTCCCTTGATGGATTGTATCGTACATACCAGTCTCTTAAGCTATCCGTTATTGTTTTTTTTCACTTCCCAAAAGATTTTCATTACTATTTGTACTTGAACCTTCCACTTCAGGTAAAGAATTTAATTCGATAGCATTTTCAATTGCACTTCCGCAGGATTTTCAGTTTCTGCTGCACTTGCATGCAGTCTTTTCAACAACATATCTCGCTCTTTTTTAATTAATCGCCGAACTTGTCGTTTGCTGATACCAATTTTCATATTCAAATTACATAAATATTAATACTTACAGTAATTTAATCAACAAACAACAAAATTTCACTCCTAATCACACAAAACGACCTGTTTCAACTGAAACACTGAAAGCAAATGTCATCGTTTCTAGCGATAATGGATGAGTCAGTGCAAGAACGAACATTCTTTGCTGACATTCTGCATGATCATTGGTTAACATTTTCTTTGATGACTATATTGAACATTTTCATCGAAGATTCATCGAACAAGAATGGAATCGATACCTAATTTTCCTACTGGAAAGGCGTAGAAAATATTTGACAAATTGAGAGACGCAGATATTTGCACAAATGCACACATTGTGTCGGACCGGCTTAAAAATATGAACGCGGCTTTAAACGTGGCATTTATGTAATCCACAGTATATTTCAAGGCGTAGTAACTGTTTCCCTGTCCTGGTAATGAAATAATTCTTCAAACCTGTGCTACGTTCTGTTGCACTAGTGTTTTGATTAACATAAACAGCTTCCATATAGTACAATTTATTGGTAGACTTGACCTGCATCAAAATAAGCCTGACTGAGTGTCGACACTCGGCGAAGACGGTGATTGAAATTAGTAACATACCGATAGTGCTAAAGTATTCTAAATTCTAAGACTATAAATGGCAAATGTAATAACAAATATTATTTGCTTTCAAATTTAAGTAAACAGGGCCAGAACGGGTGGGTAAAGCATACCATATGCACCCATATGCATCCATATGCATCCATATGTATCCATATGCATCCATATGCACCCATATGTACCCATATGGACCCCACCTCTATGAATGTGACGCGCTTGCACCTTTAAAGCTGTATATCACTGTAGAAGTGTTTATCACTTCAAGTATAATTTGCAAGCTAACATCAATAAAATCGAGCTCGTAAAGAGGCTAGATTTAACCAACCACTTCAGGTGAGAACCCAATAGATCAACTCAGGTTGCCTAGCGGCCTAGTCATCCTTAATCTTTACCATAGGTTATATGAACGAATGTACAAATTATAGGCGCTATCTTAATTACATACAATTGAGGCTAAAGATAAATATATAGCCAGCTTTGTTCACTACACCTATAAAAGCTTACCTTTCTTCATTCATGAACTGCTGTTAGCCATGCTTATTAAGAAATAATATAATAAGTAAGAAATCATGTCTTATCCACACCGCATATAGATTTTTCCCAGTAGTAAATGCTCCAGACACGTAGTGGTAATATTTTCGTACAAAGGTCAAATTTTCACGAGCTTTTCAAGAACCGATACTCTACTTAACGCAGTATTGTAAATTTGTATACAAAAAAAATGTATATCGTTATAGCGCTCCAGAAACAACCCAGCGGGAAATGGAAGCATACAGAAACCTTCTTTGGAAGTTTTGAATTAATTACCCCTTGTATCCCAATTCATATCTTTTTCTATAAGCATTTTAGCAGATGGAAGCCTTCCGAAGAGAAGTTTTAGAATGTAATGTAAAATGGATGGCTAAAGTCGCGTTTGCCTTCCTAAGAAGTTTCCAGGAAGACCTTCCAAGGGAAGTTCTGGAAGTAATATCGTATGGAAGGTTAAAATCGCGTTTTTCTTCTTGAGAAGTGATCTGGAAGTAATACAAATATGATTTCTATGGATGGAAAAGGAAGATATTTTCAAAGCTAAACAACGCATATAGAAACACTTGTACTTCTAATCAAACCTGAAGAATTTAAATCTCTGAAAAAATCGAAGTACAATTTCACAACAATTTTATTGAGGTACAGGTGAGCTATAGAAAATTTACTTCTGAGGCGCAAACAATTTACAGACGGTTTCAGTACTTCACTGAAATTGCATTTCCTTCCAAAGCATTTGCTTTCAGAAAAATAATGGAATGTATCTCGCCAGGACTTATTCCTTCCAGAGACCTTTCATAAGAAGGCCTAATTATTTTTCATGCTAGGAAGTCCACTGTGTGTAATTACTGAAGATCTACTAATACATCTCGATTAAAAACTCCCCTAGTAGACATATCATGATGAGTTCATCAATGACCTCCTCATGAGCAATCAGATGAACGTACTGTTGAAATTTATTCGCGTTCGAAATATAACCGGGAAAAAAATCATTTGTTTATTTATTCACAGATAGCGTGCGTGTGCATAAGATATTGCATCTCTTTCACTTATTTCGAAATGTATACTTTGCTTCTCTTTTGTGCATTTTACAATATTAGATGAGCATTTCGGTGAGTACATAATGAGCATGTCAATGAGTGTCATGATGAGTTCATAAATCAGAATCTGATTTTACGATTGATTTCATATAATTTTCCGAATTCGACGCGTCAGGATATGGACATAACGTCCATATGTGTATATGGGCAACAGTCTTTCCGCGGAAAAACAAATCAAACAATTAATTTAAAATAAATATTTTAAAAATTTAAATAACTAAATCACAGAAATCAATTCAAATTTTCCTAGTAGAAATGTCATCTGACACGGTGATGACAAAAATAAATAAATAAATATTAATTGCTGGTTTAGTATATAGGGAGCAGTTTCATGATATCCAATGAGCCCTTCGATGAGATTTAATGAATGCTCATCAGGAGGCTCATCGGGACTGAACTTTCCATATGTTTCTTCATGAATTGCAAACACCTTGATGCTTTTCAATAAAATTGGTATTGGTTTACATAATAACTGCCCTCTGCGGGGCAAGAGACAAGGTAAAACTGTGAGCAGTTTCTACTAGGGTCGTACGCAGTGCTGTCGTTTGGAAAAGTTCAAGAGTAGTATCGTTTGCTGCAAAAGCGGAGTACTATTGGAGAAAACGGAGTACACGTCTAACGAAATTAAAACCGATTACAATTATTAAATTAAAACTTTATAATTTTTATTAAAAGTTATAAACACGCTATACTTGGAAACAACAACATATTAAAAAACTCAATTTAAAAAAAAACAAGAACAAGCGAAAAAGCTAGAATTGGTCTAACAATAAGACCAATTCTTATGATATAGATGAATGCCCTTATCAAATTTCGTATGGTCACCCATCTGTGAAAGTTTGATTTTTGAAGTGGTTTTTCGTATATATTTCTAGAACGCTTCGTCGTGTCGGACAGAAAAGATTTTTATAACCAATTTTATAGGATTTCGTATTCTGAAGAAGTTACAATAAAAATGCCTAGAACTGATCGTTTTCACAGTATATGTAAAAAACCTACATTTTTATATTGTAACACCAAGAAGAGGTTGCCCGATTTAGTCCATTTGTGAAACTTTATTTGCTAATACTATGAAAGCACCATGTTTCAATTTTCAGCTCTCTATGTCAACGCGTTTTCAGGCACTCTCCAAATATATAGTGGAAAACGAAATTTTTGTATGGCAACCCCAGGAAGGAGTTGCCCGATTTGTCTCATTTTCGAACGTAATTTTACTTTTTTTTTAAGTTCGTGTACAAGATTTCAGCTCTCTAAGTTACGCTCTCTCGAGTTATCGTGCGTACAGGCAGACAGACAGACAGGCAGACGACAGACAGACAAACAGATGGACGAACAGACGGACATGCAAAAATCAAAATAACTTTTATTATTATGCGTGGGTGTCCAATCCATTTTGCTCTACCATCATTATTTCTGTGCGTTACAAGAGGCATGACAAACTTAATATACCCATAGATTTCATCTAGGGTATAAATATTCTAGTGGTAAATTACGTACTTTTATTGGCTGAAGAACATTTTAGTTACTCGAGTTCTTCTTTTTCTATGAGATCTACAAGAAACCAGTAAAAGTCATTACAATCATTGATATCCTTTTCTAGCCGACTTTAAACAGTGGAGGTTATCTGTTCGACTATTTTTTTTTTATGGATGTTACCTCGTATTTCCGGTATTTCTAAACCAATTCAATTTCAAAATTTGCTCAAGATCTGATGAAGACCCTCGGACATGGAGAATAGAGCTCCTCAACGGAGAACATCAAATAAATTGGGATTAATGTTGTTGAAGCGTTGTAGATATAATCTAGATTAATGTTTATCACAGCAAACGTCTACAATAAAAAAATCTTGGTTGGTAATACTATTTTTGTATGCTCCCTGCTACCGGTTATTATTACGGATATCCCGTTATCAATGTTTATTTCCCAATAAAAATAAATTCGTTGTGGCACGTTTTTATACCCGAGAATATGAAATCCCAGAGGGCACAGTAAAAATGCTGGTAGAATAAAATGGGTCGGACACCCACTTATAATATAAGAAATTATTTTGAATCTTGCATTTCCCTGTCAGTCTGTCTGTCCTCATGAAAACTGCGTTCTCGAGTTATTTTCCATTCGATCTCGTAATTGGCAAATCGGGTGTTATATTTTCCACTGTTGTATACTTAAATGTTTGTATACTTTGATAAATGTTGGGGTTGAATGCGCAGACGGGATAATTACTTTCCTTTTGTTTGTTAACACAATTGACTTCATTAATTAATCATATAAAAAAAGTTATTACACTTGCTAACTTCTCACACTCCACAATGAAGCTTGTTCCAAATGTTCCGTATTTGCGAGAGCCAGTATTATTGAAATATTAGTGACCTTGCATAAGACGCCATTGTTCGTCTAACGCATCGATATCACTCCGATTAATAAGGTTTGGGAAAAGTGTGATTAAAGGTATTAATGTTAAGGTTAAATAATTTACATCGATTCCTGGGTCATTCAGTAGCAAATCGACCAAAAATCACGAAAAGTGTGACATGACCATCACCAATTTTTTTGAAATTTTAAATGGCAGGGTTTGTGAAAACAAAAATACAAATTAAAAATTTTCCTTTCTGCGTATTTCGCGAGTTATGGCATTTTCAAAATATCGCAAAAATGCTGTCCTGGTCCCTTCAAATATGTAAAATTTCAAAAAAATTTGTGATGATCATGTCACACCTGTTGCCTATTTGACATGGAATGACCCTCCTGCAACTGCTTTTTTATTACTGAATGCACAAAATTTATATGATGTAAATAATTTTTTGTATATTAGATAAAATAGAAATCACGGCACTTTTTACTTATTTCTTGTATCTCTTGTTCTTAAAGTAGTTTTCTATGAATTTATTTCTCCACTTTAGGACCTAAAGTCAACCTTCCATGAAAAATGTTCAACGGATTTGGATTTGGGCGCAGTCTTCAGGCAAAACTTTAACAAAAGAAAGGAGCGATTTAAACTAAACTTCTAAATTAAATTCTAGAATTCAATGTTCTTCGGGAGAGCGTTTACATTTGCACAGTTACGCCAACACAACAGCATAACAATTTTACATAAGCCAAGCCAACGAAACGGATGACAATGACACAAATGATATTTCACATTTCAAATTACTTTATTGTTTCTTTCTTTTCAATAAAGAGATTAGTTCTGATCTGATTGAACTGTATATTTCAATCACTGACTTATAACAATGGACTGAGCGATTTGGTAATGCATGTGGCACAAAAAATATTGTGTTTCTGTATATCACCGTTAGAGCACCCTTTAAAACGTTACTACATAAAAATATGCAGAACTCAGCCCCAATCAGATGAAATTTTACATCAGAAAATCGAATTAAATTAAAAAAATATCTTTCTTGTGTCCAAGTGATATTTTAGTCGCTTATAAGCACTCTTATAAGAACTCATTTCGACTTTAATTTTCAAAAGGTTACTTTTATCTGAATCCTGCGTATTACATCTGCAGTTAACATAAAAACATCAAATGGCATAAGAAAACGTTCAGTAAGCGATATTTTGTGTTGGTAGCTCCAACTCAGCCATAACGTAAACGAGAAAACTATAAAACTTGTGCCATTCTTTCCTATCGGAAAATGACAATACTCTCAGTCAATTGTTATAAGTCAGTGATTTCAATGTAGTGCCATTACCAAGCCATCCTTTCAACCTGTACTGTGTACGATGCATGGTTGCTCAACTTAGTCCTTCCTCCTTGTTGGTTTACTAAGAAATACAGATGCTTGAAAAATTAAAATGGATTACCTAATACCAAAAACGGAGTACTTTTAAAAAAGGAGTAATACCGGAGTACACTATTAGATTTTGGTGTACAAATACTCCGATCGGAGTACAAACGACAGCACTGGTCGTACGTATTCGCTTAGAAAAAAAGTTTCAATGAACCTACGATGAAAATTCCCTCAAAAATCTATCTTCCAATTACGTATCCCGTACGTTCTTACATATATGTATAATCGTTGACAGTAGTAGCGATTGTTAATTACATGGTTCTCTTTTCACCGAAGAATCTGAAACCTCTTTCCAATTTAATTGGCTTGAAATTTCAAGGGCATATATGTATATGTGCATTGCCTTACACCAATATAACTAGATAGGATAGAAATAATTTGTATATACCATTTCCGGAATACCCACCAGTACTAATTTAACAGCCTATTTTTAAATCGATTAATTAATTAATTAAAATAAATATGACATTGGGATATTATGTCAGTTCGCAAAATTTCAATTAGGGGTTTATACTAAAAAGGAAGTAGTTTTGTACCCAATTATTACTACTAGAAAAAACTGCATTGAACAATGTGTAGATATCGTTACTATCTGTTACCGGTAAACATAACTAAAATTAGTGATTTAAAGAAAAAAAATTCAGTTCTCAACATAAATTGAAATAGATATCTACCGATGAACCCCAGTATACTTACCCAAGGTCAAGAATCATCATTCCATAAGCAAGGAACAAGTTTGTTTACGGCAGAATATGAATGACTGTAAAATCACAAAAAAAAATTTTATCACTTTTCCAGTGCATTGCCACTGTACATTGTTCATGGCAGTTAAAATCAAGCGTTCTAGATGATAGCACCGGTCATAGTACGACGAGTCGGCACTTCGAGTAAATCCAAGGGAAAACACTGCTAATTAGTAATTTGCTGTAATTGTGGCAACTGTATGTAATCAACACATTAGAGGAGGCTCTGCCCACTAATTAAGATTTTTCACGGTGGTTTGAGTATGGAACAACCGTGAATCACTGAGAATTCCCAACTCATGGCAAATTGAGGATGTTGAGCGGAGAGGAATGATCTCTAGTTGATTATTGTTAGTAATTACTATTTATAATTTATAATTTCAATACTTAAAGATTGGTCATAAACTTCAGCATTATTCGCAAGTCTGAATGACGATTTGACATAAAAAAGTAGTTTCTAAAGGTTAACAACGATATTTATATTCTAGCAATACAAAAATGCAAGGTGTTTTTGACAGATATACTTACATATACATATATACTATTGAGTATGAAATCTAAACGAGTGCTCACTGGTGGTAGTCTATTTGATATTATCGCAGAAATAGCCGATTTCATAAAGTCGATGCTCTAAAAATATTCCTACCATCGTTCTAGGGGTTCGATTCCGGACCAAATTAGCTCTAATAAAAATGATTTCATAAAAAATTCTTAAATAACACTCAATTCGCAACAAATGAGACACAACAGTATTATTATTGATGTGAGAAGTAGGTAACCAATTCTGAGTTTTACTCAATGAGCAAAGCAATACAGGAAAGAATTAAAAAAGAATAAAATTCGAAGCTTCGAATATTAACAGCCCCAGTCACAAGCCATAAAAGCTTGGCCATAAGAGTTGATTACCAGAGGTAGGCATAACGAAAGTTTCTTGAAAAAAGCAGATACATATTAGAATAACTCGTGTACGAAGGTATCCCGACCATCCATCCTGACTCTCGAAAATTTGAAATTTTTTAATTTTTTTTATTAAAAATTATATATTTTTCTTCAAAAAAATTATTTTTTATTGCTAACCTTAAAATATCCAGGCCCTTCTTTTGTGAAGGTTGTTGATCCAGTTTTGTAAGCTTCACGAGGTACTGCTGATAACAATGTTCCAAACAATAGATTAATACCAATAATCTATCTCGTTCAGTGATATAGTTATTATGTTTATACATAACATAAAATCCTACCACTAGTACTCCCTAAAAGGTATAATAGAAAGTGTTCATTATGTAAAAATTTTGTCGTGCTTATCCACGATATTTTGTGTACTATCACGTTTTTATTATCGAAACTTACAGGATTATACCGCCATTCGATTTAACACCACTGTACTCCCTCATGTAATATCCAGCTTATAATATTTATTACGTATGTAAATTTATCAAGTACATAGTTGTTAATTCGATTACTTTATTTCTTCCATTAAGAAAAATGCCTATTGATTCCTATTTCTAATCTCAATATATAAAAATCCAGTGTTAGTGTGTTTGTAAACGCTAATCTTCGAAACCGCGCAAACGATTTTAATGAAATTTCGTGAATGTTGTTGATTATTCAAGCCTTTTTGAATAATAATTCTGCTATTTGCAAGCGAAGTTATGGACTGTATACTAGCCGGGAAGATAAATGACTCACTGGTTGACGATTGTAAAAAGAGAGAGAGAGTTTTATTCAGTACTCTTCTATATATATAATTTTACAGAGCAGTGCTGACAAAATGCAAAATAAAAATGCAATACCAAAGTATAAGTTACAATTTCGAAATTATGACATCTTACGAGTTAAGCTTTAAGTTGAGTTCACATAATGTTTCTCAGTAAATAAATTGAGTCTGTAATTGAAAATTTAGACATAACAAATGTGTTTGGTTGGTTCCAGCTTGAGAGATAGGATAGTTTTTAACAAGATAGATGGCACTGTTGTCAAGACATAAAAATAGATGTGGAAAGCTGAAATTTTGTACACGGCATTTTCATAAAAATTGAAAATACATGTTCGAAAATGGAATAAGTCGGGCAGTTCCTCCATAGGGTTGCCATACAAATATTTCGTTTTTTAGTATATATTTGGACAATGTCTGACAACGTGCACGTAAAGAGCTGGTGTTTTCATATTAATAGGAAATAAAACTTTAAAAACAGACTAATTCAAGTGTTGCCACACAAAATTTTGGTTTTTCACTATATATTTGGAAACTGTCTGAGAACGCGCCGACAGCTCAAATTGTATGCGCGGCGTTTTTTTTTTTTTTAATGTAAACTTAGGCTCAAAAATGGGACAAATCGGGGAACAAATTCGTAGCGTTGCCATACAAAAATTTATTTTTTAACTATATATTTGGGCACTGTCTGGGAGCGGGTCGACGACGTGGAGAACTAAAATTTGGTACATGGTGTATTCATAGCAATGGTAAATAAAATTTTAAAATGAACCAAATCGGGTTACCCTTTCTTGGTGTTGTTATACAAAACATTAGTTTTTCACTATATACTTGGAAGCTGCCTGAGAAGGCGTCAAGGCGAAGAGCTCATATTTTGCACACGACTTGCAAATACAGGTTCAAAAGTTTAGCAAATCGGGCAACCCATTCTTGGTGTTGCTCTACAAATTTTATTTTTACACTATATATTTGGACACTGCCTGCAACGTCTACGTAGAGAGCTGAAAGTTGTACAAAGGCCGTTTTAAAAAAAAAAGGGAAATTTTAGTTCGAAAATGGGGCCAATCGGGCAACTCCTTCGTAGGGTTGCCATACAAAATTTTCGTGTTTTACTAAATATTTGAGCATTGCTTGAGAACGAGTCGACGTCGACAGCAACCCTCTCCCACACATATGAATGTATGCACGCACATTCAAACATGCACACACGAATGCACGCGCGGAGACACCCACACACTCACTCAAAGAAACACTAGAGTACGGAATCGCGCGATCGAGTCAGATATTAGCTTAGATAAGATGCATCTATGAACACCTCACCCCCACCTCCACCCGTCTAACTATCTATATTATCGCCGGACAACGCCGACGGGCTCCTTCTATTAATATTATATATTTTTTATGGTCCACTTTTTTGCGAGATTGTGAAAACATCCCTACGTGAACTAAAAAACGGATTACTAAACCTCTGGACTGGAAGACTGTGAAAATATATACTAAAGAGATTACATTTAATATTTTTTTTTATATAAATTACGCAGAGAATTAAACGGTAAATACCGAGGCACTGTCAGTTTGTTGAGATACAGCCACAAATCAGAATTTCATGAAGAAATTCTGAGTGTATACTGATTGTATATGTTTCGATCAGCAGTAAAAGGCGATCTCATCAGGACAGCAATGAAACCCTGACCTGCCTGCTGTCTACACTACAGTAAACTAAATTCTAAATTCTGTGATGAAAAGGAGAGGTGTGATCGTATCTACGAAGACTGAAAGCGATACTAATAGAATTATTGTAGGCTACTTCAAGCTTACAACTTGAGCCAAGTCTAGGGAAAATGATAGAACCATGTACTAGATGTGGCAGTATCAGTGTCCTGGCCAATCGTATGCGCAGGTCAGTATACAACCAAAGTCGACGAAGTGCCCCATAGATCTTACCTAGTATCATTTTAACATGATAACAAGAACCCATTTGAGAGTTTAATATAATGCCTATGTTTTTAACTTTCTGTACGTATGATATAGTAGAGCGATTAACCTCTATCGGAGGAAAATAGGTAATGTCATAACTTCCTCTGTAGACCGCTAGAGTTTGTGATTTTTTAAGGTTAACTATCAGGCTATTATTGATTGACCATTTTAGAATATTGTGAAGATCTTCATTAATTCATCATCCGCGTACAAATGGACAGAGTTATTTTCGATAACACTTGCCAAATCAATTTTAACTGAAGAGTAAAGGTCCTAATATTGATACTTGCGGTGCACCGACAGTCAAAGATAGCCTGGAGGAAATAACTTCGTCCACTTTAACTGGGTGTGAGCGATTCTCCTAAAAGCTAGTAATTAGCATCAGCGCAGACGAACCGAATCGAAAGAAGTACTTAAGCTTATTAAGAAGCTTCACGTGATCGATGCTATCAAAAGCTTTCGTAAAGTCTAGAAGGACTAAAAGCATAATGCAATCATCATCTAGCGCAGCTCTAATGTCTGTAGTGATTTTTAAAAGAGCTGTCTCATAGCTATGCCCAGCACGAAAACCTGATTGCCAACGGCACAATAAATCGTATTATCTATGTGCTCAGATATATGCTTAGCCATGAGTTTTTCTAGAGCCTTCACTAGGAAGCATTGTAAGGTAAAGTCCTTGACGTCATTAGGATAAAGATTTTTAGCGATTGGTATTACTAGGGCTTCCTTCCATAAGGAGGGAAATTCGCTTAACGTTAAGCAGTTATTAAATATCCTTGTAATAGGGCCAATAATGAAAGGTAAGATAAGCTTCACCAGCCTCGGTGAGATACCATCAGGTCCAATAGCATCAGACAGTATAGATAAGATAGCAGAGGTAGTCTCAATCTCATAAACGCAACGAAAACAAAATTCAGAGCTGGAGTGAGCAATAGGAGCGTCCAGAGAAAATGGCGAACTGCTAGTATTACTCTCATTTCTAGTGTTTGAGGGGACGAACTCATTGAGCTCATGAGCATCTTGGTCACATGCTGAGCCATTACCGCCATTAGCACCTAAGTCACGCAAGGCACTCCAAAGCTTCTTAGGTGGGACATTGCAATCTAACTTGGACGCAATGTATAAAGCCTTTACATCTCTCACTTTTTTATTAACGAGATTTCGCGAGATTTAAGCCTTCTATACTGCTGGTATAAAAAGTCACGTTCGGAGATTAGTTTCTTTATCCCTGGAGAGAACCAAGCACAACCTTTTATTTTTACACGTTTATACTGAAGGGCAGCATATTTATTAAGCATGTAAGTTATGATATTTCTCCGGAGGAGATAAAAAAAACTAATTTCAATGTAATGACCGATTTATTTCAAAGCTCTTGTAAAACTGAACAATTCTTAATTTCTACCTTAATTAATTTCTACCTTTAAGAACTTTTCTGCTTATTTGACAATAATTTTATATATTTCATTGGACAAAGAAAAAGCTGAATAACTAACAAATAATTTTGTTTTAATGGAATCAAATAAATTGCAACACGTATCCGGTGTCGATACTTGTTGGTCAGTCAACGTGACTTACCGAAAATTGTCTATTCGACATAACTGCGTTTGCAATTTATTTGATTTTACATTAAATTAAAATTTTTACCATGTTACCATTGTTGTTATGCGTGTTATGATAACTCCTCCCCCTTCAAAGTCCGCATCCCATGGGCTTCAGAAATTCAAGCTGATAGGCTGCAGTCCAGGATAAGTGGTTTCCCGTGTATGCGCTACTACCTCAGGTGTTAGGACAAGTTGTTGTCGGTTTTTCCGGAACCTCCTGACGAGAAGAATGATAGCGATGGCAATGATGGTTATTGTGCCAACATCGGTTATAGTTGAGATTTGGTCGTTACTAAACAGCTTCCGTAGTTTTTCAACATTTTTTAGATGTAGGTGGTGCAGGTACCCCAGGTCTAGCTTAGTTCCTTTCTCTGTTATATTACGTTGTAGGACTGATGGCAATATTTGGAATGTCCTTAGCTCCCTGGTACTGAATGGGTTGCTATTGATTTTTATAGTCTCGTTGTAGATTTGGACCAGGAAGCTACCATTTAGATGTCTACTCGTTGTTCAGATAAATAGTGTTGTCATTAAGCGTTTCGATTTCTTCGTTCTGGTTTAACTGGTACTAGCATCCAGCGTGCTGGCTTTTTAAGAGTTGGCGTATACAATGATCGCTTGGCAGTTCTTTCAATTCATTATTTTTGCAGATGGTTGCATCCTTGAAATTGTAACACTTCCCGGTTATGCCGAAAATTTCATGCTGATTAATGAAAAGTTCTCTATGTTCAACGTAAACTTGCCTGTTGTTTTTTGTCGTAGGTCTCACTGCTACGCCGTTGTACTCCTTATTGTTGGTTTTCGGCATTGATAACACGTAACGAATGGTTGATTCTTTCACTATCATTTTTGGCTCTGCGTATTATATGGCTTCTATCTCGTTTGAGTAAGGAAGTGTCTCGACTTCTGCTATGATATGGCCAAATTCCTCTTTATCTAATAGGTTGGTGTTGATGATTCCCGCTTCAGCCAGTTGTGCAGCTCGTACGATTTCTTTTAGTTCTTCTTTTACTATACTGAGCCTGTTGAACGTTGCTTGTTGAAGTTCTTCCATAGAGTTTTCATTTAATTGTTCGGCGATCTTATTGTACTCTCGAAGGATTTGGTTAACAGTGTTCGTCAGTCCTTCGTTAATCTTGTACTGTTGGTTGTTGTTCTCAACTATTTTGTTTTGACTCTTTACAATTTCGTGTCAGTGTGAAGCGTCTGGATTCCCTGCAATCCATTTCCATGCCGAACCAATCCAATTGATAGACCGTCGGTTCCTTTGTGGTTGCTGTTTGAGTTCTGCCAGTAAGATGTTAATTTGCTGTACATGGTGGAGTAATTTGGGTTTAAAAATGTTTTTGGGGCTGAAAATTTGTATCGTTGGTAGTATCTTCGTTACAATATCTTCGTAATTAGTTAGGTTTATTACGTGAACCAGGTTGAAATTGCCATTTATAATTCGTCCTTCTCCCAATTTTAGTGTAACTATCGGTGTGTTGCATTCGTAAATGGTAAACGACGACGTCGCCATCATCAAAAATGGTAATCTGAAAAGAAAAGAGGGAGAGAGGAAGGAAGTTTAGTTAGGTATATTTTTAATTTGTGTTTTGTGTATTCTTCTGCCGGATTCTGTGATAACAGTAACCTTATTGTCTTTTGCAACTACTTCTTTCTTAAATTTTGGTTTATTCATTCCCTGGATTTGTTTGACTGCAATGTAAATTGTTTCGCCGGGTTTGTAGGTTTTTGGTTTATTTCTTTTCAAGTTTTCTCTTCTAATTTTATTTTTTTGATTTTTTTCTATTCTTCCCATTAAGTTCTCATTGACCCTGGTTTTGAAGTCGACCAGATTTTGGTAGTTTATTCATTGCAGTCTGCCAAGAAAGATGTCGCTTGGCTTCTTATTCGTTACTGAGTGTATAGTGTTGTTATATCTATCTACAGCTATATTAATTAGTTCCTTTAGGGTCAGATCCTTATATTCCTCTTGTATGCAGCGTACCACCTCAATAATAGTGCTGTGTACCCTTTCTACTGCTCCGTTGACTTCACTTCTTTGCGACGGTGTTAAGTATGTCTCGATACCTAAGGTTTTCAGGTAATCTGTTATAATAGGGCTAATGAAACTCTTTTCATTGTCCATTACGAGGATTCTTCGTGCTGTAAAGTAGTGTAGGACCTTAATAATTTTATCTCTAAGGTGCAAAACAGATTTATCCTTTATATGAAATAATTTTTCAAATTTTGAAAATTTATCGATACAACTGATAAATTTCACATTTTTTATTTCAATGATATCGATGTGAAGTATTTCCGACGGGTAACTTGGGATCGGAGTTTCATGCAGTTCTGGTTTATTTGGGTGTCGATCATACTTATTGGCATTACAAATGTCACAGTTTCCGCTGTATTTTCTTATTTCTTTTGCCATCTGCGAAAAAATAGTATTTTTCAAGGATCTGTTCCTTGTTCTCATTCCAGTTTCGGTGAGCTCTCCTATGTTCTTGTTGGATAATTCTGAATTTTTCCTCTTCACTGTTGATATCTTGTACCATTCGTTGTGTAATGCGTACCTTGTAGTTTGCCAAGTGTTCTTTAAAGATGTTCTGTACCGTTTGAATGAATTTGTCTGGAATTTTGAGACCATTTACTATTGTTGGCTGGAGTTTTTCCTTTAGGACTCGTGTTAGATTTTCTTTATTCACTTCAGGCAGGCTGATGAAGTGTCTTTCGTACCCCGGATGGGGTTTTTCGTAAGCAGAAGCTCCACTACCTTCACTGATGATTATCTGATTTTTGAACACGTTTATTGGGGCTTCACAATGAGGAAGTGTTGTCTTCATCTGCACTATTTGCTGTCTCTGTCGATGAAGAGGTTAGAGCGTCACTATGTGCCGTATCTGTCGATGAGGAAGTTAGAGTATTGGCCTCCAACTTTAGTCTTGACAAAGCATCAGCAACCTGGTTTGTACGCCCAGGCCAACATCAGTTCATAATTGTATTCTTCTATTCTCGCCTTCCATCTCTTAAGTTTAGCGTTGTTGTTTCTGTTGCTTAAGGTAAAGGTTAGCGGCTGATGATCTGTTAGTATCTTGATTTTTTTTGCCCCATATAAATAATTTCGAAGATTATCTAGAGCCCACACGATTGCCAGCAGTGCTTTTTCATTTGTGGCGTAGTTTTCCTCTGTTCGGTTTAGTGATCTAGAGATGAAGGTAATTGGGCGATCCTTTCCTATCTCACCCTGAGATAGAACGGCACCAATTGCGTGATTTGACGCATCCGTTGTAAGGATAAATGCCTTCTCGAAGTCGGGAAAAACTAATACCTCTGATGAAGAAAGCACCGTTTTCAAGTGTTTGAAAGACTCCAATTCCTTTGCATTTAAATTTACCTTTACCTTTTTTGACTGACTTGCCTTTACTTGTGCGTTTGGTCCTCTAGTAAGGTTTGTCAATGGCTTTGCAATTTTTACGAAGTCCCTTACAAAACGCCTATAATATGAGGCAAGTCCAAGAAATTTTTTTACTTCATTCAGATTTACTGGTGGTTTAATTTTTAGGATGGCTTGAATCTTTTTAGGGTCAGGTTTGATTCCCTTATTCGTTATTATGTAGCCCAAAAATTCGGTTTCTGACTTCAGGAATTCAGTTTTGTCTAAGTTCGCCCTCAAGTTGGCCTTTTCAAGCTTTAGATATGTTTTCTCAACATTTGCAAGATGTTCTCTTTCAGTCTGTCCCCCGAATACTATTATATCGTCGATGTAGACGTAGCAGATCTTCCCAATATAGTCTTTTAGCACATCGTCTATCATCCTTTGAAAAATTGCTGGGGCATTTTTAAGTCCAAAGGGTAGTCTAGTGAATTCGTATTTCCCATTCATTGTTGAAAACGCCATTTTGGGTATGTCTTTTTCCTTCATCTGAATTTGGTGAAAGCCAGACGTGAAGTCAATTGTGGTGAAGTAGTTCGAATTTCCAAGGCTAGCTATAGTGTTTGATATATCTGGTATCGGGTATGTATCGGATATGGTCACTGCATTTAGTCTTTTAAAGTCTATGACCATCCTATACTTGCGAACACCTGAAGCGTCCATTTTCTTGTCGACAATCCAGATTGGTGAATTGTACGGGCTTTTATATGGTCTTATAATTCCATCCTGCAAGAGCTGTTTTATTTGCTGGTCTACTTCGCTTCTCATATTTACTGGGTATGGATAAGATTTGGTATAGATTGGGTCATCTGTAATTGTCTTAATCTCTGCCCTTATGGTCGTATCTGCTGTTTCTTGATCAACCAAGGGCCCGAATAGGCAAACAAATTTCTTGACAAGAGCACCTACCAGTTTTTTTGCTTCTTCAGATAGGTGATTATCCCTTATTTCAATACTATTAACCTGGACAGATTTTTTTTCCTTAAGAGGAATTGTTATATTAGGTGCAATTTTTAAGGTGTTATTTTTTCTATTGATAACCGCTAAGAGATGTTTCAGTGTGTCATCTCCTATTATGCCGTTAAATGTATTTAAACCTGGTAAAACAAAAAGGTCTATTTCGGTATTGTTCCCTAAACTTGCGAAAAATTTTCTTCTTACTTTCTCAGATATTTTTATGTCACCTCTCGCAGATCTAATGGAGAAAGGTTTTCTAATAGGCTGGGCCTTTATCGCTAGCTCTTTTTTAATGAAATTTTTATTTGTTCCCGTATCTATTAAAAATTTTAAAATTTCCCTGTCTCTTGTTATATACTCTATATACGCTAGGTAAGGTACGCTAGAGAGGCTCCCGTCATAAAACTTAGCTCTGCATTTTCTTCATCATCTTTTTGTTCTTCCTCCTCTTGGTAATCTTCATAATCACTAAATTGCTCGATGTAGTCTTCATAGCGAGAGTTTTCTGGGTGCGTTTCCATGTGAAATAGGTGCTGGTGTTTCCGTGCATGACCATCAGAATTATTCTCTCTTTTGGCAGCATTCGTATCGAGAGGAAATGCCGCAGGGCGATTCATGTAATTGACCTGCCTTGTCTGAATCGACCTATCGGCGTTCATTGGCGTTGATGGCTTGGGTTGTATTGGTCTAGGTGGTGGTCCTGGATTTTGTTGATGTTGGATATTGTACGCCATATTCCTTTGTTGCAACGAGACTTGATTCGGCGCATTACGTGCGACTGTCTGTTCGCGTCTGATTGATGGCATCTGGTTTAGCGGGGCAGTTACGAAGTTGGTAGAGTTTCTCCTATGTATTGGCAGATTTCTATAGTTCAAGTTCTGGATTTCGAGGCAGAAAGAGTAAGCCTCCGGGAGTGTACTAGGCCTCTGAATCATAAGCATCTTTGAAAGATCCCCATTAAGGCCACGAATAAATACATCAAGGGCCCTATTTCTATATGTTTCTACAAGCACGTTAATTGTTTCCGGATTATAGTCTTCAGTTTTGATTTTGTTCACAGTAAGTGAAAACTGATGATAGACGTTAGCGTAGAATTGATCGATTGTCGAATTTCTTTGCATCAAATTGCCCAACTGATGCTGTAGAGTTCGCAGATCTCTTTTGTCTGCGTAATGAAGAGATAAACATTTTTTAATGGAGTCCCAGTCGTCGTCAAATATGTTGTATGAAATAAGTGCCGAGTCTGCTTTACCCCGTATTTTTTGCCTAATACTTTGCAAAATAGCCCTATACATGGGTTTGGTTCGAATAATATCATAGTCTTTGAGGATGCTTTCAACATTATGTACCCAAGAAACGTACTGTATTGGATTCCCATCAAAAACTTGTAATTCTTTAACACAGTCTGGTAACTTACTAATATCTTTTAAGTCCCGTTCATTTCTTGGTATAGGCAGTGTAGAGGTAGTCGCAGAAATATTTTTATCTTTTACCTCTAATGTCGTTAATCTTTGTTCTAATTTCCTACTAAGTTCTATTTGAGCATTTACTGCTCCTGTCAATTGCTTAACCGCTTCTTGGAGGTTTTCGATTTGAGACATTTTAATAAAAAAGTTTTCTTCCTTTTGGAGGAAGGGAAAAGAAGAAAAAAAAATGTATGAAAGTGTACGACTTTTTAATAGAAAATGGACAGTTCACTTTATTTCACCAAGTCTTTCTATCAGAAAAATGCGCACAATTTTATTTTAATAGTTAAATAGTTCAATAGGTTTTCTATGCTTGTAGATTTTTCTAGGAATTATTGAAACATTTAGTATCTACACTTTATTCCCTCACTTTTTGTGTTTCACCCAACTGTAGTTTGTTCACTGAGCTTTCCAGATTTTACGATCTCGCTCTCTATTCTACCGAGGTTAATTAAAAGTTCAATAAATTTCTTTAATTCTATTCACTTTTCTAAAAATGTCATAGGATATCATTTATTCACTTAATTTGTTTTAAAGTTTCAATGTATTTAATTTTTTATGAAAGATTTAAAAAAGAAAAAAGAAATATTTATTCCGTTTTATTTAGTTTTCAAGAATTTCAAAGAAAAAAGAAAATTTGCTCACTTAATTTGCTTTGAAAGCTTTGGTTTTGGTTTGTGGTAATTTGCAATTCACTTTCCGTAGTAATTCGTATCATATGTAAAATTTGGTACTTACATTAAGATAATTGATTTCATGATTTTTTTTGTACTAGACCAAGGATTAGCGTTTCCTTAGATTTTGGTCGTCTGTGCCTCAAGAATATTGCGGGTGAACCGTATTTATCCCGTTTAGCCTATGGCGTTGATTGTTGCGATAAGCCTACTAGTGGTACGTGCGTCAGCCACAGCATACATTCGACGTAGTTCCTATAGTGATGAGATTTCTCCAATAGTTATGAAGATCCGTGGACAGCTATGTTCTTATGGGAATAGTTTTTCTGTAGGAACTTCACTGATTGCTGAAAGATAATGTGATCAATGGACAAACTATGTTCTCATGGGAATAGTTTGCTGTGATTATTTCACTTATTGCCAAATGCGATTAAACAATTTTATATTTCAGCACTAGGAGTTCACTATCACTTTTCTTCGCGACTACTTGCACACCGTTTTTTATATAAAAAAAACTTAAGAAGTCCCTGCTCGGGCGCCAGTTATGATATTTCTCCGGAGGAGATAAAAAAAACTAATTTCAATGTAATGACCGATTTATTTCAAAGCTCTTGTAAAACTGAACAATTCTTAATTTCTACCTTAATTAATTTCTACCTTTAAGAACTTTTCTGCTTATTTGACAATAATTTTATATATTTCATTGGACAAAGAAAAAGCTGAATAACTAACAAATAATTTTGTTTCAATGGAATCAAATAAATTGCAACACGTATCCGGTGTCGATACTTGTTGGTCAGTCAACGTGACTTACCGAAAATTGTCTATTCGACATAACTGCGTTTGCAATTTATTTGATTTTACATTAAATTAAAATTGTTACCATGTTACTATTGTTGTTATTCGTGTTATGATAACTTGTATGAGAGCACGTCATTGAAAGCGTGAACCTGTAAATCAAGTGAATGTAACGAGGAAGAAGCGTTCTGCTCCAATACTAGCTTTCAGTTTATATTACTGCATTCCTCAAATAAACTATCAGTATTTATAGATTTGAAATTGAGGAATTTAAAAAGGCAACAAGGTGTTGATTGATATGGTATAGGTGATTTATATTTAAGGAATAGGATGTCGAGATCAAGAATTGCAGGGGATGGGGGGGGGGGGGGGGGGGGGGGGAGTTGCGAATGGCATACGATACAAGAGAGATCAGCGGTGAGTAGAAGTTCTAACTGGGAAGGAGACAGACGCAGAATTGAAATATGTCGGGGAAGAATTAACTAATCTCAGATGCAATGATTGGATAAAAAATAGAAATATGTCTGATTGGTTGTCATTACGAAGAATATTGGCATTAAAGTCACCTGCAACACTAATGTGAGAGTATCTATCTACCAAAAAGGTGCCTACACTGTCTAGATTAAATAATTTCGGCGGACAATAGACTGAACAAAGAACGCATGTATCAAACCCAGTATCTACCCTAAACACAAATGAATTCTAGCACACTATCGCGAGAATGGCATAATATCTTAGATTTAAAACATTCTCGAATATATATTACAGCCAAGGCCGTACATATAGACCACGAATGGGAGGGGTTTAAACTAATAGGCTAATACCTGTGACACACAGCTAGTACAAATACCATAGTACATGCATAAACCATGTGTGTGCTGTTAAATTCCAGTATAATACAAAGCGAGCAAACTGGTACGAGGTTAGTATAAACACTTGAGCTTTTTCCATGGTGTACGTACGGAACTGTTTAATGGTTGCAGCGTCACTTTGAGGTAGTGACTTTTTGTTCAAGTAGGCCTTTTTGAGAAATCATAAAATATTAAATATATCTGACGTTTTCTTCAAAAGCACAAATTACAAGGTTCAAAAGCTTATAATATAGAGACAACAGGAAGTGTTGATACCTGTAAAATTCGTGTGCCTGAGCGTGGATGTTCAGCATGCCGTGAAGTAGCTCAGCATTATATTTAATAAAGAGACAAATCTATACGGCTGTACTGAGCGATCACTACAGCGGCAACAGATACTAACACAACCAAAATTTGTCTACACCAAATTTGGTTTATGACACTTCCTGTACTCTCTATATTCTAAGCTCAAAAGCTGTCAAATGAAACTATTATGCGATCTGTCACCTACCACGGTAAGAGAATACAATGGTATCCGAGCCATGGTACCTATACTACCTGTGCGTCAACAGTATAATACCCTCAAGAGACGAAACAATAACTGAGAATTAATGTGAATTCAATAATCGGAATGACATTCTCATTAAATTGGAAGTTCTATTCATATAGAAGTGTTATATTTAGATAACTGAGTTCACGGTAATTCTCAATTAATGTTTTGTGGGTCTGCTGCAGTGTGAAGCTTCCGAAATTTAAAAAGTTATATTCGAAAACATCTTTTTTAATCCAATTTTAATAAACATATTACTTACATTACAAGAAACTAAATATAAAGGTCCACTTTTTATAAAAAAGAAAAAATGCAGAAATAAATTTATTCTTTCCATCTTACTGTGAAGTGGGAAAGTACTTCAATCATTTCAATTTTAAAATTTCGATGAACGATTTTATTGACGGGGTCAAGAATGCAATTTAAAAACACTTTATTTTTTAGGGCATTTTAGATAAGTATAACAATGTGTAATTACCTAAAATGCCCTAAAAAGTAAACGAATAATTTTAGCCATTTAAATAAAACCATGGGACGGTCATGGAAAATATTAGTTATCATGTTATAATTATTTACAACAAAAGTTGTTGTTTTAACGATAAAAATTAGGCTAAGGGCGGATTTACATTATGATAGCATGCATTTTTTTCAGATACTGTGAGGAAGATGGCGTCTTGAAATTCCAATGCTACCAACGCAATTACTACAATACCTCAAACATGCACTACACTCCTAACTACTTTTTATGGGAAACTGTCAAACAGTCAAATTGCCAAAAATATCTATATCCAAACCAAATCATCATGAGTTTCGAAAAAGACCACTGCAACAAATCTGCTTCCTGTTTCTAGTCGAAGGACTACCTCCGAAATAATTTGAATCCAATAAAATAATAAAAAAAATAAAAAAATATTTAAAAACTTTCAATTTCAGGATATTTAATTACAAATTAAAAACGTATTTTTACTTTTTTTTATTTTGACAAATAATTTAAAAAATATTTGCTATAAAATTATATAAACGTGTCGCCAGTAGTAGTCAAAATTTGACTTATCAGATTAACAAAGGTATAGACTGATACAAATTGGCCGGGGGGGGGGGGGGGGGGGGGTGAACCCCTCAAACGTACCCCATAAATACGGCCTTGATTGCAGTGCCACCCCTAACCCTTCCCTCCATGTAACAATGGAAAAGCTTAAAACCAGATATTGAAACAAGAGCTGAAAGAATACCTGGTGTATGCCATGACTCACTGATATCTAAGTATCGCGTGCAGGTCCGTCCCCGAAAACATCTCTCTTAATTCATCCATATTTGACCTGACACTCCTCGCACTCAAATAACAAACGTTGAGACCCACTAAATTTCCATTCAGTAAATTAATCATGGTTCTTACACTGTTCTCGGGAAAGGAGTGGCTACATATGTAGTTCTTTGGTGTATAAACTAATAAGAGATAAAATAATGATTGTAAATTGTAAAGAAAGAGCGGAAGATTTTTTGTTTAATAACGGCACAAATTTACTCTTAAACAATCTAGTTTCTACATTACAATTTTGGCAATATCAATTGATCAAAGAATCATTATCACCATGTAAAACCAAACTCGAGAGAAAGTGTTTTTTTTTCTGAAATTTTTCAAAAATACCTTTTCCATTATCCCACTTTTAAATATTTGGATTAAAACAATTCTTCAATATGAATATAATATAATATAACAATATTATTGCAAACTCCATAATTTATTTTTCAATCCATAATATCTAAAGACACATCTTCGCTGAATCATCATCATCCAAATTCGAAATTCATCCAAAAATACTTTTCCCTATTCACTTAAGAAACTTCTTAGTCAAAAGAAAGTAGTAAACAAGTCTTATCGGATCTTAATTAAGTCGAGCTATCTGAAAAAAAAAAAAAGATTTTCATTGGAATGAAAGCATTCAACCTGCCCATATTTCTTATTTTATAGATACCAAAACGATTTCGATGAGAACAGTTAAGCCCTGGGCATTTAATTTTCGCCACATTATTCTCCTGATAAGAATGTCACATTTTGTCTAGGTAACGGTCTTTATAGGATTTTTATCGCCGAATCTTTTAATAAATTCATGCAAATTAGATTCACTATAAAAAAAAACACCAGATAACCACCACAAGAGTATGGAATAAACAAAACTTAAGAAGAAGTTGCTGAGCTGACTGAAATCAAGACGAAATGCGGTCAACATTTACGTTTTTGTCACATTCGTATCGCATGAGATTTCGACTTAAACATTGCACCAAACAATTTTGCGGTGGCGTAGTTTATCTTTTGCTGTCAAGAAAGGGTGAAAAACAACACGAAACTAATTGGCTGGATTACAGAATTTTTGATGTGGCATGCCCGTGCATTTCGCCCAAAATGTTAATTTTATCATATGAAAATTGAGTGAACAAATGAGATATCAATCTACTAAAGGCAAAACATTTTAATTGCGCTTTCAATGAGGGCAACTTTGTTGAGATGCGTCTCAGCTCAGCAATTAGCAGTTTTCTGATAACATCAGATGACTTGAGATGACGGTTCTAGATAACAAAAAAATACCTGTAGGATGTGCATTGTAATGTAATGTGAAGAATATGAAAATTGGTGACATGTTTTGAGCATAACATGAATTTTGTTATGTCATTTGATAACTTTGCTAAAATTCACTTAACAACATTCAAGCTCAAGTAAACGCATATAAATACATATATATATAAATACATATACATACATATGAATATTCCGAAATTTTGGCACCAGCTTTAAAGTGGATTTAGAAACTTACCTCAAGCAAAATAACTATTCTCGTAAATATACTTGAACGCCTACGTTTGAAACTTCTTTAGCAGTAAATTCTTCTCTTCCCACACTTTTCTCTGTAGGAAATATGTCACAGCAAATGTGATAACTGACCCGTTAATGTTCTATAGGTTGATTTACGTAAAAGGAAGTGCAGTTTAATGGATTTTTTTTTCTCACAGATTTGATAAAAAATTTTTTGTTGCAAATATTTTGAAAAATACCATAACTATCATGCTTGACCTAGATACATATTATATTGTATATATATATAAAAAAAATTTTATATGGATATCCAGAGATTACAACATACTTTCACGTAACCTAGAACCTAGCGATTATATATAAATTGGTGTCCGAGCTTCAAAGAAAATTCTGAGTAATTTGAAATTTTAAATAATAGTAACCTCAAAATTTCTAAAATAATTTCAAATTTCTTTACTTTTAGTTACACAAGATACTTTAATCGGAAGTTATTTATTTAAGTATGATAAATTAGCTGAAGCCAAGATAGTTATCATTCTAATTTAATCTTCTGGAAATAACGCTTAAACGCTAGCTCCTACCGTACCTAGAGAACAGTTTACGGAATTCGATAGGAATTTAGACTATAAGAGTTTTTTTTTTTAAACAAAATTCATTTGTCATACTTATGACTGTCGCTATCAAATTTCCGAAAAAAGTTCAGTTCTTATGCAAATAGAAAATGAATGTCAACGTATTCTTAACCGATTTCGTAAAATTTTAAAAATTCAATAACAATCCTACAATTCCTTGGTGGTATATTGACTGACTCTTCAAATTTTTCAATTTTCTGGCGTATATTGGATTGATGAAAGAAAATACAACCATGTGTTTTACTATAGACAAGCGATTAAATGGACAAACGAATAGACTGACTGAGAAAATATTAAATTATTTATTTATCTTAGACACATCCAAGAAATTCAATCTATTTGTCGGTATGAGGTATACTTATTCGTATATAGAAAAACTAAAATTAACTCGAAGATAAGTTCTATTGAACTACTGTTATGTATGATGAAGATGACCTTCTCGACATTCTTTTGTATATATCGCTGAAGCAAAATAAAGTGTAATTAAATTTTTGAGTGTTAATGACTTTTAACATTTAATTTAAACTCTGATTCGGTCTACAATGTACATGACCTTTGAAGAACCATTTTCGGTGTACATATACCTACATCAAAAATCAGCTTCTTTATAGAATAATTCTAATTTACCTAATAAAAGCATAAAAGCAGTTAAAGTTTTCTATCATATGTGAATATGTCACAAGGTAAAAGCAGCTCAATTTTCAGACTTTTATAAAATCTATAGGCACCAAAGCTATATTATGAAAATTTTTGTGCTTATCCATATATGACTCAAGCGGACAATACAGCCAAAGGCCTTTTGTATCTGATAAAGATGAAAGGCAGATGAAATATTGAAAGAATTTTGCTGTCATGAGCTTTGAAACTTTGAGATAAAAACTTGCTTCCATTTCAATAGATAAAATCGCATTCGTTTGAGTTCAATTTGAATATTTGCTTTTTGATTTAGTATATGCTTGTACTTGTTCACGTGACCACAAAGCTATTCGAATATGGAAAAGTTTGTTTTGAGGTGAATAAACTGCAGGTGCGATTATGTATGTAAGTTTTATCTGGCATTTTTAATTTTACGTCAACATAAAATATATATACATACCTATGTAGGTGAAAAATATATTCCATCCATGATATTACGTCATACTTTCTTTGAGTTGTTCTAAAATTAGTTTTGACCTAGAATGGCAAAGAACGAAAAAAAACATTATAAATTTGCCAATTGAATTAATTAAAGGCCATTTCTGGAAAAAGGTAGAGATAATATGAAATTCTAATTATTATTCTATTTTTAGATACTTTGACAGAAGAATTCTTGTAAATTTCTAAAAAATAATTAATATAGAAAATTAAAATTTAAACAAATTTGCTTTTATCATTTTAGCAATTAATTAATTAATTCTCTACAAATAAAAAGCGTTTTCTTTGTGTGTACAAAAAATTTATTATTTTTTTTTTTTAAGTAAGATGGACAAATTTGCAATCCCTTACTACTTCCACATAAGTGCAAAATATGTCATTGAATACAAATGGATGAAGCTTGTACTGTTTGTGATTAAATTAATGATTTGAAGTATATTTATGTTATAAAAAACTTCAGAGCATCTATGGCAAAAATGGTCTGTGGTCCTCTGTGCTTTCAAAGTTTTTATTAAAAATTACCATTTTTAATTTACTATTTAATATTACTAAAAGAAATGTATTAAACTTTTACGATTGACTTAATAAAATTTCTTGCTAAGTAAATTATTTAAATCGCATCTACCACAAATTGAGCTTTGAAGATGGATAAATATAGAAAAACTTCCAGAAGAATCTAAACTGAAGTTGTGGTATAGATATAAATTCTCATATACCCACAAAATGTCATTTTAGTCCAAAACAAACCATTATTGTGAAGTTCCATGTATATAATAATTTATAACTCCGACATTTTTCATTTTATGTCCAATTTTTTGGTTGTATATGAAATATATAGAGAGATTGGCCTTTGTAACCATGCTTTGGCGTATACGGCAGGCAGGAACCAAGCCGTACTGACGATTATACGGTTCCTGCTTATATGAAACGCCCTCTTTTTGCAATGAAATTTCTTTTTACAAAGATTTTTCGTTTGCATAAAGAGTTTTTTTCAACCATATTTGCCTTGTTTTGTTGCAATGAAAATTCACGAAGCTTCAGTTCAAAATATTTCGAAGCTTACAATTTTTTGTATATTTTTTCAACTTTGACAACAATTTGATGACATTTTTTGCTTTGTAAAAAAAAATTTTTTTTTTATATTTTTTCGAACTTTTAATTAACTAAAATCGATCGACATTTGGCTGAGTTATCGAGTTTTTGCTAATTAAGCAGATATATTTCCGTATAATATTAAACTACAGCGAAAGTTGAAGAAGTAGTACTAATTAAGATGAAAGCTATGAAATCGTGAAAAAATGCAACAAATTACAGCAACTAAAACAGCAACAAGTACAACAAATACAACAACAACTATAAATTCAAAAGCCGTTGTCAGCAACACCAATTTAGAATTAAGTTTCATGACGCATGCCTATGTGTATGATACAGTAGCTTTAATGACAATTTGGTTTAGAATTCAAAGCAGTAATACTGAGTCTCCTTGTTACATTTGCAGGACCGGACTGGATTTTCAAATCGGCCTGGGCAAATGACGACAAATCAGCCCAAAAATGGTATTTTTATTAGAGGCTAACGACCCAAATTGTTAGGCAGATTTCCTGCTGAGCCTATGGCACGACGACTTTTTCTATGTAAGTTTTTGAAACAGTTCAGGGTTTCATTGCTGTCATGATGAGATCGCCCTGTACTGCTGATCGAAACACACAGTATACTATCGAAATTGTTCATAAAATTTTGATTCTCGGCTTTAAGCCAATAAACTGACAGTACCTCGGTAATTGTCTTTTGATTCTCTGCTTATATGCAGTATATTGAAAATTATCTGTAGACTCTATATGGGGTCTCGCAAGATTAAAACTCAATTCCGCTTCAATTTAATAAATATTGCTTCCTATTCTTCTAGAGATCAGTTGTTGCTCAACTTTGTTCAATCAGCTGATAGACCACTTCAGGAAAAGCACAGTAAATAAGATTAAGATGAGAATTTTAGACGTTTGCTTGAGGCGCCAAAATGAGTCGCTATGACTTCGCGTGAAGAAACTGAGGAAAGAAGTGAACTCTTAAGCCCTTGTCCTCTACTTTTTACTTTTGCAAATTTTTTTTAACCACTTAGAAATTCTATCGCTCTTTCACTGATTTATATGACCCAATATAGTAGCAAAACCAATGCCATTGCTTTACAAAATAAAGAGAAATTCCGAATTTTTTTTATATTTGGGTACTTTAGTAATTCTAAACTTTCAGTTTAACTTTCATGTCCACGGCAAAAAAAATCTTCAAATCTCCACGGCGACTTTGTGGTTATTCACGCATTTCCAACAATTTCTGAGGATAGTTGTTAACTATGTTGGTTCTATGCAGGATTATTATGACATAGCCTTTTTCAAACTAAGTTCAAAAAGTTAACACCAGTTCCAGTTAACTACTATGTCTCGGATTGTGAACTTGAGCATTTTGTTAAAAATTTGTTAGTGACAAATACAGTTCTGTGAAAACATTGTAATTTACAACAGTGTCGGTTATTTTTAACGTATAGAAGTGATAATGATGGCTGAGATGAAATATTACGCGTTGGATTTAGAACGAATTCATTTATTTTGTTCCTTATATGAAAATGCTTTAATTTTTTCGATCGTAAAATGTTTTAGAATCAACAATCGGGTTATTTGGCAGAACTATTAGGCGAGGAAAATACCTTGCAAGATTGATTACGGAATAATATCGACGAAGAAAATGGGCTCTGAGGACGAGTTGATTCCGCAACAATACTTGAACAAACTTGGGTGGAAGAGGAATCAGATGCTGAAGATGTTCATAGAGACACAAATCTTCAAATAGAAATTGAATATGTCGACGGTACGGATAGCAATGATAACTAAGAAAAAAAAGAGAAAAGATGTCCTGAAGCACCATCTGATCAAGATATTTTTCGCCCTAAGACAACACCATATGACATCGCAATCTTGCCTCTATGTGTCAATTATTGCATTACAATATCATACGACAATGAGCTGGCCCTAATACGCTTTCTGTACGTGACATTTTCAAATGCTTTTTCAATTATGCAATTTGCAACATCATTTTGATAGACACAAATAGAAAAGCAAATAGTACATATTCTAAATGGAATTTCGAAAATCCTGGAAAACACAAAGTGTGGACACCGCGACAACTCAAGAGGGTCTGAAGGATTTTTAGGAGTACCTACTCATAATGTCTGGCGTTCGACATTCCAGTTCAGAACATGTGAAAGGAATGTGGAAGTCCGATTATCCATGCTATCGTGCAACAAATCCTATGAACGGATGTTGGTATTGTTTTTCTAAATCAGAAGCTATGTAATTTTGCCTACATATACGTTTCTTCCGAGCCATACAATAGGTGGCACAAATGTGCCATGCCGAGAATATAAGGATGTAAAATCTAAAACTGTAATAATTGCAGTCTATACTTATGATTTAGTTAAAGATAGAAAAAACTACAAAGTGCTAAAATCATGCATACAAATCGAAAATGGCACAATTGTGCCATGCCGTGGTAATGAACGTTAATTCTAAACTTTGTTGCTAACAGTGCTCTCTGTAATATATGATGACCATGTACTGGGTGGCGCAAAAGTAATGGCACTATAGAAATTGCTTAATTTTTTTTTATATGACATCTCCTGTTATTCTGATATTGTAAATTGTGTAGTAAACAAATGTAAAATTACTAAAAATAAACATGGACCATTATACTCCCCAAGAACGTGGAATAATCATGTCAATGTTTTAAAGAAATAATTCATCAGTGATAAAAACACAACGTGAATTTCGTCGACGATTTCCCCGCCGTACGGCACGCGACGCTTTGCCACATGTCTCAAAGCAATTGGCGCAACATTGGATAGACCCAAGTCTGGCAGACCAAGAACATATCGATGCTGTGCGCGAAGATGTGGAAGAGTGTCCAGAAACATCAACGAGGCGACGTGCACGCAATTGAGCATTTCCAGGCGAAGTCTGCAGCGTATTTTGGGAGATGTTTCAGTTTAAAACTCAGATAACTCATCAGTTGCCCACTAATGACCACCGAGCTCGTCTAGAGTACCACCAGCGCGTCATAAACCTCAAACTTGAAGCGGATGATTTTTTTTTTCAAAATTGGTTATGAGTGACGAAGCGCATTTCCATCTCTCGGGGCATGTCAATAAGCAGAATATTTATTTATTATTATTTATTATTCTTAGTCTACAGATTACAAAATCAATAGACCATGAATATACTAAAACTAAGATTTTGTTTTGGTAAGAACATAAACTAAAACTAGCCTACTATGTAATATAAAAATATGAACATATCTAACATTATAATCATAGCAAGCTTTCGAGAAAGCCCGAAACAGAGGCTTTAAATGAACCTGTATCTTGACTAAAGTCAATTATGCTGCTACACAAATTAAACTGCCGAATACAATGACTTAATGGACTACTGAGGTCATAATTTGTTCTATGGAAAGTTTCAAAAAGAATGGGGCGCAGTCTTATCTGCTTAGATGGCACATATAAATGTATAAGCTTTAAAATATCAGGAGAAATAATCCTGTTTTCAGTAACATCTCTATTAAACATAGTATTATAAATTTTTCGTCTAAGAGACAGTTTCTGTAAGCCAATCAACTGGCATCTGGCATTATAAGGAGGTAAATAACCGGTCCAATTAAATCTCCAAAGAGGAAACCTGGTAAATCTCCTTTGCACATTTTCAATTCTGTTAGAATGCGTCACATAGAACGGATCCCATACAACGGTGCAATATTCCAAAATAGGCCTAACTATAGCTGAAAATAATGCCGTAAGCGTGTATGGATCAGTGAATTCACTAGCCCGGCGTTTAAAAAAACCAAGCCGAGAATTAGCTTGACTTACTACATAATCAATGTGGTAGGAGAAAGTAAACTTACTATCTAGAATAACACCAAGGTCCGATACTATACTACATTTAGGAATATTAATCCCATCGATAGACACTTCAAAATTAATTGGTGATACTTTTTTAGTAGCCATAAAGTGCTTACATTTAGAAGAATTTATCAACAAATGATTAAGATGACACCATTTCGCAAATTTATCGACTTCTGATTTGAAATTGGATACTTGAGACATATCAACAATTTCCATGAAAATGTTTAGATCATCAGCAAAACCTAGAACAGAGGAAAATTCAAAAATGTTAAAGACATCGTTAACAAATATAATCAAAAAAGAAGGAGCCATCTAGGGCTCCCCTGAGGCACACCGGAATGTACCAAAACCGGCCGAGAGTACACCTCGTAAATTTTGATAATTTGTGTGCGATTAGTCAAGTAGGAAGCGAACCATGCAAGAAGAGCAGAATGGAATCCAAACGCCTCAAGTTTGTGTAAAAGCAGGTGAATATTGACCTTATCAAATACTTTAGCGAAATCAGTATATAGAGTTACAACCTGACTACCTTGTTCTAGGACATTTAAGCAAAAGTTGACATAGGAAACTAAATTGGTTGTTGTAGAGCGTCCTTTTACAAACCCATGTTGGTGTATAGAAATATACTCTTTAACTAGAAAAGAATTTTTTTCAGAGATAATACTTTCAAATAGCTTCGGAATTGCACAGATTTTACAAATAGGACGGTAATTACTGGCACAGTTTTTAGCACCCGCTTTATGTATAGGACGAACGAATGAAATTTTCCACTCATTGATGAACAGCCCCGAGGATAACGACAAATTAAAAATATATGAAAGAGGCATCGAAATAGGATCACGGCATTGACTTAGAAATATCGCTGAAATGTTGTCAGGACCAGAAGAGTAGCTGCACTTAGCATTGGCCAATGCTAAGTTTACATCCTCCGTAGACACTTACATTGAACCCAAGAAGATATGTGTGGTAAGCTCAGTGTAAATAGGAAAGCCTAGGTCCTCCACATATACAGACTCAAAGTATTCCGCAAAAAGGTTACATGAATCTGAAATATTATCCGCAGTTTTATTCTTAAAGCCAATAGAAGAAGCAATTCCATACGAATTACGCTTACTGTCTAGAAATGACCAAAAAGCTTTTGGATTTATCTTTATACTAGCCTCCACCGATGCCAAATATTGACTATACAGAAACTTATTTAAGAAATCATATTTTTTCCACAATCTTTTAAAAAGCATGTGATCCTCAATTACACCAGACAGTTTGAATCTCTTATGAGCTTTGTTCCGTGCATTCCTCAGTCTCTTCAACCTATAATTCATCCACGGAAAACCAGAATTATTTCTCCTTCTAGTGAGAGGAACATACAAAACAAACAAGCTGTAAAGAACTTCCAGAAAATATGAATAAGCAGCACTTACAGTATTCAGGGAAAACAAAGATTCCCAATCAATTATGCGCACTTAAGGCTTCATTGATAGCAGCATAATTGGCTTACCTAAAATCATAAAAATAAGACAATTTGTTTTGGTCAATATCATTAGAGGAAGAGCTCGAAAATTCAATAAAGTTAAAATTTAAATCGATAGCAATATGATTAACAGTATTTTTTGATAATAAATAACAAGCCTCAACTACAGTATAATTCAAATTATCACTAATAAAAACTAAATCAAGAAGCCTACCTATGGAGTTTGTAACATTATTAACTTGGACTAGATTCAAAGAAAAGAGGCCATCAATCAGGCAAAATTCAAAATCCTTTTTTGCGTTCAGCGGAACCAGGATCTTATCATCTTCATTCCAAGACCACTGTAAGTTTCCAGCACTAAAATCACCAAAGACGTAGACCTGATCATTCTCCAGCAGCATAAATTCAGTCAACCAGTTGATATTATCAATATGTTTTTCATATATTTCTACTTATTTCTACTGACGAATTAAGAGGAATATAGGAGACTAGGCAATAAAGAACCCTTTTTCCCCTTAGAAATACGGACACAAATGTGCTCAAGTTCGAACGAAGAATGTGGCAAAGCTACCTCACGATCATGAAGAGAAGAAATCATCGCCAACAAGACTCAACCACCACGACTAAAACCTGAGTCTAATGATCGATCTATACGAAACACTATGAAGTTACTGCTGAAAATCTCCGATGAATGTATGGAATCATGAAGCCACGTTTCCACACAAAGGCCATTATATCGTAGGAAAACTAAGTCGAGCCAATATAAATATCGTTAATCTTAGTCCGTAAGCCACTGACATTTTGAAAATAGTATGGTAATGAAGATGAATCAATAGATAATTGAGAAGCTTCTCCTATGTTTTCTGAGTTAGCAGTGGCACCGCAGCTTCGTTTTTTGTCAGATTTGTAAATCTACGAACAATAACTCCACAAGGCCAGACATCCTCACTCAGCAATCGAGTAAACAAATGATCAGGAACACCCAGTTTAAAGTTAACAAATTTCCAGGAAGAAACATCTACATCCGATTTACTTAAACGTTTACATATCAATGCACCTGAAGACACTTCCAGCTTAGCCGCAATATAGTCAATAATGTTTTTTTCAGAAGTTTCAAGATGAAGCCGAGACAGGTGAAGCCACCTACGCCTACAGACAGTAGATATCTCCTCACACAAGGCCATACCAACGATTTTGAGCTTACGTCGCTTCTTATCGTAAGCAGTAGCCCAATTGCTATTATCAGACAGCTGATCATCGACCACAGTGGCAATCGAGGTAACAGACCCTCCTACCGCACTATCAGCAACGAGGTCAGCAGCAATCACAACAGTAGCTGCATTACCACCAGAGTTACCAGCAGTTTCAATACTACAGAGTTACCAGCAGTTTCAATACTTTCAGAATACTCGCTTCTGGGGCACTGAAATTCCGCGCATTATTCAAGAAACACCTTTACAACCACTAAAGTTTACTATATGGTGTGTCGTCTGGAAGAGTGATCGGACCCTATTTTTCAAAGACGCTGCAGGAAATGCGAAGTCTGTCAATGGCGAGCGATACAGAACCATGTTACGTGAGTTCTTGATACCCAGTTTGGATGAATTGGGGCTGGAGCAGATCTGGTTCCAACAAGACGGCGCCACGGCACACATAGCGCGCGACACTATGAACTTTTCCAGGCCGTGTTATCTCTCGTGTTGACGATTTGCTTTAGCTTGCAAGATCACCCAATCTGACCTGTCCAGACTTCTTTTTTTGGAGTTATTTGAATTCACTGGTGTATGTCAACATGCCACAGACTCTTGCAACCCTAAAAGAAAACTTTCATCAAGAAATAAGGAACATATCGCAGGAAGTGTTACGGCAAGTTATGGAAAATGTCATAAATATTGCTGAAATGTGCTTCAACTCTGGAGCTTGTTTCAAAAGTACACATAGGTATAGCAAAGCTTTGAAAGCCTTGCTGAACCCTTTTCATAAAACTCACATTTTCCATGTGTTTTTCGAAATGAAAATGATATGATGCTAAACATAGTGCCAAATTCTATCTTGGCAACACCCACAAGTTATCTTGACACCGCGTTCTATCAAAGTTTATGAATTGTGTTGTGTGACATTTCTGAGTATTTTTAACATGTAATTCTCCTCCCACCGCAACCGCAACGTTCGACTAAAATAAGTAGTGTAAATGTAAGTACATGTGTTCGTGATTAACGCGGAGACCACCGGCCCGAAAACCACCGACCCATCCTCCCAGTCTGGCTCTGTACTTTTGTGATTGCGATAGTCCTAAAATAAATTTAAGTGTGAGTGCAAAAACTGATTTTTGATGAACATGTTGTAGCCCATTTCACCGTAGGCAGTTAAAAGCTCGTGTACAATGTTTATGTAGTCGGAACTTTTCTTGTTGCCAAGGAAATTATTATATACGAGGAAAGCAAACTATTTAAGGCTCGTCTTTCCACAGTATTCAATTTGGTCGCAAGGTCCTTACCACCTTTACCACCATGAAATTGTGTGCAGCTGAATTTAAACGTGACCTTATCAGCTTGGATGACGTTGAACGTTCGGCACGTCCAAAAACTGCGACCACTGAGGATAACATCGCTCAAGTTCACCAAATGATAACCTTCTAATTACACAAACTAGGCTTTGACCACGCGCAGCTTCCACCAGTTTGTATCGACTCTGTAACGCTACCGTATGTAGATAAAGTTAAGATCCTTGGAGCTATGATGAATTCCAATTTAAAGTACACAGATTATATCAGCGCGAAATAGAGGAAAATTTATTCTGATCTGCGGATGTTGTCAGCTGATATACTACCACCCCGCGCTCGTGAAAGACTTGTCAAGGTTCTCCTCGTGCCTCACTTCTGCTTTGGAAACTTTATTTACTCTAAACTATATACTATTAGTGAACGTAGAATTTATGTAGCTTTTAATTACTGTCTTCGGTTTATCGTTATAATCGCATCACACCCTACAGAACATCCTTGTTACGCTGTACCTTGCAGACATACTTGCATCGCAGAGTGCTGATCCTTGTTCAATTGATTCATCTTTGGAATAATTTATCCGCACATATCCAAGAGGCGGAAAACATGTATACTTTAAGGAGGATACTCCGGTCACAGAATCTTTAGTGTTTTATTACTCCGTTTTGATTTTTATATTTAAATAATTCCTTGTTTCCGTAGGGTAAATTTTCCTTCATTTTTTTACTGCTATCTTTTCTTATATGATTTTTTTTTAAATTAATAATTATTTATTTTTAAAATTATTTTTTAGTAAAATAATAAGGCTATACGCAAGTCCAAAGAACGTGTTTGTCATATATTGCATCAAGATTTAGGCATAAGAATGCTGTCCGCAGGTTGGGTACCGCGTTTGCTTACTTTGGACCAAAAACGCCGTCTCATACCTCAGCGATTGCCAATAGCGATAATCCACCAATTTCGGTTTGAGCTGCTTGACCACCCTCCTTACTCACCAGATCTAGCCTTATGCGACTTTTTTTTCGTTCCCTAAGCTAATAGCTGCGCTCGGAGGTCGAATAAAGAGTTCATCGCCTTCCGAAACAACTATTTTGCAGAGAAAGACGCCGAGTACTATGTGGACGGGTCAAAGAGATGGGAGGATCGCTGGGAGAAGTGTATAGACTTACAAGGAGACTACGTAAAAAAATAAGAATAACTTTGAAGAAGAAATGTCTTGTATCTTTGTTAGGTCGGAAACTATTCAGACAACTCTCATAAAAATTGAAATTGAGGTATGTAGAGATTTGGAGTTTTATCGCTTAAATTTTCAATTTAACCCACTGGCATTCTCTGTTCTATGATCATTAATCCGTCGAGCATTTCCTGAATCTCAATAGTCAACCTTTTAGTAAAAGATGCGTGTAAACCGACTTTAATGGTCTCATTCTATGATTCTAAATTGCTTAAAGGGGAACTTAATTTTAAATTTGTTTAGGTAAAGAATGGGAAAATTTATCTGAAACGTACGGAAGACTCTAACGTCTACCACGTTATTAAATAAATCACTTGAATCTATTCGACAAAAAATAACTTCGAAATGAACATATACTACCAAAATGTCCGGGGGCTGCGCTCTTAAACTGAAGACTTAAAGCTGTCAGTCCTGTCCAATAACTACCATCATCATTGCCTTTACTGAGACATTTTTATTAGACTCTGTTAATAGTGGTGAAATGTTTGATGATCAATATGAAGTCTTTTGCCGAGATAAGAATCATGAGGCCCTGGGGACCTGTGATGGTGGTGGTGTCCTCCTTGCAGTCGATCGCTCTCTACAGGCAACTTGTACTAGTCAATTTGAGTCTGCTTGCGAGGACTTGTGGGTCGTTATCAAATCCGGCAATTTAAACCTATTTATTTGTTGCTTATATATTCGTCCATCCTCTCCTCATGATACTTATGATGCCATTTTTACCAATATTTGCAATGGTTATCAAAATGCTGCGAGCAATGCCATATTTTTGAATCTAGGAGACTTTAATCTTCCCAACATATCCTGATCAGCTAGTGATGTGGGCAGCTCACTGCAAATTGACGATGTAAATAATCGAACCACGTTCTGTTTTCTGCCAACTTGTACGACTAAATTGCATTCCAAATTGCAATCAGAGATACCTGGACCTAATTTTTTCTAATGCCGATCTGGGTAATTCTGATGTTACACAACCCTTCTGTCCTCTTTCCCGTGTCGATATTCACCACCCTTCTCTTCTACAACATCGGGAAACTAAGGAAGTGCCACACCTTGCTGAAAAAATTAATAAGTGCTTATTCAAGTGCGCTGACTATGATGCTATTAATAATTTTCTTTCTGAAATTGACTTCACGTGCCTGCAGCACCTTGAGGTGAACCAAGCCTTTCAAGTGTTTTATAATCATATCAACATGGCAATTGTCTGGTTCTCTCAGAACCTAATTCATGCCGTCAGACTCAAGGAAAAATATAGATTAAAGTATATAAAATCCAAGCAACCTGAGGACTACACTGCCTTTAGATACCTGCGCAGCAAAGTGAAAAACATTATTAGAGTAGGCTATAAAAAATATGTTCAACACATCGAGAATTCCATATCCTCCAACCCAAAGACTTTTTGGTCTTATGCAAAAAGCATGAAGCTTTCTGGCTCCTACCCTAGGAAAATGCCTTATGATGGAATATCTGCCAACAAACCAGAAAGTATATGAAACTTGTTTGCTAAACACTTTCAGACCACATTTAATGACAACCAGAGTTCGACTATCCGTAACACGTCTGAATATACGTCTAAATATCCCTTTCATACACCATACTAAAGTTCGAGTATTACGTACGTCGTTGGATGAAAACGAAAATGCGGGTCTTGATGGTATTCTTAACACATTTTAAAAGAACTGTTCCTCAGTTCTATCGCACCCTATTACCGTATTGATTAATTCTTCTATCTCCAAACATACTTACACGGACGTTCTTAAGGACTTGTATGTTTACCCTGCGTTCTAAGCTGGGGATAAAAGGCTAGTAAAGAACTACCACCCTATTTCTATTTCTAATGCCTTAGCTTTGATTATTAAAAGACTAATCTACAATAATCTACTGCCGCAAATAAAACCCTATATCAGTCCACAACAACATGGCTTCCTGCCAGGTCGATCTACTGTAACTAATCCTTCGTTATTCACTGACTCTATTGCCCTACCTCTTGACGAAGCTAAACACGTAGATTTTTTTTTTATGCGGACATATCTAAGGCATTCGATAGAATCAACCACAATATAGTTACGACTAAGATGAAGAAAATGGGCTTTGACTCTAGCAGTACGCTCTGGTTTCAATCATATCTCTCGAATCGACAGCTCTCTGTTGAAATAAATGGTTTCTCATCTTACCTATATACCCAAACTTTGGGCGTACCCAAGGCTCAATTCTTGGCCCGCTTCTCTTCTTATTATACGTTAATGACCTTCCAAAGAACTCTGCTCCTTTTCGTATCCCCAAAACGACATTCAGAAGCTACTATCATGGTGTAACAAAAACCAGTTGTCGCTAAACGTGGACAAATGCAAATACATTTCTTTTACAAGAAAACACACTACGCTGTACTGGAAATATAAGTTGGCCATTCTTCCAGTTACCCGTGTCCCAGAAATAAATGATTTGGGAGTATAGAAATTTGTCAGGGTTTTACGTGAGCACCTGCAAAGTATGGCTTAATCTCACGGCATTCTTCATGCTCGGATTGTATTGGACAATCAAGTTCCTCATGTCATAACAATGAGTACCAGTATGCCAAAAGAGCATGCCATGACATCAACTTACTGGTAGAAGTGAGACCTATCCATCTCTGCCGATCTAGGCTCACGGCGCCCATACCACAGCCACTACGATGCTTCCATAAAGGGGCCATCCCAAGTTGAGGTGGATAAAACCTTGTTATCCAGGGCTCCTCTAACCCCGTAATATCATGTTAGCCAATGTCGGGCCGCCCATTTGGTACAGCTTTCGTAAAGCATGATCAACGGACCATGAATACTTCCAGTTTCATACTTTCATGCAAGATATTCTTTTTTAAAGGGTACTGATAACTCCGTTCGGGCCTAGATCTTATTAGCAACGTTTTAAAAGACAATCTTATGGGCGCTGTGAGAGGGGACCACGTGAAGGTTAAGATATGCCCAATTCAGTCTGGATAGGCTTTGAGATTCACCATTTGGATCTTATAGCTGACCATGCATACTAACCATATAAGCACTACTAGCATACACACCTGATTTGCGTTATTCTTCAACTTATTCATAATCTAAGACATCCTTTCGCCCCCTGCCCAAGAGGCTATTTCTGTCTTTCTCCTCTCACTCCTCGCACTCCTATGTCTGAGATCTTATTATTCTGACTTACATGAGCACATACCTTCGTTGCATAATCGGCCCACTTGCCTAGCATTACTATAGTACCCACACAGTCAAAAATCTCAATTTTTATTTCGCAGAAGCATGTGCCTATTTATAAATAGTATCCTCCTTGTGGGCTGTACCCAACAATGCGTGCACATCATTCCAAATATAATGACTTCAACGTCATTCATACCGTTCCACGTGCTCACACTATTTTTCAGAAGGATATGCCAATGCTCAAAAACACCTTAAACACCATAAACAACATAAACAACAAACCAACAAATTTCATCTATCAAGTATGCATGCTTTCTTCTTATACAGCTTTCACCTTGTTCAGCATTGCGCTTCACAGATTACTCCGCCCCCCCCCCCTCGATTTGGGAGTACAATTTGATAATAAGCTATTGTTTAACTCTCACATTAGTAGTATCACCAATAAAGCTTTTAAAACTCTGGGGTTTGTCTTAAGGTGCGCTAGGCCTTTTAACCAGCTCTCTACCCATAAAACTATGTACAATACCCTAGTTAGATCCATATTAAAATACGCTTCCCCAATCTGGAATCCCTTTTAAACAACATACAAAAATAAAATCGAGAGTGTCCAACGCAGATTTACTAGGTACTTGTACTTCAAACTTACGGCCTCATATGACCACTATGGCGGCAGATTGACTAGATAACTCCATGATATCCCTGGAAGCACGTCGTTCCCATCTCCATGAAACTTTGTTATTTAAAATATTACATGGCTCTATTGATTACTCTGAGCTTTTGTCCAAATTAAAAATTAGCTTTCCTAGCCGTTTAACTCGACAGATATCTACGTTTCACATAGATCCACCCCATACCAACTTGCGTCTCAAGTCACCTTTGGTTAGAATTCAAAGGGTCCACAATGCCTTACAATGATTTGGATATACTCAGTGAGAGCTTCGCGTTTTTTTAGTGCAGCCTCTTGGCTGAAATTAATACTCTGGATAATTTCTCCATTCTGAATTAATCAACTTAACTATAGTTTTTATTCGCTTCCTTCCTTCACTTTCTCTTTTCAGTATACTAACGACTAACCTCGCTGTATGCTCTATTGCCCTCTCTTCTCTACTTTGCTTTACCTCACATTATACTGTTTTAAAGTTAATTTAATTTCTAGCTTTACTCCTATATGTGTTACACTACTTTTAATTCTTTATTTCTATTAGTCTTGCTTAAGCTTTTTGATATGCATAACTGAATTCTCTTGGCTTTTTAGATAGTATATCTATTACCTTGGAATTTATCTGTAGTTACATTATTTGATTTTATTCTAATCCTTTTCCAATGAAATTATTGTTTATCATCTTCTGTATCCAGGTTTAAGTTCCTTATGCATATCTGATAGTTGGTTCTTTTTCTTTTTTTTCATTTTTTCTGCCTTTGAAGTCAATTAGCGTTAACCAAACGGTAGTAAGTAATTGGATTTATGTATCTGTTTACTATCGTATTAATTTTTATATATAAATAAATAAATAATTCTGGTTTTAATAATTATAAGGTACCTACCTCCCTTTTTTTTAAATCAACTAGCATATTATTTAAAATTATGCCTGCTTTCTTTTTTTTTTTTGTGCAAATCATGTGATTTCTTCTCATGATCTTCGTTTAAAGTCGCACAAATATAAATCTCGTTATTATGGATTAAATTCAAATCAACTAAACACGTTCCGTATCCAGAAAATTTGTCTACTGATAATTTATCGAAAGAAAATTCATACATGAATTACATCTAACCAAAATGCCCTCAGTGAATTGGTGTAATGGTAATTTTCGCATAGCGCATAATTTGTTAAATGTTCTGTAAACATCATAATGAAGGGATTATTTTACATAAATTTTATGATGCTGTGTTGATTCTAGCAAATTTTTGTTGGTATATATATAACAAAAATAATTTCAGAGGTCGACATTTTAAATATTAAAGCCTACCTAAAATACTGGCATGTGGCTCGTAGTTACAAATACAAACAGATAGAAAATAAAAATACAGTTTAGTTTTGAGATAAGACAAATGATCAGTTTTTCACAGAATCATTAAAGAAAAATTAGCGCTAGTAATATCGGAAATTTGTCCAGAAAGGCCAGCCCCCATAAAGAAATCAAATGGAAGTAGGTTTGAAGTTTCAATAAATAACATCCACCAATTTATGCAATGATAACGCTCTTGCAAACTGAAACTTTTGTAAATAAACAAGCCTTAATTCATTGAAGTACAGAAACTGAAATTAAAATATAATGACTCTCATTAAACTGTAATAATACCGATCGACATTTCGTAGCGAAACCCAACTTCCCCGACCGCCCTGAGTTGGTCTACGATCAGCAGGCTACCATCCGTACTTATGTCTGAAGGTTAACTAACTACTCGATGGTTCATGCACTCGTTTACCGTTTACTTGAGGATTATTATTGTGTTAATAACAAAAGGATCTGTATCGTCTTGTTTGTCAAGTTCGAATCCGTATTCACATATAGCCCTGCTCATCACCAACCGATCGGGGAAGAAGGCAGCGTGAGTTGCCATGTAAGAGAATCAGTGTTACCAAGTGGGATTTTTCTGGTCATTACAAAAATAAGTTTTATGCAAAATCACCTTATTTTTACAAAAAAATATAGAAGGATTTAATTTATTTGATGAATTTCGCTTTACACAGAGTATTCAGTTTTACAAAAATTATAAACCTTGCAATTAAAATATTCGTTTTATAAAATTACTCGTAAGAGAAAGCTGCGTTTTTGTTTATAACAAATTATTTTAAAGACCTACATTAGATTAATAGTTTTGGATAAATTATTGTAAATAAGAAGGCGATAGGATAATTTTTCATGGATAAATTGCTTTATGAACGTACTGCTATTGGATGAATTGTTATAGAAAAATTTGTTTTTGGTAAACTTTCGACACACCAAATTCAAAGCATGCCCAATAATACCCAGAAACTATTTCTCCTTTCGGAGAGTTGATCAGAGTGAGTTTATTTTTGTTATTTGTTCAATAAAATCTGACTCAAGCAATTAATTCATTCTTGAAAATTTCTTTTTTTACAAATATATCAAAAACAACCACTGTACTGCCAATTAAAACAAATATATCAAATCCAGAGTCCCTTGATGACTGCCGACTTTTTTTCATTTTAAGTCAACTTTTAACCAATTGACTTAAACCTTACGTCAAATAAACAAAAAGTTTAAGCCAATAAAATTCAACCTTAAACCGAAAGAATGTAACTTTAAACCAAAGACATTCAACATTTTGGCAATTAAAAACATGTGATACAAGTGAACTAGATCCTAATACCTTGAGTGTTCATTTTACATCAACACAATCTGTTGCTCTGAATTATGTCACAGCTTCTGAAGATTTTGTTCACGGAAATGCAGGTGAAGCTCATACGGACGGTCTTAGTTTCCGTTGTGTTGATATCGAAGAAGGCAGTAAAACTTTCCATTCAATAAAATATGATGCAGTGGGTCCAGATAGAGTTGCTCCCCAATTTCTCAAGATAGTTCTGCCTTATATAATTCATTCTATCATGCATATTTTTAATGCTTGCTTGACAACTTCTGAATTTCCCACTTGTTAGAAGGTCGCAATTGTGCGTCCAATAGCTAAAATTAGTAACCCAAGTAACGTAACTGACTACAGGTCAATAAGTGTATTAAGCTATCTTTCAAAGGCCCTTGAGAAGATAATTTATTCCCAAATATTTAAACACTAAGAACGTAAAAACTTCCTAACTCCCTGGAAATCGGGCTTGCGTGCTTTCCATATTTGTGAAACCGCTCTCTTAAAAGTCACCAGTGATATACGTAAATTTTTAGATGGCAATGACCTTGCAGTGTTGACCCTACTGATTTTTTGGCACATAGATCGCAACAGGTGATTGCTGATGAACGTCTCTCAGAAGTACTACCTTTACATTGCGGAGCACCCCAAGGATCTATTCTTGGACCACTATTGTTTAGTCCGTACATTAACGATCGTCCTAATGTCATCCAGAACTATAACATCCATTTATACGCAGACGATGTACAACTATACCTGAATAGGCCGATTGGTCTAATGGAAGACTACGTAGACCGCCTCAACTCTGACTTGGAGCGAGTATCAAGATGGGCGTCCGAATATCAGCTTATATTAAATCCCACTAAATCTCAATCAATGGTGTTTTATAGACAACAGCTTGATATAAGCGAGTTGCCTCCGGTCATTCTTGATGGAGTTACTCTGCCTTTTGTGAATAAAGTTAAAAATCTCGGCTTTACTTATTTATTTTTGCACTCACTCAAAACAGAAAGGACTTAATTGTCACTGTCAGAGATCTTAATTTTTAAATTCGTTTTGTCTTCTTTGTTTTTTTTTTCTTTAATCAATACAATTATGTTATTTTAATTGCTATTATTGAATTTATATAGTTCATTCTGAATTCTGCTTTTATGCTTGTTTAATTTTTATAATATTATTGTTTCATATTAATTCTTTTTTTCTTAATCTTCTAACTTTTTAGCTTTATTTAATTTCATTTTGTTTTTCTCTTAAGTTTATTCATTAGCTTTTAATTTTCATATACATATTATATATTCTGTAACAGTTGGTGCAGGTAAAAGATTTTGTAAGTCTTATTGTACCATTTGCCAGGAAATAAAAATTGAATTGAATTGAATTGAAAATAAAACTCAACTCAAAATAACACAAACTTCTAGGAAATTAATCAAAACTTTGCTTCATTTGAAACAAATTTTAAACCAATTAAAATGACCCTACTGCTTGTAGATTACCATATATCACTTACCCTGGGCTCTTAAAATTAAAATTTTCCAAAGTATACATAATTCATATTTTATTTATTGATTCTAAATTATACGTTCAGTTATGGTAAAAACATTTGCAGGTGATACAAATTTCATTGTTCATTGATAACTGCTTCGTGAATTTTTAAGGGAACTTATCGATAAAATTTATGATCGGGATGGTGCTTGGCTTATCTTGGACAATGCAGCTTTATCACGAAACCCTACAAGTAACAGAAATATTTTCTACCTCGCCGAGTATAATATTGCAAAATTTGCGACCATACTCATACTATATCTTCACTACTTAATATTAATAATGGTGAAGTGATTGTGTACTCCCTGAATAATGCTAATATTTTGGCTGCTAGATTCGCTTAGAATTCTTGTCTTCCACCCACTTCACAGACACCAGTTTTGCATCTTACGTGTGGATTTGTAAAAGAGCCAATACACATCCGTATGAGAGATGTGTTCAAGGTCCTTATTGGAATTGACGTCTCCAAGCCGCAAGACCTGATGGTTTTTCGCCCTTATTAATTAAAGGTTGCGCCTCATCCGTGGCTAGACCTCTGCAAAAACTATTCTACTTGTCTTATTCGACAGGAAAATTTCCAACAGTTAGGAAACTAAATTATGTTGAGCCCATTCCCAAGAAAGGTGAGGGTAGCGATCCGTCATATTATCGACCATTTGCAATCACGTCGATTATTTCACATATTTTTGAATCTATCATTACCTCCAAATTAATGAAAGATCAAGAAACTAATCATCACATCAACGATCGCCAATACGCCTTCCGAGCAGGACGCTCATCTGGAGACTTGTTGACTTATCTCACGGAACGTTGAAACCGTAGTCCTCACAATTTGGGTGAGTCCAAAATCATTGCCCTAGATATTTCAAAGGCCTTTGATAGAGTCTGACATCCAGCCCTTCTAGCTAAACTTAAGGCACTTGGTCTCTCCCCTCGTGATCTGTTATGGATTAAAAGTTTCCTATCTAGTCGCCAAATGTATATCGTATTAGATAGCGTTACATCTCGAACTCATCCCATAAATGCCGGTGTGTTTTAATTTTCATGAATGATCTGCTTTCCTTTACTTTCAATCCCATCCATAGTTTCGCTCATGACAGTACCCTTGATTTCGTTTACTCTTTGGACACTCTTGCGGACTCCAGACGGAATGCCGAATGTGTTAAATGAGATTGCATGATTAGATCATTGAATAACGACCTTGATAATATACTCGCTTGAGGTAAAGCGAATAACAGCACCTCAGTCGCAAAGCTGTCTATCACTTTAAAAGGAAATCATAACTTTTACACTCGCATTTCTTTTGATATAGCGGACCACCGTCTTTATGCATTCTTGGCATTAATATTTCCAGTAAGTTAAGCTGGACAGATCACATTCCCTCAGTTGCCAAAGAAGCATAGCATCGAAACATCTCGGATTTCTGAAAAGGTGTAAGAAATATTTCAGCCTGTCGAATCTAGCGCTCCTCTACAAGTCTTACATTGGACCTAGAATAGAATATAATTCCCATATCTGGGCAGGGGCTGGTTGCACAGACTTAGCTTCATTGGATCTTGTCCAAAAGAGAGCCTTTAAGCTCATTGGCAATTTGGCAATAACTTGTCATATCGACTCACTTGTGCTGCAAACTGCGCACATCCTTTTACCCTTCAAATTACTTTCGGCCGTACAGCAAAATTCCGTGATGCTTTTTATCCCGAATAGTGCGAATGAGGCATACAATCTGCGAAAGTTTAAGGGTGACATACATCATCACCTCCGCCGCTCGCCTCACATTCCCTATCACCATCCTGCCATGCTGTGCTTTGCATCACAGGATATCCCCCAATTGGCTTAATAATATAAAAAAAAAAACTCGCCAAAGTTGAATCCCATAGAGAAAGTGTCTTCCAAAAATAAAATTGCAGGAAGATGAATACTTAGTGATCCTAATATTGATCGATCACAATCACTCTCACAGGTAATTAGGAAGATTACACACACTGCATTATGGATAAGTTGTTGAATCTTGTAGATACAATATATCATAATCTCTCTCAACAGCAATGGCATTCCACTAAACCGTCCTTCCAACAAGGATCAATGGTGTGGTATACAGACGGTTCAAAGTCGAAGAATGGAGTCGGACTGGGCGTATACGGCCCCAAATGTCATATGTCAAAAGCTCTGGGCTCTACTCCTAGCGTATTCCAAGCCTAGGTATTAGCCATAGTAGAATGTACCAGTACCTGAATTAAAAGAGCCATAAATGGCTCAACTATTAATATTCTCTCGGACAGTCAACCTGTCCTCAAGGCCTTAAAGTCCTACACTGTCACGTCAAGGATAGTCTGGGAATGTCTACAAACCCTCACTTATCCAGGAGAAACATGTGGGTACCTGGGCATGAGGACCACAAAGGCAATGAAATTGCTTATAGCCTAGCCCAAAGAGGAAAGGAAACTCAATTTGTCGTACTTCAAAGTGTTACCGCAGAGCTGCCCGAAATGATTGGGTGATTAAACAAACGGCTACAGGGACATCGTCAGCAAAAAAATTTATCGACAGAGCTCAAAATGATTACTGAGCTTCTTTTCAGGCCATTTCCCCTGGAGGTATCACCTAAACAAGTTGGGCTTGGCTGAGAATTCATCCTGCCATTTCTGTCAGGATGCTCACGAAACCTCGGAGCACTACTCTGCAACTGATCTTCCCTTCAGATATGCTTGGTGGTGTTGTGACAAGCTTCTTCTAGGAATGCAACATCTCAATTCCCACTCGCAGATACGCTCAAGTGTTTTGAGTAGTAAAGCAGTCAAGATCTGTATACCTTAGCTGTTCAGTAGTTTTAACCTCTTGCCATAGCTTCGGAGTATAGCCCGTCTTAATGCAGGTCCTAAATAAAAGAAGTAGGTTTCTAATCAATGTGTCGCCCGAGTATTGGAAGGGGGCTGGAAAAATGCCATCCTTGCCCGCGGATTTAAAGGGTTTGAACGAATTCACAGCCCATTTCACCGACTCTTCGGAGATGTAAGCCTTTTCTCCTCCCCAGAAACAGTTTCATAAGGGAAACCTTCGGTTTGTAGAGATGAGGAGCCGTCATAAGGAGTGTCCGGGAAGTGTTCATCTAGTAAGATTTCCAAAGATTACCCAATCGAAGCGGCCTGTACTCTGTCAGTAATCGTGAGGAGCTTAACGAATGCTTCTTTATCGAGGCTTAAGGTTATTTTGGGTACATCTGTTTAATTTAAAGGGCGGGTTCAGCTTACGTAAGTAACTCTACTTACGTATACGCCCATTGTGGTTTAGAATTATACCAGCAACTTCAGTCCCCCGTGAAAACTTTTGTACATAACTTGTCGACAATTCTATATGCTTGTATTATTAACTAGTTCTTAATTCTATTCTTATAATAAAAAAATCAGCTGAACTCACAACATCTTTCTTTGAATTGAATTACGAAAGAAACGATGGAATAACTTCACGCAATCGGGTCCAAATTAGTTTATACGGATCCGGTTCCGAAAATTCCTCTGAACCACACATCTCTATGTACTTATAAGTTTTCAGACATAAATTTACTATGGCAGATAAAGGTGTGTCAAAAATAAGACAAACAATTCATTACTCTATACCAAGAGTACTAATGTATATAATGTAATCTATTTACTTGCCATAGAATTATATACATCTTTAACATAACTTATGATTTAGTTTCTAAAATTCCATGATAAATACCAGAAAAATTCATCAAAAGTACCTACTAATTATCATTCCAATTGAATATACTTAGTCCGTTTTATAGAAACTTCACAAACACCTGGGGATAATCAGACCCGGTTTCATTGAAATGTAATTCAAAAGAGCAAATTATCGACTTTACGTTAGTATTATTACAAGTTATTTTTATCTGAAGATCCTTAAAGAAAAAATAAATAAAACAAACCATTTTAAAAATATTTAGGTGCATACTTGCTGACCACAACAGTAAGTACCTATGTACATTTTATACACCTGTTTATACAACAAGCCATGTACCTAGACGTGCTCTGCAGAGGCTCTTGGTAAACGCTAAACTGGTTTTTAACAGTTAAGAGTCCAAGTTCAATGAAATTCAAAGTGACAATGCCACAAAGCACGCTGTTCGAAATAGAGCTTACTCATTAATTAAATATATTGAGTAAACATTTAAAATGCGACATTTCTATACATATACATATATATATATAGATTGGCGCGAGATATTCATTTAAAATAGATAAGCTAAGCGCCATTATTTCGAAGTAAATGAGTAGCGTGTCAACGACTTCACACAAATAAATATTTCATTCTTCTTTGGTGAGAGCCAATGACGTAAAGATTACTTGATCTTCATTCAAAAATGAGTTTCACGTGGAATTTTTTTTTTGTTTTGCTATTAAAAAAAATATAAAACAAATACCCACTTCCTGAGATCAATTTAATTTGCATTTTAAACGCATGCTCTTAACGCTAAATTAATTGCGATATATAAATTGGGTCAAGAGTTACTGACCCTATATTTACATATATGTATATGTTAATACATATATGCATATATGCTTCTAAGAACTAAACAGAAGATGCACTTCTGGTAAAATTTGTGCAAAATTCAAATACGATCTACAAAAGTCTACATAAACATGTCATAAAAATGCAAATCATGTCCATACCTGCCAGCTCAGTCTCCTAGTTGGATAAATTGTTCCAAAAGGTATTTGGATTAGAGCAAGATTTACGCCCACCATGCGTTTTGCTTGCATCAATCCAAGAGCCGATTACCAGAACAATTGAAGAAATCCGAATGTAACTAAGTGGAAAAACCAAGTGCTGACCGAGATGGGCGCAACCAGTGTTTGTCTTCTTGATCTCCTCTGCTTTTGTACCTAAGTATATCGTAATCAAAGGTAGCATTATACTCACTATCGAGGGGAATTTGTCTTAATATTGAATCCGTACAGCTCTAGTCCATGCAAAAATTTGCGTTTGCGTTGATGATGACTTGAAGAAGGAAAGAAAATGAAGATTAAGAAAATTTCTTCTCTATGCTTGAAAGCCACTGGCTGATATCAGCGGCAGCAGCAGCAAAATAACTGCCAATGAAAAACGACTATATAGTGTCTCTAAGAAGTTAAGAAGAACAGCAAGTAACAGCACCAAAAAGAATAAAACTACATCGGGCCAGCAAGTGCCTCGAACACGTTAAATATCACAGTCAGAAAGAACCGACAAGAAGACAATATTTTTCTTACCAGTGATTTCATATAGAGCGGAGAGAGGCTTCATTATTGGCCAAAAAGGTATATAAGAACCTTGCGCAATCATCGATTGAGCAATACTTCTGGCCGGACAGTGTCGCGATGTAGTTTAGTGGACACAAACTTTTCCAGTATATATTATATCCTCCATCATCTAAACCCGAGATTTCTAAAGGAGTGTCATGCCTGAAACCGTTATCAGTTTTGGATTTTAAATTTATATGTGAGTAAGTGGTTCGACTCTCAAGAGGATAATAATTAAAGTGCAGTTTTGGTCGGCAAAGATGAGGGCTTAAAAAGTGCTGCGATAAGTGCAATTTTAAAAGAAAAAATTTATTTAAGTGCTTCTTAGATAATTTTGGTGTAACATTTTTCGAATTATAATTTAAATGCACTTTATGGGTGCCCTTATATAAATTTAAGGTGTTCTCAACGATTCAGTGTCCATTTTTAAGTAACACACAAACCCAGAACATTGCACTGACTGTGATAAAAGTTTTTCTTTTAATTTAACGACAAAATTTTTAAAGGTATGTAAATGAATATAGTTATTTTTGTGGTATACATTTACTAGAAGTTATCTGTGAATCGAATTAAAAAACAAAAATTCTATGTACTCCAATATTTTTGCAAAAATAAAAAAATAAATAATATTTGGAAAAAAAATTCAAAATTTAAATTTTGAAAAAACAAAAATCAAAATTAAAAATTTAAAAAAACTATTAAAATTGAAATATTGAGAAAAAAAATATACAAAAATTTAAAGAGAGCGCAAAGCAAAAATTTTCGAGTGCTTTCTATAATTATGTAATTTTTTTAATGCTTTCGTATTAAAGTTTCTACTCTGTGTTAAAATCTTAGAGCTTTTCGGAAAATGGAGAATTTTAATTCCCACCAGTTCAATTAAGGAATTTACGCAAATCCAGTATTCTAAATTTTTCAAAAAATTTTCAAAAGTTTTAACTTTTCCAAGCATTGATATTCGAATACCATATTCTCACATTTACTAGTTTAGGAATAGCTATACAAGCTATATATACATACATATACTTGTAAATGACGTCCTGCAAAAAATTTTATCGTCCAATAATCAGAACCCAACACACTTTACAGATTTATTTATCGTAATATTTTTTGAATATATACCTAATTGTTCTGCAATAGAAAATTAGGTATTAGAATGTGCGACAATTATTTAATTTCATCTAAAGGAAAAGAACTATACAATGTAACTGTGCTTCTCTAACTAAAGTTGGTTTTCAAGAAAAATACATTTAAATATAATATATAGTAATATATCTAATACTTAGACTGACAATTTATCACTTTAAATTTCTGCTAGTATAACTGAATAATATAGAATAACTCTTAGAATAGGGAAAAAGGGAAAATATCATGAACAGTGGATTCCGACTTTATGCTGACTTACGTAATAATTTCGGGATAAATACAACTTTTTAAATTGGTCGTCCCTATAAGTTAAAAGCGGTTCAATTTTAGAAACTGCTTACCGCAACCAAGTTTTTCAATTTGTAATATTTAATTAATTAATAACAAATTCTTCAATTATTTAATATTTATAAAAGAAAATTACTTTTATTCTGTGGTAGTTTAGAGATTGGAAAAACGCAACAGGAAGATGAGAATTCTCCTAATCTATGAATGGATCTGAGATACGAAACTGAGATTTAACATCCTTATAATGTCTGAGTGATCAAAATTTATTATTTATTCTCAGTGCAACTGAATTATTCAAATTAGTAGAGGAATACAAATTATGTCTTTTAGATGATGCGAATAATTCGAAAAAATTTTAATCTAACATCTTCATATATCGAATTTTCTAGAACTTTACAGTCTTACAAACATACTTGCTACCAAAGAACGATAGATACTGAAACAGTTTATGGGTTAGGTAATTTTTAAGACATTTTGAACTATTTTTTTTTCACTAATAATTAAATTTTGCTATTTTTGTATGCACAGAACAGCATTTACGTGAAAATATTTCATATTGCTATATATTTTATACGGAAAAACAATGGACGCCATTCATAGACAATTTAAAATCAACTTTAAGTCGATTCTATCTTAAAGTTGATTTTATTGGATTTATAAAGCACTTACAGTTGACTCTAGCGGTTAAAGTTACTTTAACTTTAAAACAGACTTTTTCCACTTTTAAGTACATTTTAGCTTCAGAGCGTTGTGTGTAAATTTCTACTTTTCATTTTTAAAAAGTTTTTTTTTTGTTTTTTTACAATACGTGTTCTTGTAATATCATCTCTTTATGAAATATCTCAGGCTACAATTAGTAGGATAGGATAATCTCATGTGTAAATCTCAAGTAATGGCATTAATTTTATCACAATTCATAAAATCTTATAAAAGCATTGAGGAAATAACAGAAGCCAAAAATAATTTTTATTTCGGGACTTCCTTCCCAAATGTTATTGGTGGTATCGATTGTCCGGATAAAATGTCCTTTAAAAATTTTTTGGGAACAAAACATATTGGATATTACATTAATAGGAAACAATTTTATTCTATAAATATGCAGGTAAAATGACATTCATTAAAAGATAATGAAATTGCCATTAATTTAGTCTTTAGATTGTTTGCGGTTCATTGACGAGATTTTGTACATGATTTCAGAATATTGAGATGTTGTACATTAAAAACAATATTGAAAAGAAGAAACATTGGGAAATTTTTAATTCACCAATTTATTACCATATGTGTGTTTTAACTCTTATCACTACAAGAATTATTATAATATAGAGTGATTTGTAGCCAACTCCAGACTGTTGAGTACAACGAAGTCTTTATTCATATTTTATTGTTAATTTTACATGATTTTTTCCACAAAATATTAGTTAAAAAGGAAATGAAAATGTGTTTGTTTGTTTCAAAATGCAAAAGTAAAGGAATTGTTTAATTCTTATTCATTTGTAAAACATTCTTTATAACGAAAGAAACAATCGCAAATACATATGTAGCGCTGGTTTACGGTCGCAAATATCACAATAATATGTTTTTGTACGCCTCTTATTAGAATTAGAATAAATAGGACAAGCTTTGTTTTTTTGTTTTTTTTTTATTAGTAGAACTCGAATTACATGGAGTTTTTCATTTAGTCTTTGTTCCTTATCTATAGTAGACATTCTTCCACTGTTTTATAGATCCTTGTCGAAAATTATTAAAATTGCATGCTGAAATTTTCGATGGGATATAGGGTTCATATTATTTTTAGAACAATTTTATTTGTGCAATGAATTAATCAAAGCTGCTTGCAAGCTCAAAGGAAAATAGTTTTTTCCACCATTTCAAAGAGTTTTTTAAAAAGCATCAAGTAAAAAAGCTAGAATTGTTCCAAAACTAATTCTTATGAATACCTTCTAGATGAACGCCCGTATAAAATTTCGTATAGACACCGATCTATGCAAGTTAAATTATTGAAGTAGTTTTTCGCATATATTTCTAGAACAGTTCGTCGGACGGAAAAAATGATTATAACCAATTTTATAGCATTTCATATTCTGAAGATTCTTTTAGTACAATAGAAATGTCAAGGACTGATCATTTTCACAGTATATGTAAAAAACCTAAATTTTTATATGGCATAACGTAATTAAAAGTATTTGGGCTTTATAACCGGCCACAGCTTCATCAATCGAGATTTCCATGCCTCGGATAATATGTTCTCTGAATTTACCTTCCAAAAATTCTAAAAACATACTAACTTTTTGCACTCTAGTTCTCAAGATCTGGATTTTGCACCACATTTTCATTAAGATGAAGCATCCAAAATATTTTAAGGATTCTCTGGCTTTTGATTAGGTATCTTGCCAAACAATTGTAATTTCTGCACAAAATTGTTGACTCCAGTATTCTTCTATAGTGAACTGAACACAAATATCATAACATTGCGAAATTCTGGCAGTGACACTGCCGGTTAGAGAGAAACGCTGGCTAAAGCTTGGCAGTATTAGCAGTATAACTGCCGGTTGGAATAAGAAAAGGTTAAAGTATACTTTAGTTAAAACACAATTCAAATTCGTCTATGAATAAGCATTGTCTTAACGTCGACTTTAAATAATAAAGTTTACTTTTACTAAAACCGATTTTAATGTTTGTCTTTGAATAGCGCCCAATAACTTTAAATTAAACTTTATCGTCCCTCAGACTATACTCATATACAAATACATATACATATATGTAGATGTATGGTAATCCCAAGAAATAAACCACATTATTTGGCAAAGTTTGGCACATTTTGGAGAAATAAAAAAAAAAAAAAAAACTATTAATATGGTTTCCCGGATAATTCAAAATAAAATTATAAAATATTATAAAATACTGATAATATAATAGCCAGGACCAAAGTAAACTACATAGGTTGTAGCGTTTAATGGCGCACGTAATGGGAACAAAGGCGGAAGCAAAACTTAATAAAAACAAAATTACTAACACAAAGATATTCAAGAATTTGAAGGAATGACTTAATAACTATTCAACAATTTATTAGTAAAATTTGAACTCCACTTAATTTTTGAAAAATCCTATAATTTGTATGAAAAATCCTGAAAATTTGACTACATTTATGGTAAAGTCCGACCAACGACAAATTAACGAAATTCGGTGTTTCATGTCATGAAGAATTTATATAAAATATGAAAAGGTATACAATATCAAAACGATCCGTTTAATGTTTCCTCAAAACGTGCCGAAATTATTAGTATTTCATAAATATTCCACAAAACTTTCTTTAAGGTGAATAATTGCTTTTGAGTAAAAGGGAATTTACAATTTTTTTTTTTTTTAGTAAAAGTCAATTTAACTATGACATAATAGTCCTTCTTGATACGAAATTGAATCTGCAACCATTATCAGAAGCCAAGTGCTCGCTCATGGATAATAATTTCCATCTACATGTGAATCAAATATCATTTTCATTATTTAAAGACGCAATATTCCAGGAATTATTAAACAACAATTATAGTCACTTGTAAATTTACAATTTGATGTAAGATTTCAAACTTTTTTCTACATATGCATACATAAAGAGAATTTGTATTTTTACTCAAAAGTTATATTTGTTTGTTTATTTTTCCAATCATGTTGAAATAACATTACACAGATTTTTTAGGCCGTATGCACTTCGGGGAATTACAAACTTATGTTTTTCGTCTCTTTAAATTGAGTTGTTGCTCCTACTTTAAATTTAAATATCTTGGAAAACTAGCACTGTTGTTTACAAACTCAAAAATACATTTCGGTTAAAATGACATTTTTGTGAAATTTTTATAATTGGTACATTATTTCTGTGCATTTGAGTAAGTGTTTGGAGATTTATCCGGAAACAATTTTTTTAATTACATACATATTTCTACTGCACAAGACAACATCTTGGAAAAACGTTTTCAAGATAGTAGTAAAAAGATCAGGATCGACTCTTGAAATATCTAATGAAATATTCGACATTAGAAATAACCAAAATTCGTTATATTTCAAATACGAATGATTATTATCCAAAATTGTGTACAGCATTTCCGATCGATTGAACCATACTTTCCACCCTATATCCTTTCCTTCTATGAATGCTTGCACATATGATAGAAAATGATTATGTTATAATACTAAGGGGTTACATTATGTATTATAACTAATTTCCAATTATGTATTTAAACCCAGATATTTTCAGAATATATAGAAGAGCTTGAATTCCGTTAAAGAGCTTTGCACTTTTTTAAGGATTATGTGTTGAAAAAAACATCTACTAACAATTATTCTGGACATTTTCCTCAAGTATATAGTCGTATACACGTACGTACGTAGGTAGCTCAAAAAATTTCGGTAAAATTATAATATTTTATTTCAAAACAAGAAAAAAATTACACTGTGCTTTGAAAAATCATTTAAGAGTACCTACTTCGTGAAAACCGATTCGATTATATACCGAAAGATAGTAGAACATTATTAGGTGCTCTCAAGTACATTTCAAATATCACAAATATTGAAAATGGAAGTTACTGGCATTATGAACTAAAAAAGAGTATAATAAATATTTTATCACAGATTCAACGCCCCAAAGAGTCTCTTTAATTATTGATGGTTTGCCCATTGCATCTAGCTCAAAGATTGAATTTTGACCGATTCTTTATGTCATTGATGAAGAGCCTATATAAGACGCCAGTTTTTGTTGCTGGAATTTATTGCTGGGAAACAAGCCTATCTTGAATGATTTTCTTAAAGAAAATTGTTTGAATATTAAATGCTTTGTTTGCAAAAGTATTTATTATAGATTTGTGTAAATGTTAGGCACACGTGACGACAGCCAAATATATAGTCACTGATTAGGAACTCATACTTTATGGGCATATCTGATAGCACCCAGTGGAAACAGTTCCTTAATCGACACATATAGGCACTGACTAAGAATTTACTGGCATTACTGGCAAGTACAAATTCAAGATATAAATTGGAAACAATGCCTATGGGTTAGCGTTAATCGCCACAAATTATATAAATTGCCTTGTTGGGAACATTTGATCTATAAAATGTATTTCTACATGCTGTATCTCCTAAACCAACAAGAAACACAAGAAGAAAATTGGACAGTGTATTTACATTCTCTTAAAGTATTTTCTCCAAAATTTTCAAATTTTTTGATACAGTCCTTTTGCAGATATATGTTCTCAAAAATTTAAATTTTTACAAAAAAAAAGGAACTTGATTCCAGTTTTCCAGGATAAAGTACGTGGTTCCAGCAGGGTTTTATAATTTTATATTGCTTATCTATCCGTAGCCTGTAAGCCCAAGGAGTTTCATTTTCGGTATATTCCGCATTTCGGAGTTATATGGTTCCAAACCTACCAAAAATGCCCAAACTTTAAGCTAAATGGAGGCAGGAGCTTTCTATCTTATATTTTACAGTTAATTAAAAGTTAATAGTGCATTTTGTAGCTTGAAATTTTCTTAGTTTATTTGCTAAAAATCAAATGGATATCTCTTTTCGTTTATGAAATATTTCAAAAAGCGAAGAAGCTTGCATAGGTGATTTTGACGGGATGACGGCGGCCATATTGAAATAATTTTTCTTCAATATGGCGGCTAACAAAAAAAATACATATCTTAAGTCTACATATGCAGGGCATCGTCCACTCAAATTTTCAATTTTTTTAAAAATGTCCTGTGTGAAATTTTATGGAATGACTCCTTCGGAATGTTTTTGTTTCGTATCGTGCGTTTCTTTATGTGCCCATGCTAGACAGAAAAACGTAACCATGACCATTGTGCATAAAAGAGTATTAGCTGGGTAAAGATAAAATAAAAAGTTATCAAGAAATTTATATCGCTGACTGGTAATATCAGTTTTGGTGATCTTCAATTCCCTTTCTGATCTTTTATAATTTGGATGAAACTCTCAGATATTATTAAAAAAAACTCGTCCATATATTTTTGTCCCCCCCCCCTTTATAAAAATATTTTCCAATATTGAATGATCTTATTTTGCATTGTAGTGCACGATACCACTACCAATATTAAAGGATATATGTACTAGTGCCATCAACTAAAGCATTTATGATATATGTTTCTTTAATAGCCGCTATATATGAGAAATAATTTACTCATTAAAATTTAACTCGAAAATATTATAAACTTATTTACATCTTTAAATAAAGTGAAAAGAATTTATGCAAGTAATTGTTTTTTAATCTCTCTAAGTTATCCAACCCGTACATGTATGTCTAAAAATAGCCCAGAGCAACATTAATACATAATTGCATCGTTGAGCTGGGCGTCTGCATTTATGTTAATCAATATAGTTCCGAAAACTATAAAGTGTTAACTTACAGCTTTATTTCCTCTTCTACAACGTAAAACTAGTTTTTTCAGTGGAAGCAAACAAGTTCTTGTAATCTAAACGCGATTCTTTTAAGCAACAATAAATAAATTTTTCTTTCAGAGATGCAACTGCAAGTGAAAATAAAATAAAATGTTTTCATGTGCAAGAAAAATTCTAGCTTGTCTCCACAGGTGTAATGTGCTTACTATAAAAAGTATTATTCTCTTGGGCTATAGATGGTTGAGCATAAAAATGTATCCTTTACCTTTATCAAGATTACAAAGAGGTTAGTCCTTGCAAAGTTAAAGTTCAAGAAGATCAGTGTTCGCAGGCCGTAGTTACACACTTACATCCGTATATACATATACATATGTATATACTCGTATCCATTGCTGAACGTTAATGAAGTGGTAAAACAACATTTTCGTTTTCCTACCGAAGCTAAATAATCATTATCTGAAAATATAATTAGATACGTACTGCTAGGTACTGTGGAATATTTCATGATAATAATTTATCCATTCGTGTAAAAGAAATTATGAATTTTGAACATATCATCGCATTCTCTCTTTCGACTTTAGAAAAGTAAAACTGAATAGAAATAATATAAAGATCTTTAAGACTACAAAATGATAACACGTTCATTCTAATTCGTAATAAACGGTATCTAGTAGATAACCAGCTTCGTTCGTCGAAATATTGGTGGAAAAATTATGCCGTAACATTATTACACCAATGATATGATTTGTTTCGTTCACTTTTCGCATAACATAAAAATATTAAAAACTTTTGAGAAAATTGTTTCTAACAATATTAACCAAGATCTCTGGAGATCTAATGTAGAAACCAAACATTCACTTCGTGTACATATACACTTCGGTGACGTATCTCTTAAGACTTTTTCCTTATGTTCTCCAGAGACCTATTTCTTTTATCTCCAAAGTCAAAAGTCACTTACCGTATGAGGATCTTAGAGATTTTAGACTAGAGACTAAAGCACTCTCCGAGTAAATTTTTATATTTATAGTTAACATTTAGTTACAAGCTTCTCATCTAAGACTGAATAAAAGTGGGGGGAAATCGCTACTGCGAAAATAAAATTACAATCTCAATTTAATTTAATTTTTTTTAAGATAAAGTATATAAGATATTCATAATTTTTAACGCTAAATAAGTTATAGGAAATTAGAGAATGATGTGGTCTGGTTTATGATGATAATCGAGCTAATGTCGAGTTTTATTCTTTCCTCCGATGACTAGATTTATTAGACGGATTGTAATGTATTGGAAATTCTAAAACTATTAAAAATCTCGATTGGATTAGGAATTGGTCTTCAGTTTTGGATTGTTTCGATTGCGTTGAGCTAAAATTATCCATCATCCATGACGTCTATCATTAGACTTAACATCGTCTTTGTTTGGGCTGACATTGCAATGATTGGGAATTTTGGGAATTAGCATCATTTTCATTGGTTTGCTATCATCATCATTATACTTTTACATATTTATACATAATTTTTGTTGGAGTCCTTTTTATTGGAATTTAGCATTGTCTTCGTTAAACGCCCTTCTAAGCATTGCCTTCGTACTTCTTTCCAATTAGATTTATTGTATAAGTTGTAACTTTAATTTTCAGTTTATTGTAACTTCTGCGTTCTTTCAATGTCTAATTTATTATTTGTTGTGTTTTCCGTCATTTATATAATAGCTCTTCAATTTTATATATTCAAAATATATAATCACATGTAGACATATTTAAGACCCTTAGAAAAGGACTCGCAACAAGAGTCGAAACGTCGGGCCCAGCTTCAATAAAAATAAAGTATTACTTTAAGCTCAACAAGTTGTTTTACCATCGATCGGAGATTCCCAAAAAGTTATATCGTTTTTCATGTTCTTTTATTGTATCGGACTTCTATTCATTTAAAGAGTACAGGAGTGTTAACAAGATCACTACTATCTGTCTTTAAACCCAATGGCACGGGGCGAAAAACGAAGAAACGAAGCTATGAAGGTTGATGAATGTTGGAAGTCGAGTATATATGTTAGTAGCGCTTATATACCTAGTATGCATGGTATGCTATAAGATTACTGGTGTTAATCTCTAGCATCTCCAGTCTTAACATTCGCGTGATCCTTGCTGAGAGCGCCTATTAAGTTTTGTGTTTACCTGTATAGGACAAGTACGGATCTTTTTAGACGTTGCTAATAAGATCTTAGTCCCGACGAGGGTGACCAGTAACCAGTCCCATTATTACAAGGATATCTACATGCACAGATACCAACGAGAGTACTCATGACCTCATAGTCATGTTATACAAAGCCATACCAATTGTCTAGCCCCGGATAATGCTGCAATTAATAGTACCTAATATTCGCCTCAACATAGAGAAGGCCCCCTTGTGGGAGCATCGTAGTGGTTGTGGTGGCCCATATGCGGGCAGGGAAAGATTGTCTAAATCTGCATGACTTATGCGGACATCTTTCTTTGAACAGAAGAGTATGACTTTTGTATAACGGCATACTGCGTCCGAGGATCTGAAGGATAGTCGGTTATTAATGTATGTTTAAAGGATTGGCTTTCGACATGGAGTTGCGCTAAGTCAGCCGGGTTCCGTGACCAAAAGATCGGGAGAGATTTTAGATAGATCTCGCTTCGATCAGTAAGTCAAATATCAAGCATGCACTGACATAAACTGGTGCTCTTGAGACAGAATATACTATATTCTGCCCCTTGCGGCTGTTGATTGTCGCTTGTCTACTAATCCGTGTACTAAGACTGCCGTGATATTAAGGCTTAATAGTTAGGTGGTCATGTAAAACCCTGACTGCTTTCTATCTCTTTTTGAATTCGATGGATACATCGGACTTCGTATGATCTGCTTCAGTTACCATTGTTTGCACAATTCCACAATTACGTATAGGAACCAAGCCGTACTGATGAGTAATACGGTTCCTGCTATTACGAAACGCCAGCTTTTACATAGAAATATCTTCTTTTTTTTAAAGATTTTCGATTGTAAAAGTAGTTTTTTCACTTCCTAGTATAATTCATCACCTTGCACTTAACAATATTAAGTTCGCCAATTCTTCCAGATCTTCCTGATTGCGGAGACAGTCATCAAAAGTATTGATTACATGGAAAATTTTAGCATCATCTGCGTAGAGTAGATAGTTAGAATGTAATTTGAACGGAAGGTCTTTTATATATGTCAAGAAAATGATAGGTCCAAGCTTTTGCAAAATTTCTTCATTCCTATGTAGTAGATTTAGTCACGCAGAACTAAACAAGCTTTGTAAAGCCATCAATAACTACTGTAATTTTCAAATTATTGGTGTAATTATGTTTGTATCCGTTCTTTGAAGCAAGAATTTATACTATGCAAAAAAATTTTAACTCTTATATTTTTCTTCTGTGCTTCATAATAAAATATTGGTGAATTCTTAAGTTCTCCAATTTCTTAATTCGATGAATTGTTCCTTCTGTATTACTAAGATTTCGGTCAATACTTTAATCCTTAAAGTCCCCAGATTTTCTAAGTAGATCTTAAATCCTGCGTTCCTTCTCACGCTCCGAATGAATGAATCAGGTCCAACACTTGTTACAATGTTTCGAGTACTACCAGGACATAATGGATGTGTCCTTCCACAATGAACCCAATATTTTCACTAAGAAAATAATTGAAATGCAGTTTTCCGTTTTCAACCGATTATTGAAATAATATAGCGCAATAACCATACTTATTCGCAATTGCACCTCAGTGCAAGTATTTAATCGAAAATTAATAGGAAATTTTCTTTGTCACAGAAACTCCTTCAGACTCTGAGACTTTCCTCGTTGTTGGATCTGCAATTCCATATCTCTTCGGAAAAACTGTCTCAAAAGTTAAGCTATTTCAACCTTATTCAAAAGATCCAAAGTAAACTTTCAGAAATATTCTAGTTTGATCACTTTTGCTTTTGGAAACTTCGGCAGAGCCACAACATAATTTTCAGTTACGACAACTAACATTTTTTCAACACGTTTAGCGCTAGCACTTAGTCTCGTTTGTCGGTATTATACTCGTCTGTAAATAGCAGGGACTTGCGTTCTTGACTTAATTTATATATCTTTGATATGTTTCCAGAAGTGAATAGACAAAACTCTGTTAAACTCATATTGCAAACATGACGACATGATAATATGAACTCAGATGTAAATATCATCCGTGATACTTCATATCCGCGGGAATACTAATACTGCGTAAGGTAAACTCAAACAAAAATTTTCAGCAGACACTAGATTTATTTTTATTTTATTATCATAATAACAAAATTGTATCTACTTAGCTCTAGCATAGGAGGACAAATATCATATTTTTGGATTTTAGACATGAAATTGACCAAGCAAGTTGTGTTTTTTAGCTACGTTACCATTAACTTCTAAATTGGATTTTTCTATTCTATTCAGTTTCGCGGTCATGATATTATTAGTCAAGCGGTTATGCAGTATCAACGACGATATGTAATTATATAGCTTATACCACGTTCACCGAGTGTAAGCTAGATTCGTCTACGATGGCAAGAAAAATAGGGTCAACCAAGTAAAGTAGAGCGAGAGAAATAAGACAATCGAAAACAAGGATAAAAGTTAGAATTTGTCTCAGTCCAATTATTATGTCACCCTAGATGATTGCCAGTATGTAATTTCGTATGGTCACTCCTCTGTGCAATTTTTTTGTGAAAGTGATTTTTCGCATCTATTTCTAGAAAGGTTCGTCGAACAGTAAAACGTATTACAACCATTTTCATAGGATTTTAAATACTCAAGAACTTTCCAGTACAATAAAAACGTCTACGATTTGATCTTTTTCACAGTATATGCAAAAAACCACAATTTTTGTATGGCAACACCAAGAAGGTGTTGCCCGATTTAGTCCATTTTTGGAATTTTAGATATTTACTATTTCTGTATATATAAATATAAATCTTTAGCTTCGACTCGTTTCGATAATGTCCAAATATATAGTGAAAACGAAATTTTTGTATCCCAACCCGCCGAAGGAGTTGTACCTGATTTGTCACATTTTCGAAATTGGATCTCCATTTTTTTTAAAGGACGTATACAAAATTTCACGTCTCTACGTCAATACCTTTTTGCAGGTGGACACATACAGATGGGCAGAGACGGATGGACAGAAAAAAGCAGGGACGGACACGGTAAAATCAAAATAACTTTTTACAAACGGAATGACAAACTTAACTTAGGCTAGGTGAGGTAAGAATGGTGCCGCAAGACAACTAGCCTGCATCACTTAGACCTTTACTGGGTCCATTTTGGTCCTACGCCCCATGATATAACTTGTTCAAGCCGCCCCAGATCCATCCTGCTTCCCTTAGATATTTCCAAGACTAGACCCATCCTGCTTCTCTTAGAAAACTCAGGACATATCTGACCAATTTTTGATTCTAATAGGTACGACTCTCCTGTGCAGGAAATTGTGTTCATTAATGAAATTTCTAATTAATGCAGAAAACCAGGAGCATCTTTTGAGGTATAGGTACATACATACGAGATCGTAAAGGGACATGTTTTTTTAAAAATATAGCTAATAAAAAGGTTTAGGAAAGCAACGAAGGAGATCTAAATCAATAGACATCCAAAATATTGTAGGACAGTCATTGTACATTTAATGTCAATTAATTCTGTTGTAGACTCTAAATGTAAAAGTAACCATGCCTGTTTTGAGTTTGATTAATGCTAACATTATAAGAGATGAAAAAAAACCCGCAAAGGGAGGGACCGACTTGCAGTTCTGCCAAATTTGGCCAAATGTGCACATATCCTTAACTGCAGTTGAATTCAGGCATCACGATCGTTTGTGTACCTTTAGAATTCATGCATTAATCAATTAAATATATTCTTAAAAAAGAGCTTAATTTTGTTAAAAAAAAAATGTATTTTTGTTTTGTAAGATTAACCATTTTGATAAACGGAGAAAAGCCGCTAAGTGCCTAGTGTTTACAAGTGTTAAAACGCATTCATTCGTCACTGTTACTGCATCTTCTAGAGGAATTATTTTGGGGTTTCTTTTATCCTTTAAAAATTCTTTTCAGAAATATGCTGCAAATTAGTCATGTTCCGATTATCATTTCTCAATGCCCAATTATATTTATCTTCAGTTTGTTACGTTCCGATAACTGAGGTAATATTTTTATCTGATTAATCATTCAAGACAACTAGTTGAATGCATAAGACTCTAAGATTGCCTCTAATTGATTTTCGATGTCACGAATTTTTTAATTTGTAGTTACTATAATGATAAATTTTACCTGCCGTTTTCTTTCTTTCATTATTATGCCTTTTTTCAAGTTTCATCAACTGTTGCTGAATATATTAGTCAGGATTTGGTTATAGCTAGCTTAACTAAACGTTTACAGACATTTTTTTATGTTAAAGAGCTATAGAGATGAAGTGTACTGACCCAAATGGATATAAAAATTGATTTACAGGACCCCATTTCATAAAGGTATTAGTCGATAAATTACAATTAACGATTTATCAAGCTTTGAGAATAGTTTTCTTTTCATAGGAAAAACTTGTAATTGGAAAATTTTACTTTTAGTTTAGTCAACATGCTTTGGGAATGATCAAATTAGTTTTAAAATTAAAACGGAAACTTTAAATTTATCCAAGTATTTTCTGCGAGTAATAATAGAGTCATGTGACGACATTGTTATCACCGAGTTAACATAAAAATCTGTGACATCAGGTAGCCGCGTGTACCAAGGTTTGTACAAGTGTATAGTGAAGACTGTATCACGGTCGTTACGACTGATATAGCTAACAGCAAGATCGACTATAACTATCTCTGATACTACTATTAAAGTTATAAATTGGTTCAATAGATGTTGTTTAGTACACGTATTATACTTTATGTGAGGAATTTAATTCTTATGTAAATGAAAATATAAATTCTAATATTTAAACTTAGAATTTGTTAGGCTTATTTACGATCAACTTTTTATTTCTTGCAAAATATTCTTGATTATTTCGTAGAAAATTATGCGACCGTAAAAAAATTAAATCAAGTATAATTTTTTTATTATAAAATAAGGATTTCCTTCCTTTTACCATAACTAGATGCACAATATCTTTTTTTATTTATCAATCGAAAGAGTTAATGGAAAATGTTAAAATTTTAAGGTGAAATAGTTATTCGTATAATTAATAATTAAAATATCTTCATACCACTTAATCGAAAGTTAATGAAAAATTCATTTATAAATTAAATTACGACGTCCATTGTTTATTCATACCAATGACGAGCAGTACCGAGACTCAGCTAATAGACTGGTGCCAACACTTTATTGAAAAGAAAAAAAATTATAACGGTCAAGAACCTGCCGGAAAATTTAGTTAAGGTTATAATAAAGAGAAAAAATTAAAAATTAAACATGTGATAAAGTCAAATTGCGAAATAGAAGGGGTATTTAGGGGTTGAAAGTGGTTTTTGCGATTTTCGGTGAAATATGATATCCTAGAAGAAAATGTTCTTCACGAAAGTTATAAAAAATAAAAATATCTAAACCTTTCATATAAGGCATTTTTCAACATAACCTCAAATTTTTCGAGAAAATGGCGGAAAACCGATTTTTCAATTTAATCCATTACTTACATAAATAATAAAAAAAATTGAAAATCATAAAGAAAATTAAAAAATTCATCATCTGAAAAGTCATTTTTTTTCCTCAATTTTAAGCGGTTTCTTCAAAAATAAAACATCAATATATATAAGCAATTTTAAAGTAGACATTTCAACGGTTAAAATGAGCCTGGATAGAATACTGAAATCGAAAAAAAATACCAATAATGTTTTCCGTGGAGGATTTTGGTTTTTTTTTCGAAAATTTTAAATATATCGGAAACTACTTGTTTTCCAGATTCCAAAAAATCGCGCTTATTCAATGCAGAAAAAGGTAAACTTTCACAAAATTTCATTTAATTTGATTTATTTCTACGAGAGGAAAAATAAAAAACTGCAAAATCGTTTCCCGCCATTATCTCGATAAATTTGAAGGTATGCTGAAAAAGTTGTGAATGAAAGTTTTAGATATTTTTATTATCTATAACTTTCGTGAAGAACATTTTCCGCTAGGATATAACATTTCGCCGAAAATCGCAAAAACCACTTTAAGCCCCGTAAACATCCCCGCCCCCTCGCAATTTCACATTATCACGTGTTTAATTTTTGTTTTTTCTCTAAACGTTAACCTTAATTAAATTTTCCGTCTGGTCCTTGCCTATTATTATCATGTTTTATCCTTCACAAACCAAAACGGATTTTGTTACCAGCCTATCAGTCGAAATTAAGAAATAGTGAATGAAGTGAGTCACTTTTCTAGAGATTTGATTCTGCTAATAAAGTGATATACTCTTTTCAGTCACCTTTGATTTTGCGGTGAAAATGGAAGTGAAAACATTGAGCAGCATTTTTTTTAGAAATGGTAACCACAAATAAATTGTAACTTGCCATTTTCAGGCTAGAAAGATTAAATTGATAGACTAAAACAAAAATATGATATATTAGAGGGGAAGCTTGTTAGTGCACAAGAAAAAATATGGGAAGAAATAGCGGAGAAATTATATTTTTGCAGTGTTATTGTTAGATTCGCAGCCGTGTTCATTTTCACACATAAAAAAGCTAAAAAACTGTTTAATTGACGTTCGAAATTTTAAAATTTTTAATTACTGAAAAATTAACTTTAATTATAGTAATTTTATTAGTTTAATTCAATTAAAAATTTTCGATGATTTTCATAAATTAATAAGCAATAATTTCTTACATATAATTTTTTTTTTTAAGATTTATGTTTTAATAAAAACTAACTACAGTTCATTTATTTGATATTAAAGACGAATAATTCTGTGGTCATTAATCAATACCAAAAACTTGACGTCCTGAATAGTGACCTAATCTGCGACGACGGCGTTTTAACTGAGATTTTTTCTAGTTTATTTATCGAGAATTTTCAAGTTAGATCGTAAAAAATAATATAATATTCTTACGGGCAACAAAGTGACACAAGCGATATCTGTTGGAAATGGAAACAAATTTAGCTTAGTGATATCTCAGTAAACTTTGGGTCCGGAGAACGGAATTTACGGAGAGGTTCTCTTGTAAATTGTAGAGTATAAATACGGCGCTTCTCACTTCCGGGGGGGGGCAGTCTTATTACAGACACTGAAGTCGACGAGATAAACTATTTGGATTGCGATAATTAGACATACAGTACTAGCGATAACTAAAGAGTTAATTTGAATGTTGTGAATTTGTGAAAGTAAAAAGTGTTAAATAAACAGAGCTTATGTATTATAATTGAAATATTGTGTTTGAATAACGAACAAAGGCCACGCTTACCACCCCCTAGAAACCTTCCTTTAGGAGTTATGGCCAGTTGAAGATTTCGCCAATATTCGTGAACCCTGATGGGAATAAATGAGTATAACTTTTGAACCACCCCATAGATTTTAGTCATTGTTCGCTTATTAAATAGCCAAAAATAGTAGCTGTCGAAAAGTGTATTGCTACTTTAATTTTTAATTAAGTATCTTAAATACTTCCAAAACTTTGATTTACACACAACTTCCATAAATACCGTTATTTATTTCAAAAACTTTCTTCCATGTAACCCAAATTTATTCCTTCTTATTAATGCCCCTACTACCCTCTATCACTGGAAAAAATCACATTCCAATACCTGTATCAGTTTTAGCACTGCAGGTTTATTGGCAAATTCAAGGCGGATCATAAAATTGTGTGGAACCGTTTTCTGATCAGCTTACCTCATTGAATTGCGGCGTATACGGGAAGGTATCTTGATCTGAATCAGCCTGTATAATTTAACATTAAGTATAATTAGTAATCTAACATTATAGATGAACTTTTATCTTTAATATTGTATAGTCTTTTTTTTTCTCGATGAAATATTCAAACAACAAATACTTAGATTTCGCAATTAATCGATAGCTTTTAATTGAAACTTTTAGTCTAAAAGCTATCGCTGTAAAGTCGTAAATAAATAAATTTATAAATTTTCAATTAAAAATCGTAGATCCTCATTCCAAGTGGGTTAAATCAGGTAACTTCCCTTTACAGTTAGCTATTAGGGTCATACTTCTAGGGTATAGACAAAATTTACCTTTAAAGGGTTATAAAATTTTTCCTAGTTGGCGTGTCCTTGTAATAATATTCCATAAAACCTAGGATCTAATTGTACAAATATGTCACTGTAATTTTGCCCAGCTTTTATAATACGAACGCCAATAAAGGTGATATACATAGCACAGTCCAAATGCCATAAAAAGTAATTTCATATAATGTTGATCCCGCGAACGGTCAAACCAATCACAATCAAATGTGATTTGGTTGTCCGTGATTGTATTAAATGAAAGAGAGCTTTTTACACCTAAAATATATTATTTACTCGCCGACGACATTCGCTACAAATCAAACTAATTTATTCAAATTCTACCAACTTTCCTTCGCCCTTGAACATTAATATGTTCGCTTGTAAGCTTTTGTTAGTTCTTGACTTTTTGACACAGATGGGAATTGCACGGAAAATAAACTCTTCAGAATCTGTAGTGTTTTGCAACATTCCATCGTTGTTTATCCACCATTTCAGATTAAACTCTCCTCACGACTAATCTCAATTCACTTTAAATGCTGTGGCTACAAGAACTTATTCAGTGGAAAATATTTGCAAAATAAGCGTAATTTTCAAATTATTACTTACTAAAGATCCCCGTTAAAGTTATGTAAATGCAATAAATAAGGCCGCGATGGTTCAGTTACCCCGAAAAGAATTCGCTGCAAAACAATAAAGCCCCACAGGGAATTTCATAACTCCCCAGATCGAGAATTTCCGCTGTTTACCTGCTCAAGCTTAAGTACAGATTGAAGTTGTGCGAGAAAAAAAAATGGAATTTGTGTGCAAGGTAGCCAACTGGGCCCCTGCCGATTGTATACCTGGGCATGTATACATACATACATATATATATGCATCACACATATAACCAGATTTCTCCATATCTCCGCATATTTGCCAATATTTACACCGGCGAATATATCGTTCTCGTCCCATTTGCATATTTCACATTAGCCGCGATTTTTTATGGCTAAATCAGTTGTTGACAAAAATAGTCCCAAAAAAATATTACGACAGCCATCGGAGCAGTACCGTTAAAAACGTAATTCAATTGATTGCTTGAAGCACCTGAGCTGAAGCTGTCAATATATGGACCCGGTAGATTTTGGAAAGAATGTCTGGCGTCATCTCATCGCGGGGAACAGTTAGCCCGGGAAAATATTTACGTCGTTGTTAGCCCCCTAAATTTGGGATTTGGCCATTGGAATCGTGGGGTCTATACGGTTTTCTAGTGGATAGTTTCTTGTTTACTGTCAGCGCTGTCTCAGGCATTGAGCTTGATGCAAATCATTACGCGCCATGTGGAGAAGAAATGATGATAGGCCATAAAACGTGGGGAATATTATAAGAGATAAAATGTGGAGAATTAATGGTAGTAGGTAAAGTAGCTCTATCTACTGCTTTTATGGACTGACCATAAAATTTCATTGGCGTAGAAAAGTGCGCGCGGTCAATGTCGTGTTGTTGACACAAATTGGGTAATTAAAGAATATCCCTGGTCTTGACTCTTGAGGTATTTCTACTATGTATATATGTACATGTGCTTGGGGGAAAGAAGCTCGTTACTTTCGTTGGAGATTAGGAGCAAATTGTTTCACCATTGTCACTTTAGCGAGTTTATGGTTATGTTCGGACAAATTAATTATTGATTTCAATTTCCCGTCTTGCTAAAGTGAAAGGAAAGACGTGAATACTTCGTTTATCGAGAATAATATTTGAAAAAATCAATTTCCATTACATGAATATGGTGAAAATGCATAAGAACATTATTAACCACGATAATAAGAGCGGTCAATTGAGTCTTTAAAATTCAAAAATTAAGATCAAAATTTAAAATTTTAATTTTAATCAAATATGAAAAAAAACAAGTAAGAAAGCTAGAAATGGTCTAAGACCAATTCTTATGATACCACCTATATAAATGCCTGTATGTAATTTTGTATGGTTACCTCTCTGTGCAAATTTGGTCGATGAAGTGGTTTTTTGCATATATTTCTAAAACGGTTTGTCGGACAGTAAAAGTCCTTATAACCAAATTCCTACCATTTCACATTCTCAGTACCTACATTAAACCCGTCTTGGACTGATCGTGTTCACAGTATATGTAAAAATCCTAAATTTTTATATGGCGGCAACACCAAGAATGGGTTGCCCGATTTAGTCCATTTTTTAAATTTTATTAATTTTTGCTATAAAAACACGATGTACCAAATTTCAGGTCTCTACGTCGACGATATTATATGCATGGGTGTCCAATCCATTTTGTCCTACCATCATTATTTCCAGGTGTTACAAACGGAATGACATCTAGGGTATAAAAAAGATAATATAAGCAAAAACGAAGATTGTAGTAGAAAATATACAACGAAAATTAAACTTAAAATTAGCAGATTCAAGAAGTCAATCCAGAAAAAAAAACTCGCTCAAGGCATTGAGAAACAGATTTGAGTCCTTGTCTAGTCCAAAAATTTTAATATGATCGGACGAATAAACCAGAGCAGCCATATACTGAAGCAGAAGAGGAGGCACCAAGTATTTATGTAAATGTAATAAAAGGCTTCAGTACAAATATGCAAAGACCAATAAACAAAATCTAACCTTATTTAATCATCCTCGTACTTGAGACTGACCTTAGCCCTAATTTTCATTCAACTTGACACATAAAATTTTAGAGTTTCTATATAAGATAAAAAATATATATATAATTCCAATGCCTTCATCCCATCCCTATTCCCATCTAAGCATTTCCTCTTTCAATTCCTCTAATTTGGCTGTGGTACAGGCTAGAATTTTAGATCAGAAAAATTATTGAAATTAAAAAGGTAAGTACTCTACGAAGAAATTTATGATATGCTGGTGATTTTAGAAATATACTAATTTGCTTGAATGAATACATGAGCGTAAAAATAGAGGGCAATATGTGAATTTTGATAATAAAAGAATATAGGGAGCTCGGGCCATAATGACGAATGTAGAATAGTGTTAAGGAAAATGACTCCAATAATTAGTGTGCCTAGCATTTTGCAAACTGTGAATTTTTCGGTTTTTCGGACATTGGTTGCTCAAAATCCGAAAAATCGATAAAAACACGATTTTTTCGAGTTCTATGAATACAAAAGAAATTTTGGAATGTCAACACATTTATCCTAAAACTTCAGAAATCCAGGAATTGTTTTTAAAGGAAAAAATATTATACGTATTGTAAAAACCACATTCCAGCAAGGCTCATTATGGTCATTAATTAATAGTAATATATTTTGATAAAAAAATATGTCATTTCATGTATTAAATATAATTCGTTATTATGCCCAGAGGCCTTCTTTATTATGCGCCATATTTTGGACACAGTGATGAACTAGTCATCACTCCACTTAAGTCAATAGCATAATTCATAAGCATGCTAGATGGTAATTATCTATAACATGTTTTGTCCGTGATTTACCCTACTTGGTATTGGTATATTTAAAGCTTCGGTTTCTTGAAGGGATTTAAGAAAAATCTAGAGAAAAATCGTTCGTCATTAATCCCAGGGTCCCCTCTGTACTTAAATATGTACTTAACAGGTTTTTATGACATTTATATACATATATATTGTATACAAATGCCATCTGAGCAATTTTAGTGATCTTTAAATTTTATATTGAGGTAAACGCCTAATTTTAAAGCTGGTGCTTCCAAAATAATTAGGAATGAAATGATTTGTAATAATATTTTTATGAAACATAAATCACGCAGTGAGTGCTCTGAGATTTAAGTTTGCCACTCGAGATTGCTAAAATATTTCCGGGAAAACGAAAGCCCATAATCCGATACAATTTATTCATTGCGGATAAAGTCAATATTGTATTTCCTTAATAGAATCAATTTTATGTTTTTGACGTACAGCCTGAAAAACAATTGAAGCTTTTCAGCCAGCTTTATCTCCAGCTTACTTCTAAAGTCGACTGAAAAATCCGAATATTGAAGACAACTGACGATTTTGACATTTGCAGCTTTAAGTTGTTTATGTTGAGAACTTTTATGCATGAGTGAGTGACAGAAATGCATCCGTTTATTTTTAAAAAAAAACTTACTACTTATCCATGATTCTTTTGCGATATCGCTACATCTTTTCTCTTAAAGGAGAGTAAAATGATATGTTTTGTTTTTTATGTCGCACAGGAACTGCTTATCTTTTACCAACTCTGTATATAAAATGTGATCTGATATTTGACATTCGCAAAGTTGACAGCGTTCAAAATTCAAGTTTGACAGCCATTGGACTTGAAATTTGCAATTTGATCAAATCTCAAGCCGGCTTTAAGCTAGCAAAAAATCTAAAGCTCTAATTGTGTTCTTCTATATTGATTGAATTGTGAATAAATTTCAAGCTTGCTGAATAGCTTCAATTATGTTTTAGGCCCTACAGGGTCAACATACTTTACTTTACATACTTGTATAATTTCCCGGCGATAACAAAACGTAGAGTGCCAACCTACAGAGTTTCGCTGGTGAGTTGGTATGAATAGACCGCTCCACGGGTTTTCATTTCCTGCTTGCGAATTAAAAAAAAAACAACTAATGCGCAAAAGTTATTTGCTATGCTTGATGATTT